>CM062811.1:638785967-639141367 GCA_031772625.1 Pinus tabuliformis
TGAATTGTATAAAATAGGGCCAGATCTTATATCAAATGGTGTGTCAGGGAAGATGAGATGCCTGATAATCTCAAAGCATGTCATGATGAGCCATGTGGTGGACACTTGCTGACAAGAGGACAACCTACAAAATCCTTTCCTTAGGATGTTTTTGGCCATCCATCTTCAATGATGCTAAATATTATTTCAGAAGGTGCGACAGTTGCCAAAGGGTAGGGAAACTTGCTCCCTCAAATGAAATGCCATTGCAACCTCAGGTACTTATCGAACCCTTTGAAAAATGGGCTTTAGAATTTATTGGACATATTAATCCTCCATCCAAGCAGAAAAGGTATATATTGGTATGCATTGATTATGTCACCAAATGTTAAAAGCTAAGGCATTACTTTTTGCTAACAAAAATTCTGTAGTTAGTTTTATTTTTTATCAATTTTTTACTCGCTTTGGTGTTCCAAGAGAAATTGTGACAAATCAAGGACTTCGACTCACACCCAACATGGTGGAGAAGCTTATGGAGGAATACGAAATCAAGCATGGGAAATCCACTCCCTATCATCCACAAGCAAATGGTCAAGTGGAGTCTACAAATAAAATGATTGAAAGAATCCTCACGAAGACTGTGCATCTACATAGAAGAGATTGGGCAGAAAGGCTTCCTGAAGCCTTATGGTCCTATAGAACTACATGGAGGAACACAACTGGACATACACCCTATGAACATGTTTATGGGAAACAAGTATCATTCCCCGTAGAGTTCCAAGTCAAAACTTTCAAGATGGCAGTCCAGTTGGGGATGGATTTATCAGAAGCTCAAAAGCAAATACCGGAACAATTGAATGAACTTGATGAAATCAGACAAGAGGTTGTTCAAAGGACTAGTCTAGTTCAGCAATAAAGGGCTAAGTGGCATTACAAATACATCAAGGACAAGAAGTTTCAAGAGGGAGATTGGGCACTGTTATTTGATTCAAAGTTTAAAGAATTACAAGGGAAGTTACAAACTCATTGGCTTGGGCCATATGAGATTGAAAAAGTTTTCAGTAATGGAGTAGTAAGGATCAAAACAATAGATGAAAGTCAAACTCCTCTTCTTGTGAATGGTCATAGATTGAAAATTTATCAAAAACCAATCTCAAAGGAGGAGTTCATCAAGATCTTTCAGAACAATTTTGATATGAAGTTGGTGAAGAAGAATCCTTCTTCTCCACAAACTTAGTGTTTGTTTTCCTATCTAAAAGTAAATAAATAAATTCTATAAGGTTGAAAACCAATCACTAATTGGCATGCTTATACAAAAAATACAAGGTGAAAATCAAAATATTCTGACACCCTATATTTCCATTTCCTTTTCTGAAAAAAAAAAATGAATGACTCACCTTGCATTCTACAAAATTTATTTCTTTATTTCATTTTCACTCTGCAAAGTTTCATTGTACTCCACTATCATATTCCACCAATAAATTTTTCATCAACAACATTTCTTCCATCTCCATTTTTCATTTATCATATTCACTCATGCAGCCATTTCCATTCCATTCATCCATAAACCATAATTTGTTCTTTGGTTTACATTCTATAGTTATTTCCACATTCTGCAGCTATTTCTGTTTTGTAGCTAATCCTATTCTGTAGCTAATCTGATTCTGCAACAACAATTTGATCATCAGTCCAAGCATAAAGACGCTAGTTCATAATAAAATTTCATGTGCAGGTAATTGAGGAGAGAACAACTTTCGAAGACCAACCAACTAAGCACCTGTGGAAGCAAACAAAAAGAGATTAGCAAGCGGAAAGGTATGGTTCTAAAGGTAAAAACAAAACTTATTTTAAAAGGTAATACAAAACATAAGTTAGTATAACTCATATAATCACATGACTCCTTGATTTTCCATTATGAGATTTGACTAACATGATGGTTCCAACACACCTTCCGTCTTTAATGTTAACAGTCTAATGATGCAAACTCTGTTTTAAACTCAAATGACTTGTACTTCTCTAGCACACTTGTTAAATAGTTAGATTCATGACATAATCTATTTGACTACAGCTCCTCAAAACCCTGAGTTTTCATTTATTACATAAAGTTTTTCTCTTCTACTCCCGCAACCTTTTTTGTACACAATCACTCCATTTCTCATATATACTTCATGCAAATAGGCACTCTATACACACAATCACTCTATTTTTGTATCCTCTGTGTATAACAGTCACTCTGTTTTTCACGCAATTTATGTGTACAACCACTCCATTTTCATATACCTTGTGCACACTTTGTTTCCACACATTTCATGCATGCATCTACTCTATTTTCGTAAACCTTGTATTTATAGTCATTTTATCCCATACTCATAGTCATTTTCTTCCATATATTTTTTCATTCCATCCCATATCCATAGTTATTTTTGTTCCTATATACCAGTTGTTCCACTGCGTATACACAATTATCTTTATGCAGTCACTCCATTTCTCAAACAATGAAGGGAATTTTGAAGAATAGTAGAGAACAAAGGTGATGGGGCTCATAGTTAGAATTGAATGCATAGGGGTGAAGTACATGGAAGGTTATCCTTAGTTGAAAGGAATGCTACAGAAGGCTGGTAGAAAAGAGAGATCAATGCCTTAGAATTTAGCCTCTTCGAGGGGCAACAACCTCCTTTACATTACAAAAATGAAAAATTCTTGGATGATTAAAATGAAAAAACCTCCTTTCTATATATAGGAGTCTAAGGAGTCACAATATAACCCAGCCGACCTAACAATAGAAAAATATAGCCACAAAAATAACAATAGAGGGATTCTATGGGGCACAGTAATAACAATATGGGGACAATAGGGGCACAACAATATTAATAAGGGATACAACTACAATAGTAATGTGGTAATCTAGTATTATAGGGACCCAACATGCCCATCTCCTTCAAAAAAGTGTTGTCCTCAACGCTTGAGTAGTTCTATATGCTTCTGTATAAAATTCTCATCCTCCCATGTGGAACCTTTAGCAGATAAGTTCTTCCACTTGATAAGATACTCCGAAATTGATCAATTTCATAACTGTCGAGTTCTTGTTTCTGTGACTGCTTCTGGTTCCAAATAATTTTTACTTCCTCGTCAAGTTCTGGAAATTTTTGTTTGAACGGAGAGCTTGTCGCCTATAAGCTTCTTTAAACATGAAACATGGAAATTTGGGTGCAATCGAGAAGCTACAAGAAGCTCCAATTTGTATGCCATAGTACCAATCTTTTGCAACACCCTATACGGACCATAATACTTTGTTGATAATTTACTATCCTTCTTAGCTTGCTTGAGGGACATTTCCTTATATGGTTGTAGCCGTAGAAATACCAAATCACCTACATCAAAGCTTCTTTCACTGCGATGTTGATCTACCTGTTGTTTCATTCTATTCTACGCCAACGCGAGGTTATCCTTTAAGAGTTGGAGGACTTATTGTTGATGTTCGATGTGATCTTCCACTGCTTGAACCTTAGAATTTTCTCTTAAATATGATGTGATGGATGGTGGCTGATATCCATAAAGTGCCATAAATGGGGTCATTTTTGTTGCTAAATGGAAGGAAGTGTTATACCACCATTCAGCCAGAGGCAACCATTTGACCCATTATGTATGTTTATCAGATACAAAGCAACAAAGATATCCTTCCAAACATTTGTTTACTATCTCAGTTTGCCCATCAGATTGAGGATGATAAGATGAGCTATGAGCTAACTGAGCACTAAGACAAGAAAATAATTATGTCCAAAAATTTCTAGTGAAAATGGGATCTCTGTCACTTACAATAATCTTTGGGTTTCCATGTAGCTTTTGAATTGTTTTGATAAATGCAATAGAAACTGTATTTGCTTTAAATGGATGTGATAATGCACAAAAGTGTGCATACTTGGTAAGTCTGTCAAATACCACCATGATGACACTCTTTCCCTCAGGCTTGGGTAAACCTGTGATAAAATCCATTGAAACCTCCTCCCAACGTTGGCTTGGAAAGGATAAAGGTTGTAATAGACCCGGTGTCTTGATTGTTTCAACTTTATTTTGTTGGCAAACCAAACATTCTGCCACAAAATTTTGAATATCTGATTTAAGGCCCTCCCAAAAAAATTCCTTCTTAACCCTGTGGTAAGTTTTTAAAAATCCTGAGTGCCCTCCTAAGGGAGAAGTGTGCAATTCCATAAGAATATTTTGTTTTAGTTGGGAATTCTTACAGAGGTATAAGCCATCGTTGTACCATAACGAATCATTTTTCTAGCTAAATGTATCAGACGTACTGGAGTCTTGTTGTAACTTTTGAATAAGTGCCCACACTTCTTCGTCATTCTTCCATTCCTCCCTTGCTTCGTTTATCCAATCTGGTTGGACAATAGAAATGGTGCTCATCCACATCCTCATTCTTTCTTGAGAGTGCATCTGCCACCACATTTTGCTTCCCTTTTTTGTATATGATTTCAAAGGCATAACTCAACATCTTTGCAACCCACTTTTGTTGCTCTCCAGAGGATAATCTTTCTTCTAAAAAGTATTTAAGGCTATCATGATCCGTTTTTACCTTGAAGTGTCTTCCCATTAGGTAGGGTTGCCATTTCTTAAGTGCATGGAGTATTGCCAACATTTCCTTCTCATAAATGGCTTTGTGTAAAAACTTTCCCTTCATTGGATGACTTTCAAAAGCAATGGGTCTTTAATCTTGCATTAAAATAGCACCAATTCCATTTCCTGAAGCATCACATTCCACAATAAACGTTTTTGTGAAGTTTGGTGTAACTAAGACCGGTGCTTGGGACATTGCCTCTTTAAGATGCTCGAAGGCCTTTGTTGCTTCTGGAGTCCATGAAAATACATCTTTCTTCAATAATGTTGTTATAGGTGCTACTATTCTCCCATAATTCTAAACAAACTTGTGATAATACCCTGTCAACCCAAGAAATCCTCGCAGATGCTTTATGGATGTGGGGATTTTCCATTCCTTAATGGCTTTAATTTTTCGAGGGTCTACCTTAAATCCTTCATGAGATACAATATGGCCCAGATATTCCACCTCTTGTACTCCAAAGAAACATTTGGATCTTTTTGCATATAATTGTATCTCCTCCAATAGTTGTAGCACCCTGTCAACATGTTCAACGTGATCCTTCCAAGACTTGCTGTAGATTAGTATATCATCAAAAAATACTAACACAAATTTTCTAAGCAATGGATTGAAAATGGAATTCATCAAACCTTGAAATGTTGAAGGTGCATTGGTAAGGCCAAAAGGCATGACCAAAAATTCATAATGACCCTGATGAGTTCTAAATGTTGTTTTCAAAATGTCTTCAGTCTTCATTCTGATTTGATGATATCCTGAACGAAGATCCAACTTGGTGAAGTAAATTAATCCATGCAATTCATCCAATAATTCATCAATGACAGGAATGGAAAACTTATCTTTAAAAGTGAGCTTCTTAAGCTCCCTATAATCCAGACACAAGCGTCATGATCCATCCTTCTTGTGCACCAATACTACAGGAGTAGAGAAAGAGCTCTGACTCGGTTGAATTATACCAGCCTCTAGCATTTTTACAACCATACGTTCAATTTCACTCTTTTGGGCATAGAGATATCTGTACGGCCTGATGTTTGGAGGAATGCTTCCTGGAATCAGATGAATAGCATGATCATGATCACAAATAGGTGGTATAACTTTGGGAGTCTCAAATACCTTGGAATTATTGTCCAAGATTTTTTGGAGATCTGGAGAAATAGATGATTCCAACGTGGAAACATCTAGCGAACATAATTGTGCAATTACACCTCGTTATTCCTTTTTTAGAAGCTTTTTCATACCGTTAGAGTTGATTATATTTCCTGGTTCCCTGCAATACCCCTTAATTCAACTTCCTTTCCTTCCACAGAAAATTTCATGAAAATTTCTTGAAAATTAAAAGCTATTGTACCCAAGGATTGTAGCCATTGGACTCCTAGTACAACATCAGCACCTCCCATTGGAATGAAAAGCATTGGGCTACTCAATACATATTCTCCCATGGATAGCTTGATATTATGGCACTTTCCAAAGAAATTTATTGTTCCTCCATTTGCAACCATCACTTGACACTCGGGTGCTGGATATAAGAAGCAATTCAATTCTTTTGCTACCTTACAATGAATAAAATTGTGGGTACTTCCTGAATCAATCAACAATATTACCTTTTTCTTCTTGATTTGTCCTTCTATCTTGATGGTTTTAGGAGTCGTAATTCCCGCCAATGCATTATAATATATGGGTGGATTCATTTATTCTTTATCTAGGCTTTGTTCCTAGAGTATATCATCTTATTTTGACCTTTCTTGCTCATTTTCTTCTTCCTCTTCACAATCTATGTAGAATAATTTATTCTCAGCACACTTATGACCTTTAGTGAATTTTGCTATCGCAACTGTAACAAAGCCCTTTTGCTCTTTCTTCTTCCAATTGTTGTGGTGTCAACCTTATAGGTTGTGGAAGACTAGGGGCAACAACACTTCCATCTTTATAGTTGTGAGTGATATACTTCTTGGTTGCCATAATTTTGCTTTCCATTTTTCTTGCTAACCTAAATGCCTTCTCTAATGAATCAGGTTCCCAAAGGCAAACATCATGTTGGATATTATCCTTTAAAGTCCCTATGAACACATCAATCCTATGCTCCTCTGGAATATTTTTTACCATTATGTTAAATTTTTGGAACTCCTCAATGTGCTCCATTATTGAACCCTTTTGTTTGAGACTTATCAATTGGCTAAAAAAAGTGTTGCTTTTTGTATCTCATAATGTGCTGTCGATTCTTCCGTAAAAATTGCCCAAGTGATAATTTGTTTACAAGAGAAAAGCCATTGATACCATACAAACTAATTTGGTTCCAAATATAAAGTTGCAGTACATGCCTTTTGTGTGTTTTGCACATTATTGAGATCGAAAATTGCTCCATCTGTAATATCCATGTTGCAGGATCCTTGCCATCAAACTTCCTTATATTATGATTTTTGGAATATGGTGGGTCTTCGATCCAATATTAGAGTCTATGGAATCGTGATTAACATTCCTTTTGTTCTCGTCATGAGTTTCCTTTACTACCCTTTCACCATTAGTGACCATTTCTGGTAGCAAGTTATTCATATTTATCTTCAATTCTTCCATCTTATCAATCCATGACATCAATTTTAGCGTCCATGCCATTCATCTTAGCTTCCATGCCATCCATCTTAGCTTCTATGCCTTTCTTTAAACAATCTGTCTTAGCTTCTACACTTTCTTTAAGCCATCCATCTTAGCTTCTACATCTTTCCTTAAACCATCCATCATAGATTCTGTTGCTTTTTGTGCAAGTGACACTTGTTGCCTTTGGTCTCGTAATTTTGATATATCATGTTGCATTTCTTCTTCTTCTTCATGAGTCATGCTGGAGCTTTCAGGTTTCTTACTAGGTGTTTTCATTTTCTTTCCTCGAGGCATCAATTACCGATTCAAACTAATTTTTCAAACCAAGCTTATGAAAAAATTTAAAAAAAACTACACACCATTTTTCACTTTGTAGAAGCTTGATATTGAATCTGACGTATCTCTGCAATTTCAGATCATCCAGTTCTGAAATTATGACTTGTATTGGCCCTCTGTGTCCTCTTTCAAATGCCACCAGTCTGATCCAAATTGGATTCTCCAAGGAAGAGTTATGCATAATCTCCAAGATGACTTGATTATAGACTAGTTCAGTAGAGCAAACTTGTATGATGTGCCACAAGTCACTGTTTCAACCTTTGGCTCTAAAAAAAATACAAGAAACTGTAGTCTATCTCTTTCTGCACCTTCTTATGAAATTTCAATCCTATGCTCAGAGAGAATGTTATGACGATTTTCCCCAGGTCCCCTATTTGTAATGTAATTCAAGTGTGTGCAAAAACACCAACTTCCTCAGATCATATCTCTACAAAAATAGCATGAAAAGCTCTGAAATTCAGACAAGAGATTCAAAGTGATTTCTTCTCAAATGGGTTTTTTTTAGCTTTTGAAATGTCGCAGAAAAAGTTATAGCGGAAATTCCATAATGACCTGTTTGGAGCAATGAAAACCTACAATCCAAAGCTTTGATACCAAATGTTATGAAACCAACTCACAAAAAGATAGAAAAGAGAGATCAATGCCTTAGAATTCAATGTCTTCGAGGGGGGAACCTCCTTTACATTACACAAATGAACAATTCTTGGATGATTCAAATGAAAAAACCTCCTTTCTATATATAGGAGTCTAAGGAGTCACAATATAACCTAGCCGACCTAACAATAATAATATAAAGCAACAAAAATATCAATAGAGGGATTCTATGGGGCACAGTAATAACAATATGGGGAAAATAGGGGCACAAAAATATTAATAAGGGATACAACTACAATAGTAATGGGGTAATCACTAGTATTATAGGGACACAACACATTCCATCCCCACATCCATAGTTATTTTTGTTCCTATATACCAGCTGTTCCACTGCGTATACACAATCCTCTTTACGCAGTCACTCCATTTCTCAAACAATGAAGGGAAGTTTGAAGAATAGTAGAGAACAAAGGTGATAGGGCTCATAGTTAGAATTGAACCCATAGGGGTGAATTACATGGAAGGTTATCCACAATTGAAAGGAATGTTGCAGAAAGCTGGTTGGTTGAGTTTCATTGAAAAATTCAATGGTCACCATAAATAAATCACCAAAACATTTTCCAGATCATTTGATGGAGTGGATGTGGAATTAGGTGACATAAAATTTGCAATGACCAACTCTTTTATTTCTGAAGCAACCGAGCTACCAAGGCTAGGGGAGAGGTGGTTCAAGAAAAAAGAATTTCATGATGAAACATGGAAAGTCATTCTCAAAAATCCAGGTATGAACACTTTAGTTTTTAGGAAAGGAATTCCAATCTCTACACTTAATAGCAAATGGAGTAGCATGTTATTAATTTTGAAAAAGTTTATTACATGTGAGGGAAGATTTCCTTCCATGTATGTATATCACATAAGATTGTTAATGAATTTTTCTTGAATATGGAACCCTAATCTCCCATTTTTCCTGTCAAATAGCTTGAGAAGAATGGCAACTAATATCTAGAAAAAATTGAAGCAATAGAAACCACTCTTTATCACCATGGGCTAGTTAAAGTTTTAGTTGAATATCACTTAAAGAGTGTAGGGGACACATGGGATGATTTTTTGTCAAAAAACTTCTTCAAGGTGCCCCACAGAATTGCCTGAGGGAAGTCCTGAAAAAAGAAGTAGGATAAGGAAGACCAATGTCACCATTCAAAACACTCCTTAAACTTCAGCATAGAAAAACAATGAAGAAGAGCCCATCTCTGAAACATTAACAAAGATCAAAAAGTAGGCAAAATAGAGAAGAAAATCAAAAAGAAAAGTTGAGGAACCCCACAAAAATAATCCTGAAAATTCATCATCCAAGGAGGATGAACAACCGCTTTCTGAGCGATTAGTCAAATCAGGGATCAGCTCAAGAAAGAGAAGGGAAAAAGAAACAGGTTATAGAGGAAGTGTTAGGGTCCCACCCTAACCCCCTTATTTATGCCATGGGATCACGTCATAGTCAAGAGTCAATAAAGCCCATATTAATAATTGTAAGTGGTTAACCCGCAACTAGTGACGGGACCACAGTTAGTTGCAAATGGGCGGAAGTATTAGTTAGATGGTAAATAGGCGGTAGTATTAGATAGGTGGTATTAATAAAATCCACGATATTGGCTCGTGGTATTGCATGTATGAGTCATATATAAAGGATAGAGACTCCCTGCGAGGAGTATTGTGTCTTGTTTGGTAATCGAGCTCTGCTCTATTGGAGTTGCCCCCTCGAAGAGGCCTGTGAACATTTCTCTCTGGATAATAAAATCTTTGCTATTCTGTGCTCTGGGTATATTTTCTTCGCATATTTTGTGTCTCGGTATCTTTTCTTCGCTATTTCTATGTCTGGGTCTCGCTTTGCAGGATAAGAAGCATAACAAGTGGTATCAGAGCACTTTCCAGGGCTCGGTGGGATCGCCAAATTTTAGCAAATTTTTTTAGGCTAGAGACGTGTTCCGGCGTCTTTAAACCACGGGATCTGTCGTTAAGCGCATAAACCTGCGGATTTGGGGAGGCATGCACGCAGGAAATACAAGAGGTGGTCACGTCTGTTGGACTCCCTTGTAACCCCTGTGGGTACCCCTTCGAGTAGTAGCGCATTAGACAGAACCGCGCACGGACTGTCTTCCACGTACCCTCTGGGTATATAGGAAGCCCCCTAGCTCCCTTGAAACCTCGCCTTAGATAATCCTTCGGCCGTCTTGTTGCTACAGTACACCGAGAACAGCACTCGGAGAGATTACTCGCCCGTACGATAGGGTAGTCGGGTTGTACGGCTAAGGGTACGGTCGATCCTCCTTAGTTAGAGCCCTGAAACATTGGGCCGAGTACTACTGTCAGACCCTTATGTATATTGCGATCTGTAGCACCTGACACTCCCCAAGACCATAGTTCCATTTTCTATTGGGGGATCACACATTATCTATTCCAGTCAGGAGCGGCAGTTGTTCAACCATTCAGATCTCTTAGATCGGATATTTCAGATCAGCAGCAGCAGTGTTCCACCATTCAGATATCTCAGATCCATCAGATCGGAGTAGTTGCGAAGGGTTCCTGTACCTGCATATGATTTTCGCAGGACTTTTGGTGGCATTGACATTTTGAGGATTTGGTGACTGCAGTATTGATCAGAAAGGAGTAAAACTCCGTTAGGAGTTTTCCAAAAAAAAAAAAAAAAAAAAAAAAAAAAAAAAAAAAAAAAAAAAAAAAAAAAAAAAAAAAAAAAAAAAAAGAGTCTGAGATCTTCCAAGGCGCTTATTGGTGACCTAGCCCATCAGAATCAGGACGACGAGCTGAGCAAGGTGGTACCATTCAATTCTAAGTGAAATTTTTTCGGCGGTCCCAAATTTTCATCAGACGGGTGTATGGTAGAAACTCGTGCTCAAGCAATGGCCAGTGAAAGGATAGACAAACTAGAAGAAAAGCTGGACTCCCTCCACTCTACGGTGACAACCCTCGAAAAGCATCTTAGAGGATTCGAAGGCATGATGAACGATAAGGAGCCAGCACACGATGAGGCGTATAAGGGTCATGAATACCATGAGGGGGAGTCTAGCCACTCTCCTCACCTCTGGCACACCCATCCACCACCCAATCAGAGACCTCCCAAGTTGGATATGCCTAAATTTGACGGATCTCACACGTCTGCATGGCTAGCACAAATGGAGCAGTATTTTTTTTTGAATCATATCATAGAGGAGGGGACTAAACTTATGGTGGGCACCATGTACTTGGACAGTGAACGTTGCAATGGAAGGAATGGTATGAGCGTTGCAATGGACAATTTAAGAATTGGGGCAATTTACCAAAGCTCTTCGAAATCGCTTTGAACAGGAAGACTCTTTTTTGGGTCGTCTCACTAAGCTCCGACAAACAGGTTCAGTGGATGAATATATTACAGCTTTTGAAGCATTAGCTTTCCGCACTAAGGGTCTCACAGATGAATTCTACATGGAATGCTTTGTCAGTGGTCTTAAAGAAGCCATCAAAGCTCAGGTTTTACTCCACCACCCCCCCACATGGAACGAGGCTTGCCAGGTAGCCCGTAAAGTGGAACGATCCTTAGCTGCTCAATCCAGCCGCCCCAACTTTCCCGCTAAAGGGCGTTCCCTACAAGCCCCCAATATGACCCAAACACTCAAGATTCAAAAGGTGACACCTGCAGAAATGGCCGAAAGAAGGAAGCAGGGACTATGTTACTACTGTGATGAAAAATATTCCCCGGGTCATAAATGCAAAGAGCACAAGTTTTTTCAAATAGATGCCACTGACTCCAGCCAAACCGAGGAAGATCCACCACTTGAGGAACCAGAGGAGACCGACGAAGATAACCAACAGGAGATGGTATCTGATGAACCCATGATTTCGCTACATGCACTGGCAGGAATTTCTTCACCTCAAACTCTCAAAATCAGGGGTTATCTTAAACATCGGCCACTAATAGTTTTGATTGATAGTGGAAGCACCCATAATTTCATCCACCAAAAGATCGCTGAAGCAGCACATTGTTATGTCCGAGCAGTTTCTAACTTTCAAGTCCAGATTGCAGATGGAGGCACAATGAAATGTGCAGGTCGCTGTGACAATGTCAAAATTCAAATGGGGGATTATCACTTGAAAACCCACTTGTTTGCAATACACATGGGGGGTTGCGACATTGTCCTAGGTGCGGAATGGCTCCGCACTCTTGGGCCAATCACAATGGATTTCAAGGAGTTATATATGAGTTTTAAGCAGAACGACTACACACATACTCTCCGTGGGCTACAAGCGGGAGACCCTTCGATCATAAGCTCACATCGTATGGAAAAATTGTTAAAAAAGGGCCATCATGGAGTAGTAGCTCAATTTAATGCCATCCAGGTGGTAGATACCATGTCTTCACCAATTCATCCAGAGATGCAACAGATTTTGAATAAACATCGGACGATCTTCGACAAACCTCATGAACTTCCACCCTCGCGAGGGGAACATGACCATAGCATCACATTGGTCCCAGGGGCCCAACCCCCAAATGTGCGGCCGTACAGACATCCGTTCACCCAAAAGAATGAAATCGAAAAAATCATCAAGGAATTGCTGGAAGCAGGTGTCATTCGTCCTAGTATTAGTCCTTACTCATCTCCAGTCGTCATGGTCCTCAAGAAAGATGGGGAGTGGCGAATGTGTCCCGACTTCAGGGCCCTCAATAAGTTAACAGTCAAGGATAAATTCCCCATTCCAGTGGTGGACGATTTGCTGGACGAACTCAATGGGGCCCAGTTCTTCACCAAATTAGATCTTCGCTCAGGCTACCACCAAATTCGCATGAAGGAAGTTGACATCCCCAAGACAGCTTTCAGAACTCATGAAGGCCATTATGAGTTCTTGGTCATGCCATTTGGTCTCTGTAATGCCCCCTCTACTTTTCAGAGCCTTATGAATCACCTCCTCAAACCATATCTCAGAAAATTTGTCCTGGTCTTCTTCGATGACATCCTCATCTATAGTGGCAATTGGGCGGCACATCTTAAGCATGTAGATATCCTCTTGCAACTGCTCAGCAAGCATAAACTATTTGTCAAAATGTCTAAGTGTGCGTTTGGCAGGGAAGACGTGGAGTATTTAGGCCACATTGTGGGCCGGAAGGTGTCAAGGTTGATCCCAAAAAGATCCAGGCAATGCAAGAATGGCCTCAACCTAAGACCTTGAAAAGCTTGAGAGGATTTTTGGGCCTTACAGGCTACTATCGTAAATTTGTCCGCAACTATGGCCGCATAGCGAAGCCCCTGACACAACTTCTCAAGAAAAATTCCTTCTTCTGGAACGAAGCAGCACAACAGGCATTTACTGCTCTCAAAACCGCCATGTGTTCCACTCCGGTCTTAGCACTACCGGACTTCACAAAAACATTTGTCATTGAATCTGATGCTTCGGGAACAGGTATTGGAGCAGTCTTAATGCAGGAAGGGCGACCATTGGCCTTCACTAGCCAACAACTAAGTGGGAAGAACTTGGGCCTATCCACCTATGAGAAGGAAATGATGGCCATCTTACATGCAGTTGAGACCTGGCGACCTTACTTGTTGGGGCGACGCTTCCAAATCTGCACAGATCATCACAGTCTTAAATATTTTTTGGAGCAACGCCTCTCTTCCCCCCAACAAAATAGATGGTTAGCCAAAATGCTGGTTATGATTATGAGATCATTTACAAGAAAGGGAAAGACAACAGGGTAGCAGATGCCTTGTCACGCCAATTTGAGGAGGAAAGTACTCTGCTTGCAATATCCCTCCCCATTCCAGACTGGATTGAAGAGGTTCGCAGGGAATGGTTTTCACATCCTGAGCTCTCTCAACTCATCTCTCAATTACAGGCAGATCCTAATTCCAGCAAGGGCTACTCATGGCAGAATGATATTCTTCGCTACAAGGACAGAGTGGTCATCTCACCAACATCCACCCTCAAAACTCGCATTTTGGCAGAATTGCACTCCTCTCCCATTGCAGGACATTCGGGCTTTCAGAAGACATACGCTCGCACCAGAAGATCATTTTTTGGACTGGCATGAAACAGGACATCCTTACTTTTGTAGCAGAATGTGACGTCTGTCAACGCCACAAGGGGGAAACAGTCACACACCAGGTACATTACAACCATTGCCCATTCCGGCGTCAATTTGGATGGAGGTCTCCATGGATTTCATTACAGGTCTTCCGAAATCTGGGAACAAATCCGTCATCATGGTGGTGGTGGACCGACTATCAAAGTATGCTCATTTCTGCGCTCTACCACAACCATTCACACCTACCTTGGTTGCTCAAACTTTCATGGATCAAATCTTCAAATTGCATGGCATGCCCACTTCGATTGTGTCCGACCGCGACCCCATCTTCACCAGTAATTTTTGGCAGGAACTCTTCAGAATACAAGGCACTCAACTCAAACTCAGTACTTCATATCATCCGCAAACAGATGGTTCAAACCGAAGCCGTCAACAAATGCCTAGAAACTTACCTTAGGTGTTTCACTTCAGAAAAACAACACCTTTGGGCACAGTGGTTACCTCTAGCGGAATGGTGGTATAACACCAACTATCATGCCACCACCAAAATGACTCCCTATGAAGCAGTCTATGGACAACTTCCGCCGTCCCCTACTTCTTATCTCACGGGGTGCTCCAAAGTACAAGCAGTGGATCAACTCTTACAACACCGTGCAACCATGATGGCCCACTTGCGCGAGAATCTTCATCAAGCTCAGAACCGTATGAAGCAACAGGCTGACCAACATCGCTCAGAGCGCCAATTTCAAGAAGGGGATCAGGTCTTTTTGAAGCTGCAACCATATAAGCAAACATCACTCAAAGACAAGGGCTGTCAAAAGCTCTCTCCAAAATTCTACGGACCATATCAAGTACTGCAGCAGCGCATTGGAGAAGTGGCCTACAAGCTGGCTTTACCACCTACAGCAAAAATCCACCCAGTTTTCCATGTATCGTGCCTCAAGAAAGTGATTGGGACCAATTGCCGAGTTCAAACCAGTCTACCTGAATTGGATGAAGAAGGATCAATCTGGCTTCAACCTGAACAAGTTCTAGACACACGAGACAAGCACCTGCGTGGCCGCGTGATTAAGGAGGTCCTAGTCAAATGGAAAGACACCTCGCCAGAAGATGCAACTTGGGAACCAGCCGCTATTCTTCAGCAGTTTCCACAGCTTCAGCCTTGAGGACAAGGCTAGTCTTAAGGGGGAGGGCATGTTAGGGTCCCACCCTAACCCCCTTATTTATGCCATGGGATCACGTCATAGTCAAGAGTCAATAAAGCCCATATTAATAATTGTAAGTGGTTAACCCGCAATTAGTGACGGGACCACAGTTAGTTGCAAATGGGCGGAAGTATTAGTTAGATGGTAAATAGGCGGTAGTATTAGATAGGTGGTATTAATAAAATCCACGATATTGGCTCGTGGTATTGCATGTATGAGTCATATATAAAGGATAGAGACTCCCTGCGAGGAGTATTGTGTCTTGTTTGGTAATCGAGCTCTGCTCTATTGAGGTTGCCCCCTCGAAGAGGCCTGTGAACATTTCTCTCTGGATAATAAAATCTTTGCTATTCTGTGCTCTGGGTATATTTTCTTCGCATAATTTTGTGTCTCGGTATCTTTTCTTCGCTATTTCTATGTCTGGGTCTCGCTTTGCAGGATAAGAAGCATAACAGGAAGAAATCATAGGCTCCCAAAGTTTGAGGAGAATTTCTAGACTCAGGGGCAAAATGAACAAAGAAAAATAAAAAGATACACAATTCCTAGATTTGGGGGAAGAAACTCCAACACAGTCCCATGACAATACTCCATATGAGCAAATCTCACAGATCTCTCCTCAACAAACCTTTGAAAGCAGCCCAAGAAGAGCATCTCCAGGTATTGATCTAGTCCAATAGCAGATTTATGACTATATAGAGTCATTGGAGAAAACCAATACATGAGTGGACCCATGAACTTCATCTAATCCTTAGCAGCCTACCACAACACAAGAAACTTTGACTAGCTCACTTAAACAAGAAATATATGAGCTAGAAGTTCTAAACAGGCATATCCAAAGAGACAATGAAGCCTTAAAAGAACATAATAGGTTGGATAAGATTATCCATGATAAAACTATGCTTCACTTGGGTTTATGGCACAAGAAGAACAAAAAACTAAAAATAAAGAATAAGAAGCTAAACAGGGCACTCATTAACCTGAAGTACGGATTCCTCATGTGGAAGCCTAGGTTGGCAGTTGGTGCAAAGAAAAGAAAGAAGAGGTTGGATGTTTTGGCTAAAGTCTCAAAACAAATGCAGTAGAAGGATGTAGTTTACAATTTTGATTGCATGGGGACATGCAATAGTCTAGTAGTCGGGGTATGTTGAGTTTCAAAACTGTCTTTTCCTTAGCTACCTTTCTCATCCTTCCGTCTCTTTTTTTCCATGAAAAATG
This sequence comes from Pinus tabuliformis, assembly GCA_031772625.1. Classification (NCBI taxonomy): domain Eukaryota; kingdom Viridiplantae; phylum Streptophyta; class Pinopsida; order Pinales; family Pinaceae; genus Pinus; species Pinus tabuliformis. The sequence continues at coordinate 638,802,580 of CM062811.1, forward strand.
CATCCTTATCATAAAAAACCATTACATATTTCCTCTAGGAGTATATTTCAATGATTTACAGGTTATGTTTTTATGTTTGCTATTTGAATAAGTTTTTGTCTTTTAGCTACGGAACACAGCCACATTCTGTAGCTAATTAGTTGTTCCGCAGCTACATCCATGCTTTTGCAATTTCTATGTGTCAAGAGAGGAAAAGGATTACATGGGTAGCTTGGAGAACATCAAGGCATGGATTGTATCGTATTCACCTGGCCTAGATCGACGAAAAAGACACTGGTCAAAGTAAAGTCGAACATAGAAACCTATGGCAAATGTGACTCTGTTTTGTACACGTTTCTTAGAGATAGGGATCTGAAGCGGTTTCCTGAGGCCACAGACTTCATCTGCCACCTGCACAAATAGAATCCAATAGCCATTACCATAAGATTTATGTTTCCAAGCGACAGAGAACAAGAATTTTGCATACTTGCCTATCTACGTGTTTTGTTGTAGCTTGTTTCCTCTTTAAAATAGTTTTATAATTTCCTATAAATACCTGTGTGAGGAACACAGAACAAGTTAAGTTTTTTCTTATGTATTAAGTTAAGATTTCCAATCTGTAGTTAAAGAATTTGTTCTCTATTTTAATATAAAGACACTGTTTCAATGGATACCTGAAGCATTGTTAGAGTGTTGATAATCCGAGACCTTTGCAGAGGGCCCCTGCGTTGGTCAAGGTTATATTTTAATTTTTGTTTTGTCTTTCATAGTTAATTGTAAATTCACTGTGTTTTTTTCATGATGTTTATAACCATTTTCTAACTCTTTTCATAATGCAGCTTGTGTTCACAGAATAGCTCTTTTGTTTCACTACTTTCTAGTTTCTTATCAGTAGCTTGAAGTTGATGTTAGTAGCATAGAGTAATTTAGACTTGCTGATCATTAGTCTAGTTTCTTTTACTTACTGTTCATTAGTCTTTCTCTGCATTTTTATGTTTACTTTTTCTTAGAACAATGAAGTATTGGATCCCTCCAAATGCTGTCACAAGGAGGTAGTTCTCCCAAAATTGTATAGCAGAGTGATAAAACACTTCATTTAGCTGTTAGTAGATTAGTTGCAATTTCACTTTCAGCCTTAGTCTTTCATTTTAGTTTGTTGCAATTTCATTTTTAGTTTTAGAATAATGAGGTATTGGATCCCTCCAAATGCTGTCACAAGGAGGTAGTTCTCCCAAAATTGTATAGCAGAGTGATAAAACACTTCATTTAGTTGTTATAGTAGATTAGTTGCAATTTCACCTTTAGTCTTACTCTTTCATTTTAGTTTGTTGCAATTTCATTTTCAGTTTTAGAACAATGAAGTATTGAATCCCTCCAAATGTTGTCACAAGGAGGTAGTTGTCCCAAAATTGTATAGGAGAGTGATGCAACACTTCATTTAGTTTTTATGCTAGATTAATTGCAATTTCATTTTCAATCATAGATTTTCATAAGTTTTTTTTTCATTTAATTGTAATTCCATTTTCAGCTATTCATTAAGTTTTAATTGTGCAATAGACTAGACAGAAGTTGCAATTTCCTTTCTAGTATTTCATAGATAACTGAAATCTTATTTTTCAGTTTTAATATCTCATTTAAGCTTTGGTTTTGTAATTGATTGCTCTTAAGTCCTTTTCAGTCTATTTTTTGGAAACAATCATAATAGTAAGAAGAGAAACTTTATTCTCACTTTCTTAGTTAAAACTTTACTTCCAAATTTGGCTTAAAGCGCTTTTGGCTCTCATTTCATTGCTTTAGATTTTTAGCAGCAGTAGATTTAAGATTTTGTTAAGTACATTGCAGAAAATTAGGAATTAAAAAGATCAAACCCCCAAAACAACAGAAAACTCAAAAACACTAAAGTAGGAAGGGCCATCTAGCACATATAGTGCACTACACTTCATCAGTTTATGATACCCGGATTGATAATTTATGCAGATCAATTTAGGACACTAAATTGACTAAACAAGATTTATGTCCCAAATTTCGGTCTCCATTCCATCGAATGAGGGTGAAAATGTCTTGGTTACCTCTTTGTCAAAGCCGTTAAATTTCTCAATGAACTGCAACCACTGTCTTCTTTGCAGCGGCTCCCTATTTTATGGGTACCCCTCTAGGAATTACTTCCCTGTTCGCTCAGTTTAAACAATTACCCCCATGTTGAAGGATGCTTTGACTCAAAGATTGGATACCTTGATAGGAAAATGGGACTGGTAGGCTGGAGGAAAGATGGAGTGATTGTGAAAGAACAGAGGAGTGTAGGAATAGGGAAGAATGAATGGGTTATCAAGAGGATTATCGGAATGGATTCGACTGTTAGGTGCATTCAAACTTATGATTTGGTAATTAACTTGCAAGATTTGGCACAAGGTCATGAAATGACTTTTAGAGTGGTGGCATATGATATTTTTTTAAGCGGCCATTACCCTTAGGTTGTAATGATTGCACTTTAGTACTATATTTTCTTACTCGTACATGCTATATATCTTTCCCTATTTTTAAATGAAAGCAACATGTACCTTAAATTTTCTATTACTAACCTCATTTTCTTTCCTTTAAGATCCTACAGGTGAATTGTTGTCAATTGTCCTTTAATCTAGATCACCAAGCATCCTTGTAGACTTCAAAATTATTGGGCTATAGAATTTTGTTTAGCTCCGGTAACTTGTCCAAGCTATGGAAAGTTGTCGAGGCTATGTAAAGTAATCCAAGCTGGGGAAAATTGTCCATGCTATGGAAAGTTGTTGTTTCTACAGCTTAAGTGAAAGAAAACTTTAGTAGATGAGCTTTATTATTTTTTCTTTTGAAAAGAAAATTTGAGGTGCCAACAAATTGGTTTTCATGTTTATACAGTTTTATTATTATTATCATATATATATATATATATATATATATATTATATTATATTATTATATTATTATATGTATATATACACATATAATATGTTTTTGCTATATTTTTTTCCTTTTTTTTTTTAATTTAAAGAACAAACTGAATGAAAATTTCTAAGGTGGAAAAGAAGAAGAATTCTTCTTGACCATCTTCAGTTCTGAATTATCCTGAAATATTTTGACAAATTCTTCTCTTTTTGATGGTTTCTGGTAAAGCTTGAGTCGATGTCCATTTACTAATAAAGGAGTTCTTTCTTCGTCAATAGTCCTGATTCTAACTGCACGATTATCAAAGACATTCTCAACCTCATAAAGTCCAAGCCAATGGGTTTGGAATTTCCCTTAAAAAAAATTGAATTTTTAATCAAAGAGCAATGCCCAATCTCCTGGATGAAACTTCCTTTCTTTAATGTACTTATCGTTCAATCTTGACCTCTCTTGTTTCACTAAGCTGGTCCTCAGGAAGGCTTCTTGTATGATTTCATCAAGCTCATTTAATTGTGTCATCCTTTACTTCTGGATTTCTGACAAGTCAAGATCTATCTGGACTACTGTCTTATAGGTTTGGATCTGGAACTCTATTGGAAGTATGACTTGCTTTCCATAAATAAGTTCATAGGGAGTATGTCCTATAGTATTCCTCCATGTAGTCCTATAGGCCCATAAGGCTTTTGGAAGATTTTCCACCGAGTATTTCCTATGTAGATGTATAGTATTTTTAAGAGTAGCTTTGATCACTCTATTTGTGGACTCAACTTCTGCATTGGCTTGTGGATGGTATGGATTTAACTTCCAATGTTTTATCTTGTATTGCTCCACAAGCTTCTACACTAGTCTCGATATGAACTGTGTACCTTGATCTGTTACAATTTATCTTGGCACACCAAAATGAGTAAAAATATCCTCAAAAAGAAATGAAACTACAATATTTTCAGTAGCAAAAGAAAGTGCTTTAGCTTCTACCCTTTTAGTGACATAATCAATACATACCAGAATATACTTCTTTTTCTCTGAAGGTGGGTTGATTGGACCAACAAAATCTAGTGCCCATTTTTTAGATGGTTCGATAAGTACCTGTGGTTGCAGTGGCATCTCATTTGAAAGAGTAGGTTTTCCCATTCTTTGACAACTGTCACACCTCTTAACATATTCCTTGGTGTCCCTAAAAATGGAAGGCCAATAATATCCTAAAAGTAAGATTCTCTAAGCAGTTTTCTTTTCAAAAGAATGTCCTCCACATGGCTCATTGTGACAAGCTTTTAATATCATTGGTATTTCTTTCTCCCAAACACATCTTCTGATGATGAGCTCTAGTCCTATCTTATATAATTCCTCATTTATCCATCATTAGGATGTGCTATTGTGGAATATTAATTTTTTTTCTCTAGGAGGTAAATGAAATGGCATTTTTCCTATGGCCAAATAGTTAGCAATATATGCATACCAAGGTGATTTAGTAGAAACTGTAAAAATATATTCATTAGGAAATTTATCTTCTATGGGTCGATCATTGTTTTCATTTTGTATTATAGATATAAAATCAACAATTGTGTTTTGTTTTCCTGGCCTATCTAGAATGGTTATGTTGAATTCTTGTAAAAGTAGGAGCTATATGGTTATTCTTCCATTAGTGACTAGTTTATTCATTAGGTATCTAACGAAAGAATGGTCTGTGTGGAAAAAAGTTTCATAGCCAGTTATATAATGTCTAAATTTATTAATGGCATGAATTATAGCTAAGAACTCATTCTCGGTTACAGTATAATTTAACTCTGCATGTGTTAAATTTTTACTGGTATAATAAATGGCATAAGGAGTGAGATATTTTTGTCCTAAAACAGCTCCTAAGGGCCAAGGCTAAATCTGAAGCATCTGTTGAGATATTTAAACGCAATTTCCAGTTAGGTCCTTTTAAGATGGGTGCTTCAGAAAATCTCTTTTTCAATGTTTCAAAGGCAACTTGACATTCAGAATCGTAGTTGAATTCACAATCTTTGGTAAATAATTTAAAGAGTGGGGATGCATTTTTTGTCAAGTTTTCTATAAATCTTCTATAGTATCTAGTAAAACTAAGAAAAATTCTAACATCCTTTTGACAACTCGGCACTGATAACTTGGAAATGGCTTCCACCTTAGATGAGTCTACCTTAATTCCATCTCCAGAAATATGGTGACCTAAAACAATTCCCTCATTAAACATCATGAAACATTTTTCATGGCTTAATGAGAGGTTTGTTTCTTGACATCTTATTAAGACTTTCTCTAGGCTTTCTAGTGCTTCATTGAAAGAATCCCCATAGATTGTGAAATCATCCATGTACACTTCCATGCAGTCATGGATAAGCTTAGAGAAAATGCCAAGGACTGCCCTTTAGAATGTTGCTTGAGCATTACATAACCCAAAGGGAAGTACCCGATAAGCAGAAGTTCCCCATGGACAAGTGAATGTGGTTTTATCCTAATATTCAAGGGCCACCTGAATCTGGTTGTATCCACTGAACCCATTCAAGAAGGAAAAATATTTTTTTCCTGTTAAAGTATCTAAGACCTAGTCTATAAAAGGTAGCAGAAGGTGGTCTTTTAATGTTTCTTTATTCAACTCCTTGTAATCGATGCATACTCTCCATTTTCCATTCCTTTTAGGGATGATTACTAGGGGTGAAACCCATTGACTGTCAGATATTGGATAAATTAAATTTACATTTAATAATTTCTGCAATTATTCCTTAACAATTTCTTTTAGATTTGGGTTCATTCTTCACTCAGGTTGTCTAACTAGTCTTGCATTTTGTTGAATTTAGATATGATGTATGCAAGTTTTAGGATCAATCCCTCTCATGTCAGTTTATTCCCATGCAAAAGCAGAAGAATGTTTCCATAAAATTTCTATCAATTGTTTCTTTTGAATGTATTTTAAGTTTTCATTGACATTTAAGGTTTTTCTTGGAAATAGTTCTATTGAAGAATTCCCAAATTTTTCCATGGACAACAATGATACTTGTTTGGAGGAGAGATATTCATTTCAACTACACTCATAAGGTAAGGAAGATTCATTATTTTCTAGTAGATTTAAAAGTGTGTCTTCCTCTTCTACTTGTTCAATGAAAAAAATAGGTTGTATATCTTCTCCATCTTCTACCTATTCTTTAGTTTCTGTATCTATTTTTGTTCTTGCAGGGGGTTATAATGTAAATCTCCTTGTAGAATTTTCATATGAGATAAACATATCACCTGACCTACAGCTAATGAAAATGTCTATTGTAGCCAACCAAGGTCTTCCTAGAATTAAGGGATGTCGTCCTAGATTTTTCTTGGGTGTTAAGACCATGAAATCAACAGGATACTCCTAAGAATCTAAGGATACACAAACATCCTCTAAAACACCATCTAGTTTAATAATAGATCCATTTGCTAATTTCAATAAGGTTGGTGTGTATTGAAGGTTAAGAAGCCTATGTGTGTCCATAACTTGTTTGTTCATTATGTTTATGGGTGCCCCTAGGTCAATCAGTGTGCTTGATATTTTAGTTCCATTGATGTGAATTTTTACAATGGGGCCTCTTGGTTCTAAATATTTTTGAATTGTCATCTTCCCCATCATAATGTTTGCAATTTTTCTGACTAAATGAATTCATTTTATATCTTTTCTTCTTCTCCCTGATCGTTGTGTACTTAATTCCTTAATTTTTTTGAAAAAAATGGTATTTCTTTTATGGCTTGCAATAAAGGAATCTTAATACAAACATTTATCAATTAATCCATCATATTGTAATCAAGCAAGATGATTTGTTTCTCTACTCCATCGATTTTCAACCTTTCTATGAAAGGTGGTTTAACTGATATTGAAGGTTGTTCTGTGATAGGAGCATCTATTGGGATTTATTTTGTTTGTTGAGTTCCCTTTTTAGGGGGAGAAGTCTCCCATTCTTTTGATTTATTCTTATGCTTTTGAAGATTATATTTTGTTTTTTGAATGACTATAGGAGAGTTTTTCGATAATACCCTTCTAGACCTTAACTGGACATTGTTTAGGTCTAGTGGGGTTATCACATAAGTTTGAGGATTCTGACCCTCCATGTTGTATACTGGTTGTTGTGGTACCTTGTTATTAGGATTTGGAAGCGGTTGCGGGTAGTTGATTTGATTTTTGTGGAAGTGGTAGGGAAAGTTGTGGGTTTTGACTCTGTACTGGGACTTGGGGCAATTGATTGGCTTGATGAATTTGACTGGATGGGGTTAAGAATTGTCGTGGGATGTAGGATGGCGAGTATTGTTAATATTGAGCATAGGCTACATAAGTATTTTTCCATCTTTGATTCCAAGGATGTGATTGTGGCAGAGCCCAAGGTTGCCAAGCTGAATTCCAATTAATTTGTGAAGACTCGGAAAATTGTTGTGGTCTAAATTCTTGTTGTAGATTTGGTTGGGGGTTTTTCCATGGTATTTTGGTTATAAAGTATAGAGGGTATATTAGTTCTGAGATTCCTTCATTATTGAATACAACCTTAAGACCTGATAAGGATGGACATTCCTTTGTATCATGATTATTTTCACATATGACACAGGTTTCCATGGATTTTGAGTCTAAGGGACACTCTCTCAGAGCATGTTTCTTCTGACATTTGGGACAGAAGATAGATAATGCAACATTTTCTGATTTTTTATTGTTTTGTGTTTTAAGGGTGTCTATTTGTTTACGTAGGCTCCCTAAAATATCTATTTTAAAGGTGTCGAGCAGGTTTCCTATTTCTGCCCTACTAACTGTCCCAGCTGCAGACTTTTTTATTCTTGATAATAGAGGGTCTCTAGGACTCTTTCCTACTCTTGCTTTTCCCCTTGAGATATGTACACATTAATCACAAATATCTACAACTGGTAGTTGGGAAATATCTCCTTTCCCTCTTAGGTTAAGGAGATCTATCCATTCATCTTTAACAGCTTTAGTAAAAGAGATTTTAAGGTTTCTTCATCCAAATTATCCTTTTTTATCTTTTAACATTATAAACAAATATTTCTACCAAGTCTTCAAGATTCTCATCTTATTTCTATATCATTTTGAAGACTTCATCTTTAAGGTTACTAGGCATACAATAATCTCTATACTTTCCCAAGAAAGTCTCCTTCATCTATGCCCATGTTGCTATGGAATTCACTCCTAGACTCATGAACCATTTTAATGATGAGTCTTTTAATGTGGTAGGGAACAATCTCAACTTTTGAGCATCATGCAGATAGTCATATGATCTTCATAATACTTCAAATTCGAAGAAAAATGTCTCTGGATCTTCATTTCTTTTCCCATGGAAATTAGGAAGAATCGAGGGTGATATATTTTTCATTGTGAGGGTTGTATCTTCATCAAGAATAGGGAATCCTGAAGGATCTTGATTTCCTCTGCCTCTACCCCCTCCTCTACCTCCAATCTTATCTTCTTCACCATGGACATTGTGTACTTCTCCTTCCCCTTCTTCAACGATGATAGATTCTTCAGAGCTAAGATAGTGTTCCTCTAATCTTTCTGGTTCCTCTATCAAGGTTGTTCAGAATAAGTTTCCAATTCCTCCTCTTCACTAGGAATTTCTAATACTTCTCCCACAATTTGTTCACCAGTAGGGGATAGAAGGATTACTCCCGTGGTTGGGGATGTAGGATTTTCTTCAATTACAACTTCAGTAGAAGAAGTAGGTGAAGTTCTAGATTAAATTTCTGATCTTGAGACTTCAAGAAGTCTTTGTCGACCTCTAAATGGAATTCGGGTTTGAGTATGTTAGGCCCCTATACTACTAGTGTAACCCCTTATTGTTATTAGTACAACCCATTTATTATATCGATTTACCCATATAGTGCCCATATTGTTACTATTGTGCCCCATAGAAGCCCACTATTGTTATTATCGTGCCCTTACATTATTATTGTTATGTCAGCTCTGATTATATTATGACCCCTTAGACTCCTATATATAGAAAGGAGGTCTTCTCATTTGTATCATGCAAGAATTGTTCATTTATGTAATGTAAAGGAGGTTACCCCCTCGAAGAGGCTGAATTCTAAGGCGTTGATCTATCTTTTCTATCTTTTCTTGAGCTGGTTTCATAACATTTGGTATTAGAGCTTTGAATTCTAGGGTTTCGTTGCTCCAAACAGGTCATCATGGCATTTTTGCTATAACCTTTTTTCTGCGATGTCTCAGAAGCTAAAAAAAACCCATTTGAGAAGAAATCACGTTGAATCTCGAGTTCAAATTTCAGAGTTGTTCGTGCTATATTTGCAGAGATATGATCTGAGGAAGTTTGTCTTATTGTAGACTCCTGAATTTCATTTCAAACATGTGACCTAGGGAAAATCGTCATAATTTCGTAAGGATTCTGAGGAATATAAATTTTGTAGGATGAGGAAGGTACATTTGCTACAAATCTACCCCTAGAGTCTCTATCCCTACACATGTCATGTTTTAAATTAATGATGATTTTGTTTGTTTTTCTTAACTTCTAAGTGTACTTCGTGAGCAATGGTGCCAAAATGTTTGGTCAATTCAATGTCCTTGAATTTGAAATCATAAATTGTCAACTAAGGTGCATAGACTAATGAAGTACAGGTGCAAAATATGTGCTTAGAAGTTATTCACTAGGTCATTATGTATTTTTCAAGATCTAAACTTAAGATGGGGCAATGTTTGTCAATTGTATTAGTGTTGTAATTCTTAGTGATGTTGATTAAGTTTCCCAGGAATTAATCTCTATCCAATTAGTTTGTAGATGATGTGAGGGTGATTTTACTTATGTTAGATTGTTCGGATTTTTGATCTTAAATCTCTTTGTTGTAGCTCCTAATTCTCTAAGTGAAAATAGAAACCTATTCTATCACTTATGAAGTAATACCGTTGAGCTCAATTGGCTTAGAAGAGGTCTTCTCGCTTGTTCAATTTCTGCTCAAACAAAGTAATCCAAGCAACATTTATGAATTGAACACACTTCAATTATGTTGTATAATAAGAAAAGGAAATAACTGTGTAGTACCAGTTATAAAGCAAATTAGATAATAGTCTAAGCTAGGTATAAAGCAAATTAAAGTTATTTATCTACAGATAACAATTTGAGATCACTATACAACATTATCACACAAAATAGAGTAATTGAAGAATTAAAGGAAATCTGATTGTGTTTGAATAAAACCTACTACTATTTGTATGGGCCCTCCACATAGCAATTTAGAGCTTCAAATCAATACAACACTTGCACACAAAAACCAAATTCATTCACATGAAATTCACAAATTGGTCATAAAACATATCATTTGGCGTGCACCCAAATAACAGTGTGGCCATTAGCTTTATAGCAGGTCTCTTGGCATAACTGTATGAAGATTTTAAGCCTAATGTCTTTTAATCCTGTCTAAACTTATATCGTGAAACCATCGTTTTTCTATTTTGAAAGAAAAATGATAAGGTATGAACTGATCTTGGGTCATGTTCTGTGCTAATCTGACAGTTGACTCAGAGTTTGACCACGATCTCCTGTGCCTCTTTTAGTAGACAATTTCAAGTGGATAGGAAGGTATCCATGAGGGAGTCATCCTTTATCCATATGTACCTTTTGTTGCTGACATGGAACTCTGTAACCCTGCGAACAATGAAGACAGCTACAAAATCCCGGACTAGCTGTGGAAACAGATTGATTCGGTAGCCAATTACAAATTTAATTAAAACAATAGGGTATACAGTTGAATATGAACAAGAAAACATACTAATGCATACCTTCATCAAAACCTGGTAGATATGGCTTTATTAAGTGGTAAATATATATGAAAAAGAGAGGATCATTGGGAAAAATGGATGTCATGGTAGGACAATCTTTAGACTCTACACTCTCTCTTCTTCTCTCTATTAAGTCCCATCTCTCTTCTTTCCTCTCTCTGTCTCTTCATCCCCACCCTCCCCCCATCACTCTCTCTCTCTCTCTCTCTCTCTCTCTCTCTCTCTCTCTCGCTGTCATCTATATCCCTCCCTCTCCCATTATTTCTCTCCTGTCTATCTTTGTGTCTCCCTCTCTATCTCTTCTCATTCTCTCCCAATCTCTATTCAATCCTCTTCTATCGCTTCCATCCTTTCCTCTCGTCCTCACTCTCTCTCCATCTCTCCCTTGTAACTCGCTCTCTCTCTCTCTCTCTCGCTCTCCACCTCTATGTCTCTATGCATTTTTTCTTTCCTCCCTCTCTCTCTCTCCCTGTCTCCTTCTCTCTCCCCTCCTCTCTCTCTTCCTTCCTCTATTTCCCTCTCTCTCCTACCTCCCTCTTTCCTTCTCTCTCTTCCCTCTTCTCTTTCTTCCTTCCTCTCTATCCCTCTCTCTCTCTCTCCCTACTCCCTCTCTCTCCTCCCGTTACTCTCTCTCTCTCTCTCTCTCTCTCTCTCTCTTCACCCTCTAGCTTTGTCAGTCTCCCTCCCTCCCTCTCTCTTAAAGTATATAATTTAAAAAAAATCAATTGGTTGTAAAATATTAAACCTATATTTTGGATCAATCATGTCAAAGTAAATACAAAAATTAAAAACTTTAAACATTCATTCACAATCTTTCCTCTAATTATTCTCTATTATTGCTTGCTCTCATGGCTTGGATATTATATAAATTTTACATCTTTATATATAAAAGTACTCTCATTTTTAATTTAGTAAAACCTTGATCCAATTTCTATGGGAAGAAGTAATAATAACCTTTTTACTTGTAGATTTAATTAAAAAAATTACAAAATTAAATTAAAATAAAATATTTATAAAATATTATGATTGTGAAATAAGTTATGATTTTTGAACACATGGTATTGGTCTAGTGTATTGTAGCAAAGCCTAATTATATGTTAATAATATCCACGGTAAAGTGGGGGTGAATATCCGTGGTTAAGATCTTGTCATATTGTTATAAAATCTTTTGATTATGAAATATGTTATGGTTTTTGGGCATGTGGTATTGGTAAGTCGTGGTATTGGCCCATGGTAATGTAACAAAGGGTATTCACAAGTAAATAACAAAATAAAAATATAACAAATTGACTTTAAGTTTAACTTTTTATTATTAATTGAGCCAACATTTAAATGGTGACAACATTTGGCTTTATATTACCTTTCATGTTTTATTTATTACTTTTAACTTTTTGCTTATTACTTTTAATGTTTTATTTTATTTGTAATTCTTCTCTGAGAGATAAATGTTAAATTTTTATGTTAAATGTAACATTTACACCTACACATCTACCCCTATATTAGGGTCACATTGTCATTGTATTAAATTTATTAATGTTAAATGTTAAACATTTATACTTGACATCTACCCCATACTAAGTTGTAGAGCCCCTCTTAACACAATTACCAAATACAAATTCACCATATTCATAATTAAAAAAATGTATATAAAACACTTCCATATTATGATAATAAAACTCAAATTTTATAATAAATTATTTTCTACAAATATTGATTAAACACAATATACTATAACCTATAAAATTTAAACATCCATAATCAACCATCTACTACTATTACTATGATCAATCTCACTTATATAAATAAAAATGTTAACCAAAATCAAACCTATTCAAATAATTTAAACAAAATTAAAGATAACCATCATAATCAATAAAATATAAACATAACCAATGCAACCCATTAACCACACTCAATTCATTGTAATAAAAAAGAAATTGAATATAGTAATTTTTCAACTATTAATTAACTCAACTTCCTCGTTAAAAAGTAATTACACTAAACCGACTCATCATATGATATAAGCGGCATTTGAAGACATACATATATAATATCTTACAAAATAGAAACAACCATTTTGTAAGATAAAAGATAAATCTTGGGGATCCTTAAGGCCAAAAATGGATTCTGAGATTCCTGAAAGGTATGTAGATGTGTTGCTGCAAGAATTTGCGTATGATCCGGTTCGACTACCGCGGACAGAAGACCCAGCTCAGGTTCTATACAATCGAACGACATTGGAAACTATTTGGGATGCCAAGCACGAAGCAGTTAACCCATTTACCCGCCAGCCCTTTGACATTAGCAATGTTATTCCGCAGACTGAGCTGAGACAAGAAATGCAACGATACATACTCAACAACCCAAGACTAACCCTAATGCTAGATGTCATTTCCGACTATACTCAAGTCCTGAGTGAAGCGGATATGGAAATTTTCATGGAAGAAATGGTTTCAGATTATGAATGTCTTGTAGAAGCTTATAAGAAGGAAAAGAGAGATGTGCGGTTAGAGCTTTATTGGAAAGTTTTGTGGCAGAAATTTAATCTGCTCCGTCTTTATTGCCAATACGATCCGAAAAACAGGGACGTGTTTTGTTCGATTGGAGGATACGAATACTTGTCGCTGATAGTAGATGATACGTTTTGGTATTTATGTTGTCGGTACCTTTCTTCATCCGATGTTTTGAAACAATTGTGCAAAGAAGTGTGCAAGATTGTGGATCTCATTGGTTTGAAGGATACACATTTTCATGAAGAGCTTTTGTTCGGGATTTTTTCCTTGCTGTCTTGCCTTGCAACGGGATGCGATGAACTAAAAATCCAGGGTATGGTTTTAAGAATTTATCGCTGGATGATTTACGACTTGAACATTGAAATTCTACCTACAGCTAGGTTGAATACATTCCGCATCTGGATAGTCAAGGTCACTGTCTATGCGTTAGAGAGTAGAAATTTGAGCGATATAGCTAATGAAGATCTCTACAACGGAACGTTAATCCTAAAAGCCTCCTGGATGAAAAATCGAATGAGTTGCATCAACTCGGACTCTAATTACGTTGGCGTTCTAGTTGATTCAGTAATTCTTTGCATCTCGCGTTTGCATTACTTGCACCATGCAGCTATAACTCATGAATCTAAAATGACAAACAAAAAGAACAAGGATGATGAAGCGAAGAATGTTGATCTACTTATTGTAGCACTTGAAGGAGGGCTCTCGTTAATTAATTCCATACTCACAGCCACGCCCGCTGAAGAAGAGGAAAATGAGTTTTTCTCGGAGTCCAAGGAGAAGCTGCAAGAATCGCATATAGTAAAAGAAATTGTCAGAATGGTTGAACTCGTTCTTGCAGGTTTCAGATACCTGGGATCGACTCATTTGCAATTTAGTATAAATATTGTAGTGACACTTCTTAAGGAAGAAAGCTATGAAGGAAAGGACGATGTTCTACGGGTGCTTGGTGCTTTTCTTGGAAGCGATATGTGGATGAGGTATGATTCACGTGTTAAGTTACTGCTGCAAGAATTTATGCACAGTGCCAATTCATCCCAGAAGACATAATGCAACTACATTATTAAGTGATCCATCTGGATTCAAAGTTGGTGGTGGTCCAACTGCGTAACAATATTATTAGTATTAATAGCACCAACATTATTAGCAGATTACAGATTACATTTATATTAGTTGTCCTTATGGATTTACATTAGTTGTAAATATGGATGATATTGTTTTAAGTGCGTATGATGCCAATTCCATATCTGTAGTGCCAGTTTGGTTGTACGTAATTTACATTGAATTTACATCTACAGTCCCGTAAACATGTTTCTTAAGTAAATTATTTGTCGAAATAGGATGCTTTCATTTCATTTGCCGTGAGCAGGTATTATTAGGTATTCTTATCGAGACATGTATTTCACTGTGTTATGTTATAAAGAAAATGAGTATGTTTTAGAAATGTAATAAGGTTAATTTCAGGGAGGATGATAATCGAAATTGAATTTAATGTACCATTATTAATTATTTTGATCATATTTTGAAAATATGAAATTAATGTTTTTGGTTGTGGATTTGGTTTTGGGAAAAAAACTAGCTTAGTCTCTTTCTGGTAAAGGACTCTAGTATGTTTCCACTTTTAAGTTTGTTCCCTCTCCATATATGACTCTTTGACTTTGTTCTCTGGTATTTTGGATACAGTGGTACTTGGGATGTTTTTGGATTGTGGAATGGTTTGGTCAATGCTATGTATCGATTTGTTAGTTTTATATGTTCTTGTGCCTCTGTTCTATGAGATTTGACTCATGCATATGGGTTCAAGATGAGCTGCACCGCAGCTAGTCCCTGCCTGGGCTGGAAGAAAAAAATCCATGCATTCCTAGAATAGGAACTGGTTTTACAATTCCAAACAAAATAGTAGGGGTTAAGTGAGGAGCTACGCTAGCTAGAAGTGGGTAAATATAAGTGGCGTGCTGTAGTTAACGTTGAAGTAATTCTTTCCGGCAAAAAGGTAATACAATACTTCAAGGTCTAAGTGCTCACCGACCCAAGCACGTGTCTGTCTAATAACTAAGTTTGGTAAGTAAAGAGAAGGGTGGTAAAATGTTTCAAAAATATCAAGGTTGGGGTCGTACTTAAGAGTAAATAAAGGCAAGCAAATAGGCATAGATAAATACATGCCTTCCTTGATGCTCCAGCCGAGAACGTGGGCTATGAATTATGATAACTCTACTGGCCGAGGGACATCTGTCACTCTACAACTCTGCAACTAACAAATGTACAGAAACATCATTTTAAACCTATTGTCTCACCCCACGCCCTACACGCATTGTTGCTCTCAGGGAATTTGCCAAGGATGTAGCAGTCGTCATTCTCAGGAAAGCACACGCATCGTAAAAGAACATACGATACTTCTCCTTCAAAGTCGAAGAAAAAGACTATGGAATTCCACCCAATGTGCCTTTCCTTTCGACCAGTGTGCCTTCTTTTTCTTTCAGACAGAGTTGAATTATAAAGCTTTCGTGGTGAAAAAGAAAAACCAATTCCAGAAATTCCGCCAATGTGCCAAGAGGATCTATCTGTTCATCATTATGAATCTCGATCATGTGGGTACATAACAAATTGGCATTCCACGTGCAAGCATATCAACAATTTTTGAGACATCTTGGCATGTGTCCATTACAGATGGAAGCATATCAGCCCGGCTATGAAACAATTCAATATTGCTGGGCAAGCAGCTCAATATTGTTTGTTTGGTGGAGAACTGAATTCAGGTTAACAGAGAATCTGTACAGGTGACAGGATCAGAACTTCAATCTGCATAGCCATGGGTTCTCATAGATCTCAGGATTTGCCTTGCTCGTTGCTGAACTAGAAAAATTCAGCTGATGGATCACCATTGCAATAGCGAAGGCAAGCTCTTGTCCACAAACATGGATGGAAAAGTCATTACCTGCAAAGGTATGGTATGGTTTGGTTTGTGTTTTCAGCTTTTCTTTCTGTAAATAGTATTGCAGCTGTGTTTGATTAAAGATAAATTCAATTTAGTGGTTTTGGTTTATCTCATTTCATTCTGTAAATATTATTGCAGCTGTGTTTTAAGATTAAGGATAGATTCCATTATTTGCGTTCTGTTTCACGTATTTGGCTCAAAACCTGGCTTAAAAAATAATCTAGGGCAAACTTTGAAATAAGTTTATCGATGCTTACAAATAGATATCTCTCGAGATTACCATGAAAGATCAGATAAGAAAAGAATAATTTATGAACTCGGAATGCATGAAATGTCTTTTCCATTTTTATATATAAGTTTGCCAAATCCTGTATGTACGTATTGTGAATGCAATATTCTTATTCATGCTCTGCCCGTTTTTCATATGAGAAGATATAATGAGGTTGAGTTGCAATTGTTTGCCAAATCCTGTGCGCACATATTGTGAACGCAATATTCTTATTCATTCTCTGCCTGTTTGTCATATGAGAAGATATAATGAGGATGAGTTGCAATTGTTGTCGAGTCTTGCCGAAGGGTTGCATCGAATCCTGCATTCTGAGACCTTACCTGCAATGGAATCTTGCATTCTGAGACCTTACTACAACGGATAAGCATCGCATAAGCATCGCACTATTTTCGCACTATTTTCTTAGCCAAGTTTTATGGGTCTGTGGGGCTGACGACTCTCGTAAAACCTATAGTTGCAAGTTGCAAATTTGTATTATACTCTGTTCTCATCCTCTGTCTGACTAGCAGTGGAATCAAACTGCCCAATTTGGTCTTTGAAACCCAATTTGGTCTTTGAAATGAGATTCAAAACATCTGAAACAAAATGAAAAGCTATAAGACCTTCAAGAGAGAAAAGAGCGGAAAAAATTCTTAATAGCATGAATTACTTATGTATTACTTATTGCTACTTATTGTTTATCGTAGTTTAAATTTATTTCATAATTTGTAATTTATATTAATTTCAGAATTGTACCTCATGAGGCTGCGAAGATGTGAAGATGAAGCAGGTCGATTGCCGTGACAATAGTTCCTGATTCAATTGAAGCCAGCCTGGTCATCTGGCGAGGCTCCTGAAGCACGAAGATCTGGCGTCAAAACCCTGTCCATCAATTCCTGGCCATGGTGGAGTCGTTCCTGCCATTGCCGGAAAGCGGGATTTCCATACCGGGCGAGCTACTGGAGGGGCGGTCATTGCATGGACTGATAGATTAAGTAGCCGAACATATGCTAGTATTGAAATTTAGTTTTGCAGTAAATGCTTATAGTTTATTCTGTTTCAAATTCGAATTAATTTAATAGAATTTGCAGGCTTCAGAACCTATGCCTCCTTCGTACAAACACTTGACAACAAGAAAATTCGGGTACGCACTTCTTCCGTCTACCTTGATATATAACAAATTTTCAAGAAATTCGCAGATAGGGCACTGCAATTGGCCTTTCATAGGCTCAGCAAAAAGGAGCACGTACTGAAGGTTGACCCCTCGTAACTAGCTTATTTTCACTTCTTCATTTCTTCATTTCAAGGGTGCGTAAGCACGCTCGACTAATAAGGCCGCCATCGCCCCTACTCCTTTATAGGGGTCACTCACTCATTCCGATGTCCACCACCCAATAAGCATCAAGGAAAGCACACTCGACTGTTAAGGACCGGCAACGGGGCTCGACTGATAAGGAGAGGAACTTTAGTTGCTCGACCATAAGGTCCGGAGGGGCTCGACCATAAGGTCCGTCAAGGGCTCGACTGATAAGGACCTTTAGGTGCTCGACCATAAGGACCTTTAGGTGCTCAACTGATAAGGACCTTTAGGTGCTCGACCATAAGGGAGAGGAGAGGATGCGTAAGCAGGCTCGACTGTTAAGGCCGCCATCACCTTTAGGTGCTCGACTGTTAAGGATGCGTAAGCAGGCTCGACTGTTAAGGCCGCCATCACCTTTAGGTGCTCGACCATAAGGACCTTTAGGTGCTCGACTGATAAGGACCTTTAGGTGCTCGACCATAAGGGAGAGGAGAGGATGCAGGATTTAAATTGATTTACCTGAATGATCTGCGCCCTCTGCACAGAAATCCTGCCACAGCCGAGACAGTCTCAGAGATGGCCGACGAGGGGGGAGAGATCCTAAATAGACAACAATCCAGCATGCCCGGAGTAATGCATGGTGTGCAGGTGGAATGACAGAGTAATGCATGGTGTGTAGGTGGCATCAGTGCGTGGTGCTTCCCTATCATAAGACGGTTTTGTATTATACAGAACACATTTTGATTAACATAAAATGCCTGAGATTTAATGTTGGCATTGGTCCGGCATTAGTTTAAATTTAAATTTACAAATTTGAAGCAAACATAGCATATAACATATGCTTTCCGCCCTCTTGCCTCGGGAAGAGGCCAAATAAGGCGATGAAAAAGAATACTGGCAAAAAAGTTTAAAAAGTTTGGATATTCGCGATAGGAGGTGGATATTCATGAGGTTAAGCAGGTCGAAGTAATGCTATCTCCGTTCGGAACGATTACTATAGTCCCTGCCAGATCCCAGATGGCAGGGACTAATAACAAATGCATCATGTAGCAAAAGCCAAAGAGAAATACAATGCCTCCTTGGAGGAATTTAATGAAATATTCAACTCCATTGACAAATACTAATATATTAAGGTGTAGCATAATGAAATGTTCAACTGCATTGATGAATACTAATATATTAAGGTGCAGTTACATTTGGTCACTTTCTCTAAAATCCCCTCTCATCCCGCTATCTTTAAATCTAAATGTGGGGTGGCACAACGTTGCTGGTACGTGTTGAACTCATTACCTTAAAACATGTTTTTTAATAACTCCAAGGTTCTCTATCATGTTGATAATAATTATTCATATTTAGAGGTAGTGCACAGTATATGTGTAGGTGGAATGTAAGTATGTAAACAATTTTAAATGTTAATCTGTCCATAATAATCAATTGCATCTACAAACTAGTATAGAGTATATGTGTAGTTGTAATGTAAGTATCTAAACAATTTTAAATGTTGGTTCAATTAAAAAATAATAAGAAGTTAAAAGTGTTAAGGGGATGAGTGTAAACATTTAAATGTTGGGTCAATTAATAATAAAAAGTTAGAATTAATAAACAAAAGGTTAAAGCTAGTATATAAAAAGTTAAAAGTAATATAAACGTGTAAACATTTAAATGTTGAATTAATTAATAATAAAAAGTTAAAGTAATAAAAATAATAAAATTCAATTTGTTATATTTATTTTGTTGTTAACTTGTAAATAGGATTTGTTATAATACCATGGGCCAATACCATGACTTATCAACACCACATTCTCAAAAACCATAACTTATTTCTAAACAAAAATATTTTATAACAATATGACAATATTCTTAAGCATGGATATGCACTCCCACTTTACCATGGACATTATTAACTTGTAATAGGTTTTGTTACAATACCATGGGCCAATACCAATTATCAATACCAAATGCTAAAAGAACATAACTTATTTCATAATCAAAATATTTTATAATATGACAACATTCTCAACAATGGATATTCAACTGCCACTTTACCATGGATATTGTTAACCTGTAAATAGACTTTGTTATAATACCATGGCTTATCGATACCAAATACCCAAAAAACATAACTTATTTCACAATCAAAATATTTGATAACAATTATGACAAGATGCTTAACCATGTATATGGACCCCCACTTTGCCATTGATATTATAACAAAATGAAAAGATTCTAAACCATGGATATTCATCCTCACTTTACCACAGATATTATTAAATTTTAAATAGGCTCTGTTACAGTAACATGGACTTTGTAAAAATTATAATTACTTTTGAGATTTATGGTGTATACTAGAAAATATTCCAGTGAAAAATAATTCAATGTTTAATAAAATAAAAAATGAAAATACTTTTATATATAAAAATGGGAAATTTATATAATAATAAATAAGATTAGTAAGAAGTAACATAGATCCACCTTAACTAAAGATCCAATCCATGAGAGCAAGAAAAGTGACTATCAATAATAGAGGAAAGAGAGAGGGATCAAGAGAGAGAGAGATGGAGTTGGAAGGGGAGAGATAGGGAGAGAAGAAGAAAGACATAGAGAGAAAAAGGTGGATAGAGAGAGGGAGTGACAAGGGAAAGATGGAAAGAGAGTGAGGGAGAGAGGAATAAGAAAGTGTGTGTATAATTTGTGGGTGGTGTAGAGGGAGGGAATAAGAAAGAGACATAGATACAAATATGTATATTATAATGTATTATATATCCATCCTAGATCCATATTAACCCGAGATCTATCAAGTGCCAAGAGGGATCCAATCTCTCAAGGTGCAAACCTTTCCTCAAGTTTTACACTAAAAAATGGTTTACACCTCGAGAGATTTGATCCCTCTCGATGCTTGGTATATCTATTGTTAAGATGGATCCAGGTTGGTGAGAAGCAAAGATCAATAACTGTCTGAAAAATTATGAACAAAGGAATCAATTGTTGATCACGGAAGCCAGGCATAACTTCTTCACATAAGCACATGTGTTATATGGAAAGAGCTATTGGGTGAAGGATTTTTGCATATTTTGGATACCTTCTTCTCCCTATCCTTGACCATTTCACCTTTGATCCTGTGGACTTTATATCACAATTACTTTTTTCCCGGTTATAAGTATTCATTTTTGTTATGACATTATTTTTCCATTTTTGGGAAATATGAATGAGGTGGTATCCTTTTTTATGGCTAACCAAGGAAATTGTGGAAAAAAGGCTCTATGGCTCTATTTCTTTCAGGTGATTCTTCAAAGACCGCAGCCAAAGGATGAACAACGGATTATGAGTACTTACTATTACACCTCAAACATTGTTGTTACCCCTCAGGTGGTGTTGTTACACTACGAATTGTTGTTAAACCACTGGACATTGACTATTCCAAAACCGTCTTAGACTGTGGGTACTATTCCATGGGATAGCTATCGTGAAGATTGTATTATTTATGGGCAGCTACGTAATCAAGAAAGCTGTGATTTTGAGAAATGATGTAACAACAATAAGCCTTATATTTAGAACTTGTTGTAACAATTTATATTTTCTCTCAATATTGATCAGCGTGAGAATCATGAGATTCTCGTGACTAACCAGTTTCTTATTTTGGACATGTCAACCTTATAAAGGGAACTCGGTTCCATGTAAACAAGAACAAGTATCTTTATTTTCCTCCTGTAATTCATGATCATTTCTTAAAACAAAGGGTAGTGTTGTTGATGCTTTCACAACTGTGGTGTTGAAGTTTTATTAATTCGTATTTCATCCCTGTGCCCTACTAGGGAGGAAGGGCCCTCCTATTTAGTTGGGATTGCAGTAGCAATAAGAGCATAGGGGTAGATCAATTAATATTCCTTTCTATAAGTGTAAAATTATTTATGTCGTAGTGTAATTTGCATAATGGGTTTATTTATGTTTCGAGATTTATGATATGTTGTCACACAGGATTGATTTGAACAAAATATTCGATCAGCTAGCTTAGTTACTTGTGTGGTGTGTGGTGCCCCTTTTATTTGGTAACATGAAGTGTGGCTTCATCTCTGTAGAATATTTTTGATTTCTGCATGAGTGTTACTTTCTGCAATTAAATTCAATGACATTTGTTTTTCCTTTTAATTTTACTCTTGGCTAAAGTGTATCGGCACACAGTGCATACTCCTTTGAAATAAATAGACCTACCCTGGGTTGAAAATTAATGGTTGTGATTCAGTCATATTCGCAGTGATTAAATCAACTCAACATTTTGGTGTCATTGCCAGGGAAGGTAGTCGATGATGAAATCATCCAAGTGTGTTTTGTTAACAAAGTGTTTCTAATGCACAGGTGTTTTGTTAACAAAGTATGTTTTGTTATCACTAGGACACTTAGGTTGTGTGAATTATTTTATTATTTGGGTGTGTTCTTAGCTTTACAGATGTTGGGCAGTAATACGAGAGGTAAGAACTTGAGAATTGCTCTAATATACTTGAGTGGGCTCACCACTATATAAGCTGAGACACTTAGGGATTGAATAAATATGCATAGGGTCCATGTGTAATTGTAGGAATAATAGAAATCTCAAAATACAATCACTCTAATATATCGCAGGAAAAATGGGTCATAAAATAAATAAGAAGAGTGCATATGTAGGGAGGAAAACATTTATTCATGACCTGATCTCAAAAGCAGTAAAAGAATACTCAAATTCTCAAAGGGACACAATGAAAACAGGGTCACAAAGAGTTGTTACTCACATAATAAGAACAAAAACATTGTTTCCTCTATCTCTGGACTGTATCATCCTAAAACTAATGTAACAACTCCCAAAACCAAGTATCCAAATCAAGAGTAGCAGTGGAAGGCTAGTGATTCAAACTTTAGGAATGAGGGTCAAAGGGAGACCGATGGGGAAAACTAGGAGCCCAAGTCCAAAATGTATTCATTGACTTATCAATATCCTAATTCAGGCAGTGCAGTAAAATAGCCAGCCCCGAACCAGCTTGAGCAATCAATTAAAAAATATTCACCCACAAGACAATCACTCAGACGGTCTGAGGAAGACCTATCATAGCAAGGATTAGGAGGATCAACAATGGGGGATAATAATTACCATCACCACCTTTGAGTTTCCAAAAGGGGATATTAGAGGCGAGGATCCCGTGAAAAACATTCCTTTGTCATCTCTTCCATCCTTTCAAGGGATGACTCTAGAAGACCCTCACACCTTCTTGTTTAAATTTTATGTCTTTTGTAGGAGCTATGATTATGTTTCAAATTATCAGAAGCTGAAATTATTCCCTACTACTCTAAAAGGAGTAGCATTGAGATCGTTCATGGGATTAGGCTCTGCTAGCATTCAGACGTTGAGCAAGAAAGAAAAATTTCTATCTAAGTATCAAGATTATTGTAAAACCACGGATTTTAGGCAAGAAATGTTCAAGATGACACAAAAGGAGGAAGAAATCTTGGAGGATTATGTGGAGTGATTCCATTACAATTTGCATAGGTCTAAACACAACGAATTTGATCAAGAAATATTGAAGGCCATATTCATAAGGGCTATGAGAGATGACTACATTGATACCTTGAATCTACTAGGGAAAGGGGACATATCTCAGGAACCATCTCCTGATATAGTAAATATTTGTTTGAGAAGATCATAAATATGAAAATGGTGGTGTGACCATGGCGGAAATTTGAAACTTGTTTGAGAATCATAAAATCAATCTTTTTAGTACACTGGCTACTCAAATAACGACAAAATAAGTGAAGAAAGCACATAATGAGGTTTATGTAGCTTTAGTCATGTTATGCCCAGTATGCAAGGAATAACATTCCCGAAAGGAATTAGGGTAAACAACATTGTCCTATGTAACATCTGTGATCTAGATCATTCCACAGGTCATTTCCTAGAGCTTCCTAGATTGAAAGTCATGCTTAAGGAATCAAGCGATGAAGTTCAATATTCCTACTTCATTGGATCCAGGAAACCATGAAAATTATGACCCCCAGGTATTCTTCAAGACTTCTCTTCTTTCAATCCATGGAATAGTACACATAATGTTCAACAATTTCCATGGTTGTACTCTTCCCTTGCTCCAACACAATATCCTTCACCTTGGAATTAGTGGTCTCCCTCATCACCTTTCCAATGCCCTCCATCACAACCATATCCTTGGACTTAGAATCAGAGAGGAAATTACCTAGGACTAGTTCCTCCTACAATACCAATGCGACAACAATTTCAGCTACCACCTTTTCAAACACTTGTCGCTAGACCTTCTATATGACCCAAATTACCTATGCAACCTAACCCTAACCGAAAAAATAGGGAATACCAGAACATTGAACCTTTGGCCACCTTTCAGACTGATTGTATAACTTTTTTCAGGTATAATGGAATCCATCTTCAGTCGGGAAAATTGGTTCACCCAAAACTCTCCCGTGTTATAACAGAAGAAGAATGTGAGTCAACCAGGGGGGGTTCTACAGATTTTGAAGTTGTTGTCACACTTGTACCAGCTGATTGGAAGGGGACTATAACGCATGTAACAACCATTTAGAGTAAAGTTGATACACCTCTAACATCCGTTTTCACTATAACAACTAAACACCCTCCATATCCTCGAAGGCTAGTAGAAATTGGTATGAATTCACACCTGGAACGAGATTTTCTCAAGCAATTGAAAAACTTACACACACGGATTCCTCTACTACAAGCTATTAGAGATGTGCTTGTCTATGAAAAAACCATAAGGGATTTTTGTGTTAAAAAGCTTGGAAGGAAGCCTAAGGACCTTACTACTATTCATATGTTGGACAAGATGTCTAAGTTAATTATTGATTAGCCCCTTTTAACCAAATACAATGACTGAGGGAATCTTATTGCCACTGTTTACATTGATGGCAAGTCCTTACCAGTACATTAATCAATTTAGGGGAAACCATTAATGTAATTCCGAAAGAAATCTTCATCACATTAGGATTACATGGACTAAGACTCACACCTACAACATCAGAACTAGCAGATAGGTCCCATTGCAAACCCGAAGGGATGATAGAAGATGTAGTGATTACAGTAGATTCTTGGTGATATCTTGCTGGCTTCTTTATTTTACAAACTAAATCAAACCTTTGGGGGCATCCTTTAATTTTAGGAAGGCCATGGCTAGCTACTGCAGATGAATTCATAGGATGTAGGTTTGGGTCCACAATGATTTTTGATGGCGAAGCCAATAAGGATATATCCCCTATCAAAACCAGATACGAAGTCAAGAAATCCATTGCGGGATGAATTTGAACCTGAGTTAGATCACTCACGACCAGTTCTCACCCTCGGAAAGGCACAATACTTTAAGAATGAAATAGAAGATGATATCATAAGTGGTTTTATTAGTAATTCACTTGTTATTACTTCCATTGAAGACTTGGGGGAGGAGGATTCTATAGAAGATTTGAGCTTTGAGAGGATGAAGACTATTCCAAGTATTAAAAACAATCCTCTTGAAATAGAACTAGAAAAATATCTCAATTTCAATCCAAGGTTGAATTCTGAGCAGAACATATTGTTGTTACAGTTGTTACAGAAATACAAAAAGGTATTTGCATGGGATTATACAGACATGAAGGGTATCCATCCTATCCTATGCACTCACTGCATCTATTTGAAGGATGGTTGAAATCTAGTGAGGCAACCACAACGATGCATGAACCCTACATTAAAGGAGGTAGTAAAAGAAGAAATGTAGAAACTCCCGAATGGCAATTTCATTTATCATATTTTTGACATTTAGTGGGTGTCTCCACTTGCCATTGTCCCTAAAAAGAATGGAAAGTGGAGGGTCTATGTAGATTAGAGAGAACTCAACACATCCACTCCAAAGGACCATTTCCCCTTGCCATTTATAGACCAAGTCCTTGATACCCTATCCGGAAAGAAAATTTTCCCATTTTTAGATGGGTTTAGTGGGTACAACCAAATACATATTTTCTAAGAAGGCCAACATAACATGACCTTTACCTATCCTTGGGGAACTTTCACCTATAGGGTTCTTCCTTTTCGACTCTGCAACGCGCGAACAACTTTCCAAAGGGCGATACTAGGAATTTTCTCGGATCTGCAAAATGAATGTCTAGAAATTTTCATGTATGAATTCACACCCTACATGGATGCCTTCTAAACAGCACTAGTTAATTTGGAAAAAGTATGAGAACGATGTGTGCACACTAATGTTTCTTTGAGTACAAAAGAATGTCACATGATGATGAATGAAGGGATCGTGCTGGGACATCTTATTTCAGCTGACGAGATTAAGGTGGACCCTGCTAAGATAGAGGTAATCTTGAAAATCCCAAGTCACAAGACACAAAAAGGGGTACATAGTTTCTTGTTTCATGTAGTATTATAGGAGGTTTATAGAAAAAAATTCAAAGATTGTATCTCTATTTTTTTTACTTATGAAAGATGCAGAATTTGTATGGATAGGAAAATGCAAGTAGGCCTATGCGAAATTGAAAGACTACGTATCAGCAGCTCCTATTTTGTGCAGTCTAAACTAGAATCTACCATTCCACATAGCTATGGACGCATCTGATACGGTTTTGGGAGATGTTTTTGGCTAGCTGGAGGACAAGAAAACATTACCATTTATTATATAAGTAAAAAGTTGACTCCAGTTGAATGCAATTACACAGTGATCGAGAAGGAATTCCTTGCAGTAGTGCATGCAATCAATAAATTTTGGCACTACATGACAAGATATCAAGTGTTTGTACACATTGACCACTCTACCATTTTTTTTTATGAACAGCCGAGTCACTAATGGTAGGATTACATGGTGGTTATGATTGTTACAAGAATTTGATATAACTATCCTATATAAACCTAAGAAGGATAATGTTGTAGTTTATTTTATTTCTAGGTTGAATATTGGTAGTGAAAGCATGTCTATTGAAGATTATTTTCTGGATGAATATCTTTCTTCTATTACAGTTCACTCACTGTCCTATGTAGACATAGCAAATTATCTTGCTCAAGGAAAAATTCCCGAACACCTATCCTACAGGGAAAAGAGAAGGATTGTTCAACAAAGTGCTAGATACTCATGGATAGAAGGAAATCTCTATCACACTAGGCCAGATCATCAGATTAGAAGATGTGTAAGGGAGGATGAAATTTTTTATATCCTTCAAGCTTGTCACGAGGAACCTTGCAGAGGTCACTTTGTAGATACGAGAATGCGATACAAGGTTCTCTCAACAAGATAATATTGGCCCATAATATTCTAGGATGCTACAAAATTTTTGAAGGGATGTGACAGGTGCCAGACAATGGGTCAACCACTCCAACTAGATGAGATGTCGTTAAAGCCAAAAATAGCTTTAGAACCATTTGAGAAATGGGCTCTAGATTTTGTAGGACCAATTAACCCATCATCTCAACATAAATCCTACATTCTAGTCTGCACCGACTATGTCACAAAATGGGTTGAGGCGAAAGCATTAACTAGAGCTACAGAGTAGGCTGTTTCATACTTCTTGTTTGAAGAAATTTTTTTCCGCTTTGGAGTACCCAAAGAAATAGTGACAGATGGAGGTCCCCAGTTCACATCTCATTTGATTCAGAACTTGGTTGAAAAATACAAAATCTACCATAGAATCACTTCGCCTTATCATCCGCAAGAAAATGGCCAAGTGGAAAGAACCAACAAGGTTATTGAGGGAATTCTTACCAAGATCATAGCTAGCCATCAAATAAATTGAGTTGATAAACTTCCAGAGGCACTGTGGGCATACTAGACTACATGGAGGAATACTACATGGTTCTCACCATATGAATTAGTGTATGGTAAAAATCATTTATTTCCTATAGAATTTGAAATTAAGACATTAAGAATAGCGCTACAAGTGAATTTGTATTTGGTAAAAACACAAAAACAACAGTTGAAACAACTTAATGAACTGGATGACAAATGGTTAGTTGTCATTCAACAAACAAACAGTTTCAAACAACAGAGACCTAAGTGGCATGATAAATTCATTAAAAAGAAGAAACTTCAATAAGGAGATTGGGCGTTATTATATGATTCAATATTTAATTATTTTAAAGGGAAGCTCTGCACCAGGTGGCTAGGTCCTTATGAAGTTGACGTAGTCCTTGACAATGGGACTGTAAATTTAGTAACCATTGAGAGTGCTAGGACACCATTGTTTGTTAACGGGCACTGCCTTTGGCTATATCACCAACCCGCTTCAAAGGAATCATTCATCAACATTGTCAAGGATTCTAACATTCAGATTATGAAGGTAGGGTATACCTCCCCTGTGCTGCCAACTTCTTAATTTTCCAATAAGTGTAACAACCAAAAACCAACTTCTATTGGTAGCTATTACACCCAACATAAATAAATAAATAAATAATAATAAAAACAAATAAAAATATGATTCTGAAAACCTCTTTTGGGGCACAGAAAGACCGATTGTGACAATTGAAAACCACTATGTGGCGACTATTACCAATTTATTTTCCCTTTGTAACAACATTATGCAACTCATGTATATTCTAATTTTTATGTTGTTACAAGTTCTATTAGAATATGTTTGTGAATGATCTTTGTGAGTATTTTAAAAGGAATTATGTAAATAATAGACGATTGTACAAATACCATGGAAATCAGGTTGTTGTTACATGTGTAGTAACTGTCAATTTGTGAGAATCCACATCAATGAAATCATCACCCACAATATGAAAATAAAGAGTATTCACTATCACTATGCTACGGGAGCGACTCATACAATTAGCACGTCATCACTGGAATTAATTCCTTTTACCAATTTTTTTTTCCACATCACACCAGGTACATCACACAAAGGTATATCGTGTCTACCCTATATTTAACAATTATAGCAACTAAATACGGCATCTCTTCACATGGCTAAGGACAGATATCACATTAAACTTAGGGGAGAGGGCAAGTCATTTCGTAATCTATGATATCAAAATTAAAATTGGTAATCATTATTAAAACCTTGTCATCATTATCCATTTATTTCAATCATGCCAAGGATTAAAATTTTAACTCTAGATCTCCATGATCCAAACCAATGATGGAACCATACCGTGTCCAGTATGAATTGTCCTTAACCTGAAATCCTTGTTTTATTTCCTTTTATTTCCCTAACATCAACCTCAATGAGCATTGCACCTTCATTCCAAAATTCTCAAAGCTAGAGAAGAGTACAAAGTGTTGGGGTAGACATGGGAGGAGCAGCAGTTTGACAGGAGCCCACTTTAATGGGAGCATTGTAGAATTTCCCTTATGCATGCCAAGTCTTTAAGGAAGCGAGTTGGTTCCAATTTTTCAAACAACTCAAGGGATCAGAGAAGCCAGTGGCCATGGAATTTTCTCTGAACCTGCATAGAAACCAAACGGAAGTCTAGGGATTAAAAATTGAAGTCAGAGAAGAAGTGATTGCCTATGCAACATCACTACAAACTATGGGGAGACAGTTGTTTGGCAGAAAAATCAATGACCCTTCTCTTAAGGCTGATCTCCTTTAAGTAGAGGAACAATTAGAGAAGAAGGTAAGGGAATTGACAGATTGTCACTCCCTTAGCCATGGGGAGATGTTTCCATGTACGTTATCAAGTATATCACCTGCAAAGGAAGGGAAACGATCATCTTCAACTACCATTTTGCACTACTGAACCACCTGTGGAACAAGAAGCTGGTTAACATTCCTTATTTTTTCTTAGAGAACATCAGACACATGTCTGCGATTGTAAAAATTGTTTCACACCCAGAGGCTTGTGTCACCAACCATGTTCTAATCAAATTGATTGTATTGGGCACCTTGGGACGACAAGGAAAAAGCTAGGAATAATTCATGAGTATAAAGATAAGGACCTCCTACAAGAGGCAAACTGAAATACATGACACCACAAAGGAAGCAAAGGAGACTAGAAGAGGCCAATCTTTAGGGAGTACGGTCAAGAAAAGGTCATTGAAGAAGCATATAGGAAGAAACATACCAAAGAAAATGGTAAAATTCAATTCGCGTTCGAAACCTTCACGTTTATGTAGTGAAGAACCGAGCAAGGACATAAGGAAGCAGAAAGAGGAGGACCAACTCCATCTGAAAGAAGACCCTCTATGAGTTAAGAATGAGACTCAGACTTTGTGGCTTAAAATTAAAGTTTAGAACAAGAAAATGAAAAATTAAAGCAACAATTAGAGGGAAGTAGAGAAAAAGCAAGGGTCCCAGGCCTGGAGTTGCCGACAGAAGTAGTGGATAAAATGAGG
Organism: Pinus tabuliformis; assembly: GCA_031772625.1. Classification (NCBI taxonomy): domain Eukaryota; kingdom Viridiplantae; phylum Streptophyta; class Pinopsida; order Pinales; family Pinaceae; genus Pinus; species Pinus tabuliformis. Next base: position 638,832,566 of record CM062811.1, read on the forward strand.
GTGGATTCTACACAAGGTCTTATGTGTGTTGCATGCACCATAAACCTAGCATAAACTGGATACAAATTCTACATTGCCTGCACCACCTTGATGGAGACTCAAATTGACCCCTGGGAAGATGCTACGTAAGAACCCATTGACGATGTTTCTGATACATAAGAACCAAAAACTGAAATGGAGCATTCCATGGGTGGTGGCCCGAGAACTGATACATAATAACCTACTGACGACATTGTTGTTACACAAGAACCAAAAATAGAGGAAGAACATGATCATGGATGAAAAGAAGAGACTGCTACACAAGAACCCGTTGATGACACTCCTATTACAAAAGAACCAGCAACCCGGGGGGGGAACTCAATCCTCGGGATGTTGTTATACCCCCAAGTGATAATGCATGTAGAGGAACACAGGGTGCTGAATCAGGATGGTGTTTTGAGAAAATTATATTGATATCTGAACTGCAGAAGTGGAAACGACATGAAATCCTATTGTACGAAGGAGTGATCTCACTGATGGCACACCGGAATGTAGTAAACTCGCTCAAGGAGAAATGGACCGAGAAGGATTTGGCAGAAAAATGGGAAACACAAGGGAAAGAGGTAGCTATGAAGAAGAAATAAGAGTAGTTGTAGTTGTTACATGATCACATTTGTGATTTAACAAATGAAAAACACAAGCTACATGAACTTGCCCTAAATCCATTAGGGTGTAGAAGACCCTCTCAGACCTACCCAATTTTTATGTGGGAATGATTTTTCTTGTTTCAGTTGAATGTGGTCTATGAAAATAGACCTCATTTAGGTAATTCCACCCGAAATTGTTTGGATGTTTTTCATGCCTGTAATTTCCAGGATGAAATCTTGCTTTGAGAGATTTTTCTTCATAACATGATTTGTGAACATGTTAGTACACACATGGCTGGGAACATTCTTTCTTACATGGGCCATTTTCAGTTGTGCACCTTTATTTCCTTTATCAAAAATCAGATAGATTGGCATATGGATATGAAGTCGTTGGACGTGAATGAAGAAAAGGCAACACTAATGATCCAGGTTGAACCAGGTATGGCTACAATTTTAAGACAACTTTATAGGAATTTTTTTAGTGTTTCAAATGTCAAGTGGATGGAAGTCGTCTAGAGGAAGAGGATTGTGAAGATCTTCCTCAACCATTTTTTGAACATGAAGATCTATGCACTAACAGGGTTCCACAAACGCACAGAGGTTAGTAGTGTAGCGCTACAAGAGAGCAACCTGTTTGGTTTTCCAAATTTTGTGGTTTCTGTTTCACGGGTCCTAGAGTATGTCTAGATTGTAGATTTATTGCGGGCCTTTTGCATAGGACTCAATTTCAAATATCCTCTAATTTTGTTACCGGTGGAATAGTACCAACCTCAGTATCAACTATGTGATTACGTGGAGGAATCTTTTCCACATCAGCTAACTAGTAGTCCATGTTACAAGGCTACTGAGGAGGACATTACTAATTCTTATAATCTGACAGAGTTTCATATGAATTATAACAACAAGCTCTGAAGTATTTTTCATGAGGACATGCAATTGCTTCAACTTAGGGGAGATGTTGGGTGCAGGATTTGTGCATATTTTTTATACCTTTTTCCCCATATCCTTCACCATTTCACCTTTGAACCCATGGACTTTACATCACAATTACCTTTTTCCTGGTTATAAGTTTTCATTTTTGTTATGACATTTTTTTCCATTTTTGTTAAATATGGATGAGGTGGTATCCTTTTTTATGGCTATCCATGGCAATTGTGGAAGAAAGCCTCTATGGCTTTGTTTCTTTTAGGTGATGCTTCCAAGACCATGACTAAAGGATGAAAAAAATATTCTAAGTACTTGTTGTTACACCTCAAACATTTTTGTTACACCTCAAGTGTTGTTGTTACACTACGAATTGTTGTTACACCGTAGGACATTGACTACTCCACAACCATTTAAGACAATGGGTACTATTCCACTAGACATCTATCATGAATATTGTATTATTTATGGGTATGGCTCTATTTCTTTTAGGTGATGCTTCCAAGACCATGACTAAAGGATGAAAAAAATATTCTAAGTACTTGTTGTTACACCTCAAACATTTTTGTTACACCTCAAGTGTTGTTGTTACACTACGAATTGTTGTTACACCGTAGGACATTGACTAGTCCACAACCATTTAAGACAATGGGTACTATTCCACTAGACATCTATCATGAAGATTGTATTATTTATGGGTGGCTACAGAATCAAGACAGTTGTTATTTTGAGAAATGACGTAACAACAATAAGCCTTGTATCTAGAACTTATTGTAACGATTTCTATTTTCTCTCAATATTGATCAGCATGAGAATCATGATACTCTCATGACTGATCTATTTCTGATTTCGGACATGTCAATCTTATAAAGGAAACTCAGTTCCATGTAAATGAGAACAAGTATCATTATTTTTCTCCTGTAATTCACGATCTTTTCTTAATACCAAGAGTAGTGTTGTTGATGGTTTCACAATTGTGGTATTAAATTTTTATTAATTCGTATTTCATCCCTGCACCCTACTAGGGAGGAAGGGCCCTCCTATTTAGTAGGGATTTCAGTAGCAGCAGTAGCATAGTGGTAGATCAATTATTGTTGCTTTCTGTAAGTGTGAAATTATTTATGTCACTGTGTAATTTGCAGAATGCATTTATTTTTGTTTCTAGATTTATGATATGTTGTCACACAAGATTGATTTGAACATAACATTCAGTCATCCACATGAGTTAGTGGTGTGGTTTGTGGCACACCCTTTCCTTTGGTAACATGAAGTGTGGTTTCATCTCTATATAATGTTTTTTATTTCTACATGAGTGTTACTTTCTACAATTAAATTCAGTGACATTTGTTTTTCCTTTTAATTTTTCTCTTGGTTGAAGTGTATCACCACAAACAATGCATACTCCTTTGAAATAAATAGACCTACCCTCAGTTGATAATTAATGGTTGCAATTCAATCATATTAACAGTGATTAAATCACCTTAACATGAGCCTCGGTAGAGATTAAATAGTTCCTTGGTAGAGTTACTCATGAAAAAACCTCAAAACCAAACTAATGCCTGGTTTCTATTGAAAATATCAAACAACAGTTGAAAATATTTACACGAGTGGCTCTAGTCGATCTTGGAAGAATATTGCAAAGAACAAGCTTTAGAATATCAAACATCTGTCAAACATATAAAAACTAAGGTCTACAACGTTTTACACAACATAGTATTTTGCATGATACCAACCCTATTACATAAATTACTTTTAGAGAAAGGTGAAGGCCACATCTCTGAATAGTGTCCACTGCTAGGGATTCCATCCAATACCGACTGGAAGAAGGACTAGATGAAGTGGCATAATTTTCTGGATGCTTGATTTAAAGACACAACAAAATCATGGGATTATATTTTAAGTAAATAAGTATGGTCGACAGATACTCCCTCACAAAGTGACACTATTCAAATTAACATGGGGAGCATAGGAGATCACAAGGAATAGAAAGGAAAATAAAAGAATAAAATAAACATATATAAAAGTATTATCGCCAAGGAATATGGAAGGGAATAATTCATCTAACAATCAAAAGGAACAAGAAAAGAACCGACCAAATAGTGACTCACAATACAAGAAATTGACTGACATAAAAAAATGAGCAATGGACCTGAGACAGTGTTGTCGGGAAAAAATAGGAAACAAGAATACTAGAAGAAAAGAATGAAGAATTGGGAGCGTGAGAGTGAATATGCACGAGACTCCTCAAAAGATTTGAAAGGCGTAGAACCTCTCACCTTGATAAAGAATGAAGGTCAGATGATAACTCCAAGAGGACAAGTAGATGCTATGGAAATAGATGGTTCTATCCTAGATATAAGAAATACTCCAAGGATATCCTTGTTGAGTCCCATCATAAGATAATTTCTTCATTCGAGGAATTATTATGAAATATCTACAGTCTAGTACATCGACGACCAACAAAGAAACCCTCAAGAAAATGAAAATTTTATTATAATAATAATGAATTAAAATGAATAATTCTCTAATTTCCTAACCTCATAATCATACCCCCCTTCCACAACTCGTATCTATTGAAGAAAACTAAAGCTCAAAATTGGTCAACGAAGATTCGTGACTGAAAATAAGTTTATTCATGAAATATATAGATAGGGAGTGATAGACTGATGAATAGTTATATCAAGTCATCAACATAAGAGAGGAACGTAAATACCTAAGCTCTGATGAGAAAACTAACGAAAATGATTAGTTTCACCTGCCTCTGCACCAAACGACCAAGATGGGACTAAATCATATACCCATATATGAAGGAGATGAATATCCAAAGAGTCATTGGTATAATTTTTGAAAACTTATGTGTTGCAAATGACATCATCGATGAAGAAAGGAAAATGGCACAATATTTTGTAGCATTAAGGAAATGATCCCTAACATGGTTTCTAAATTTAACAGAAAAAGAAATTAAGAGGAAGGATGAGATCAATACCAACTTTCTCACCTTATTTAAAGCATAATATGTTAAGCACTTGGCTGCACAAAAGTTTAAAGAAATAAAACAACAACCAAATGAATATGTATTTATATACAAAAAATGCTTCAAAGATTTATTAAGTCAGATTCCATACACTATCGATGAGAATCTACTAGTACAATGGTATTTGGCTGGACTACTTCAAAAAATACGTGGGCCACTTTGAATGCATGAAATAAAGACATGTCAAGAGTCTATTAAACTATCCAAGCAAATTGAGAAAGATGATGAAAATCAATCAATCAATGCACTAATTGACAACAAGATTGAAGATAGATTAGACCAACTACATAACTCTTTACTGCAATTATTGCTCCAAAAGAATCATTTATGGTGCACCAATTTCCACATGGAAGGACATACAAAAGATACATGTAAGTTCTTAGAATACTATGACCAAGATGTTAGAAGAATACAAGATGATGTGTACTGTGACATCTGTCAAACTGCTTTTAATCACTCTACTAAATATTTCTAGTATAACCTATGAAATTCTAAACCAAAATGGTGTGCAATCTGTGAAGACAATGCACATTCCACCCAAGAATGTCCATTGAATGGAAAAACTAAACCCAATTATCATGTTTTATGCAATACCCAAGCCACCGACCAACTATCAAAACCACATCCATTTAATGAAAGAGAATGAGGTTGATGATGTTATGGTGGTGGATGAGGTAGTTATAATAACAAAGGTTGTGGTAGCGGTTGAGGATGTGGGAGATTTTACTGCTATACTTATTAGCAAGAGGAACATATTGCAACCGAATGTACCTTAAAAGATAAAATTGAACTACTCTTTTGCAACATGTGTGGTCTAGGTGACAACTCACTGGAAGACTATCCAAAAATCATATAAAAGGTTTTAAATAAAAGATATTTCAATCTACTACAAACTCTTTGAAAGCATGAAATTATAAAATCTAAAAACCTTCATGTAGTGAGAAGGTCACAAGTGGAAAGAGATAATAGTGATCTGAACAATCAATTGATCTAACCTATCAAGAATTCAACAGAGTATCCATATGTCCAACAACAAATCAAACAATTTATAGAGAAGTTGAACTCTTTATGAAAGAAATTTAAGAATAAAGAGTATCTAAGGACATAATCTTAGAGGATTTTTTCAAGCTTCTAAAGAAAGAACACATTGTTTCTCGACTCATCGAATTATTGAATATGTTGGAAGATAGTAACAAAAATAGAGAAAGATGGAAAAACATCAAACAACTTCCACATGGTAGCCAGGTAGATGATCATGACCCAAAAGTTGACTAGAAATAAATGGTTTTATGGTTAAACAAGTTGGTATCAACTTTTTCTATCAAGTAAATATTCTGGCAAGGGACACATGGATTATCATGAGATGAATAAGTCTACATAGAACAACTAATTATATTAAATTAGTCTACCAAAGGTTTATTGAATGAATCATAACACTACAAAAAATTCAAACATCGATAATGGGGATCCCAAATATAGCGAAATTTGAAGTCATTGACTTAGTCGATGGTAGCCCTGGTATCCATCATTAGTTCATTGACCATGGGGACAGAGAATGAATGTGATTGTATCACTAGAAAATATAGAATCAAATTAAAAGGAAAAAAAAAAAAATATCATCATTTCTTTAGATCCACGTGAAGGCAATCCATGGGGAGGAATTTAATGAAATGTTGAACTCCATCGATAGATACTAATGTACTAAGGTGTAGAAAGATTTTGTTGGCTTCTATAAAACCCCTCACATCCACCTATATTTACATCTAAATATGACTTGTAGGTATAGTTCGGTGTTGAAATCATTCCCGCATCTTAGGAGCCATAATCTTCTGCCAATCCAACAACCAAATCTCTCTCTAATATTCTCAAATCTCTCTATGAAAGTTAATGGTTAGTTTCTAATGAAACTTTTGAATCCACATGAAAATAAAAAGGAATTTCCAAATAATTGAGCCTCCCTCTTCAGCATGTTGCATTCAACAATAGTTCCAACTAAAGGTGGAAGTGAAAATAAATAATGGAGTCACAAGGCTTTGAAATCCCACCCATGCAACATCATTAATGTTGGAACATGACAAGTACAGAGACTAATGTGATACCTAGTGGAATATTCATGATGTTCTCTGGGACATTATAACAATGTTGATGGGCATTGTGCATTGTGTTTTCACCTAAGAGATGAGAATTCAGGTTCTGCAAGGTAATTCTTGCTTGGTTCACTTTGAGGGTCTCTTTGCAGGGCCAAGTTGGGGCAATGATAAAGTGGAATTTTTGGTTTTCACAGCCTAGTGGGATGTGTGGGGAGAAATCACTTAAATAGCTCAATAAAAAGTATGGGATCTCGCGCCAAACCAATTAATGTAACTAGTGTTGTGGTCTTCTTTAGTTTAGGAATCTACTGGAGAAAGCACATGGAATACATTGTGGCTCTAGAATAGCATAGTAGTGAATTATTGAGATAGGGGCTATATCGACCCTGAGGTAATCTTACATTCACTATCTCTTAAAATGTTCTTAGTGCCAGGTTGCGGGGGTTAACTTGTTTCTCAAAAGGGAAAGTCTCCTGGGTAGAGAAAGACATTAGTCTATTTTCAATTACATTACTTTTGTAGTATTGAGTTTTTGGTTAGACTCTGAGGTGGGTGCTTCTTTAGGGGAGTGTGTTGTTCAGAACCACACCACTATTTACGAGCTTGAGTGGGGAAGGGTCAGATGACTTCTAAACCATTGAACCCTAAAGGCATCACCTTTATGTGTTGTCCCTTTTTAGGTCCAGAGGGGCTAGCCATGGAGTGGGGAACATGTTTAATGTGTGTTGTGCTTATTTTATTTCTAGTTAGAAGTATAAGAGTCAGTGGGTCTAGGTGGTCTCCAGTCTGACGTTGGGCCTATTCATGAATGTTGAAAAAGATGATGAGGCAATGTGAATGGGCCAGAAGGCATACCTTCCCACCTGACCAACTAGGTGAGTGACAAGCCAGGTGGATGACAAGTTAGTGGATGAAAAGGATAGGGACGAACTGGAGGGTGAGGTTGCCCATGACTGGGGCATGCCCCTAGGTCATGTAGTATAAGTTTCATATTTAGGAATGATATCATAACAACTGCATCACATTTCAGTGAACCTAGATGCTATTCACTAGTAGAGGTATGATGATAGAAACGAAATAATTTCCTAAATCAATGATTTGAATTTTAACCTATTGAAAAGTGTAACAAGGTTTGATCTTCATAATAACATGTAATTGTGATTGATGTAATAAAATGATTTTTTCCTTGCTTCATGGGTTTCATGAGAAAGTGATTTTATTTTTAGATGGCTCCCACTAAGAGCCTTAGGATTTTTCATTAAGGTCAAAGAATTGATGTCATACATGAAGAGATCGTCTTAAGAATATGTAAAATGTATATGAGTCAATCTAGTGTATATAAAGCCCTGCAAAAGACAATTACGATCCTATTGACTTGATGTTGGCGTGCAATATGAATAAAATAAACTATTTCATCTCACCCAAGTGTCACACCCATTCGAATGATCATGTCAGCTTGAATACATGGATGAACTACTATATATACCCAACTATGCTCTTCACATTAGTATACAAAAATTAAAATTAGTCTCTGAGATTTTCACATAAAAATTACAATCAAGAAGTTCAATGATTTTGGATGGATAATAGAAGAATATAATTTAGACTTTCTCTAAAATTCTGATGATTAAGTATAGTCAAAATTTTGATATATCTTTGTGATTTTCAGTTGGACAAGGCATGGATAAATTCAGATGGGTAAGGAAGAGACATCAAGTTCTAACTAGGGATGATTACAGTCATAGTGAAAGAAGAAGAGATAAATTTGGATGTCTATAAGGAACTCAGACTGTCAGTAGAGGAGAAGTGAGAATTCTTTTAGGGCTAATTTGAAGCTTTATTTCATGAGATAATAGTCTAGATGTTACAGTAGAGGATGACCACTATAAAGTGTTAGGAAGGATCTACACCACAGTGTTTTGGTGTTGCTACCGTAGTCAAAATTTGGTGACATCATACTTCAATGCCATATCTAACTCATTGAAGAAGTTCGAAGAGGAAGAGAAGTCAAGAATAGAGAACTAGTGGCTTGGTCTTGGAGTGGTTAATAGATCAAGGGTCTTGGTCTTGGTATTTGTCAATTGGAATCTCTATAAGAATAATTTGTGTGGGTTTTCCTCTCAAAGAGTGAGAGGTTTTGGCTTTGGCTTATAGCCTACATGATTTGTCTCTTGTGTAGTTATGTTCATGAATTTTTTACTATTTGATGAAGAATAACACTAATAATATAACATGAAGAAGTTCCTAATCTAAATAAGTACAAATCATTCACAAGAAGTCACCAAAGAAGAGAAATAATCTAATTCTAATGCCCTAGATTTCTCAACATGGTATCAGAGCTAAGGTTTTGAAGTCAAAGAAATGGAATCAAATCAAAGAGACACTCAAGGATCGAGTTTCAAGAAGAAAATCAAAGAAATTTTAATGTTATCAAAGCAAAAGATCAAGATATGCATTGAAGAATAAAACTGTAGATCGAGGAAGAAGTCTACAATAACAAGATTTTTTGTTTCTATAGGCATCATCAAAAGGCCACAAAGACCCTCATCAAGTTGCCTACAAGGCAAGATAGTTCGAAGAAATTTAAAGATAAAGATCACATCATCTTAGAGAAATTCAAAACCCTAGAAGCATTTATGATCTACACTATAAAAGAAGTCGAAATATCTTGAATACTAGAAGGCATTGTCATCATATTCAAGTTTATAAAGCAAGCGAGGCTCCTATCCTTCTCCTTGATGAAGTTCGTTCAAGGAAGCAACAAATCATGCTCATCAAAAGGAGCAACCTTTTGTATTGAAGAAAGGCTTTTTCATCTGGAAGAAGATCATCCAAGTGGGAGCACTAATACATCTTCTCCAACCATCATCAAAGTAATCAAGATAAATATTTCATCTTCACTTTTCAAGTATGTATCTTTCACTCTTTAATCAATTTCGTAGAATGAATTCATGTTTGCAAGGAGATATATAAGTTGGATGGGTCATTGAAATTGCTCGCATGAAAAAGGAGGAAATATATAGTCCTCAAAGAAGGTGAATTCATTGAATGTATCAATGGAAAGGTCTCCTCTAAATACATGGAAAGGGATAAAAGGGCTAAAAGGATTCTTATGTAATCAGTGAAATATCCCTCATCCGTATATAGTAGTATTAGAGACACCAAATATATATTATGATGGGCTGGTATAACTATTCTCTGAAGATGCAATAAAAAAGGTCACATCACTTAGATATGATCTACACAAATTGAAGGTATCAAATGATAAAGGGTTATCTTCATAATATATTAATTGCAAAGATCTAGGAGAGATAATCCTCATTGTTCTATATTCACTAACTGATGAACAAGGTAATAATGTATATGAGTATAAGAAGGCTATCCCATTCAACAAATTGTAGTTTATATCCAAGATAGAAGAAGACAGGTTGAGGTCAAAAGTGTTGAAGGGTCAAAGGAAAGGATTCATACACTTTGTCAAAAGGAAAGAAGAACATAGCTAAGATTAAATGATATGAACATTAGAGGAAATATTTTCCTTAGCTTAAGAAGGAAAATAACAATAAGGATAGATAATGATGCAGGAGCATCTAGACCTAGCCAGCAATGTGATGGTGTGGTCACATGTTATGGCTAATGAACTTTTGGAGGAAGACTTAGTTGTTTAATTGTATTAATTTCAAATTATGTAAATAGTTAATTGTTGCCTAATTCTAAATAGAACAGGGAATAAATAACAACTGATCCTCCCTACGTGGAGGTCAAGCCAATTAGCTATATTGATTAGTTAGAGTAGGATTTGATTTCTTAAAATATAATGAATTCCTTCATTTATGGAAGAAAATTGCTTGATAGAACATATATGTAATTTTCCTTCTTTTCTAAAGAGGGGGAGAGAGAGAGGATTCACAAGGGAATTGTAAGGCTATGGGGAGATTAGGAACAGAGGACACTAATTGAAGAATCAGGCCAAAGAGGAAAGACTCGGGAGGATAGTATAGTGTGTGGATTGTATTTTGATAACAAAGATCTTTAATTTGTGTAATTGGCCAAGGCGAGACTCTGTAATCATTTTAGTTTTAATGAATGATATTGTTGTGTTATGATTGATTATCGAGCCTGCGAAAACCCTTGTATGCTCTCATATTTTATGTATTCAGGGCGGGTGATTATCCTTTTGTTTGTTATGTTTAAATGCCTAAATCATATGATTGATAGAAGTCATGGCTTCATTTTAAATATCATTGTTTGATGTGGGTCGGCGAAGTATTTTACATAGTTTTGGTCTTGCAAGTGAAAAACCCAGTTTACACTAAGAATGAGCGCAAAACATAGTCAGATTTGGAATCCAGACTTGGACCATTTATAGATGAGACTCTATACTTTATCGGATTTGTTAGATTGATATCAAATCAGTGCTTTGCAATAGAAGAACTCTAGATAGTGGGCATCATGACTTGCGATTGGCTGACTCAATTGTGGTCATTGGAGTGTGGTCAACCACGATCATTAGATTAGGAAGATAGTTTCGAAACAGTGCATGGTATTTCGGGTTGCGGAAGGACTGTAAACGGTATTGAGTGGTGGTCACCCGATCCCATTCACCCTTCGACACGTAACAACAACGGTCAACAGGGAAACTACTTGATCGAGTGGTTAATTCCCGTGTTTATTGTCTGCCTAAAATAAGTTGTGGGCTGTCGAATCCACTACGCATAGGTCGATGATGGAGAATCGCCATGTCAATTTAAATGTTCAGAGTGAATGCTGACCGTTGTATTGGAAAAGGGAATGAATGGTGGAGATCAACCAATTGGAGATAGGTGATCGGAGCATGGAGTAGGAAGGCGATGGACCAAAGGATGGATCCACCAATATATGGAAGGGGGCTTATAAATATTTGAGATCTAGATATATGTGTGGAGTGGGGTTTCCCATGTATTTTCCACACTTCTAAGTATTCTGATAAAAGGTGTTGATCGGGGTTTTAAGGCATAAAGTGGAATAAAACACTTACGATAATGTAATGAGCCCTGATAGCTTAAGTGGTCCCAATTTTAAGGAAAAAGCACCAAAACTACGCTTTTGATATATATATATATATATATATATATATATATATATATATATATATATATATATATATATATATAGATGGACCTGAAATTTAAAGGCTTATAAGGGTGAAATAGTCCCGATAAGGTGTTAGGGTGTGGTAGCCAGATGGTTGCATCATTTTTGGTATCGGAGCTGTAAAAGGGAAGAAATTTCCTGCAAGAAGGATGTCTTGCTTATGAAGGTTATGATTACAAAGGTATGACAATAGCAACAGTTGAATGATTGGAAATGTTGGGCACAGGACTACAACAATGAGACTGTCAAACAAATCTTGGAAGTTCTTAGAGATTGTAGCAGAACCTCATTCCAGCCGAAGCTTGGAATAGATAGGGACATAGGAGTCCCTAAGAGAAGTGAGTGGAGCAACCAAAGAGAGAGATAGCAAGATTTCTCAGTACAAGCTCTAAGAAAATAGTACTTGGAGACCAGGCAAAGGAGAAGCTTGGTGAGAATATCAACTTAGAGGAAGTTGATTGGTTGCAGGTGTAGAGGTCACAGGAAAGAGAATATGGCTATGGAATGTCATATGGAAGGTTCATAAGAAGGCTACAAGATGAAGAAGGGTGCTCAAACAATCCATAGGAAACAGATGAGTCAAGCAAAGATTGATAAGGAAATTGTTGAGATAAGAGAAGAACTCAATGTGTTAGTAATTGTTGTAGGGAAAAGTATCCGACTCGGATGACCCTATCCCACTCTAAGGGTGACAGTTCCTTAGCAACAACTGTAAAACAAACTACTAAGGGTTTACTTCTTTATGAAAGCAAAAGAGAATGGAGAGAACACTGACCGTTGCCTTGCGCTTAATGTCGAATCCAAACTCTTCTCTTTGGCCGCTTGCTCCTAGCTCTTTGTTCTTCTGCTCGCCCAGCTACAATGAGATCCTGCACAATAACAAAGAAGGAAACTACAAGAGGCATGCAATCATAACTGGTTCATGGATTAGTGTAAACCAAACATGCAATCATCACAATATATAATTGAAACAAGAGCACATAGAAGAACCTCAATAGCTTTTATTAATGAAGAAATAAAGGTTCTGAGAGTATTACAACCATTGCAGGCTCCAACCCAGCAACACCTCCCAGCAGAAAGAATTGCTCTTCTTCACCTCTCTCAAACAATCACCCAATAACTCAATAATGAAACCAACAGCATATCATTACTTTGCACAAAATTCCAGCCTCCTGAGCTCATAGGAGAGAGCTCAATATATAGATGAATTGAGAAAGGATGAGTCAGCTTGCAACTGATGTGTAGCTGCCTTGTGTCCTCTCTCTCTTCAGTTAATCTTTAGTTGATCTTCAGTTCTTGAGTCCACTTGGTGAACCTTGCTTCCACTTGGAGAAACAAAGCCTTTGACTCATCACAAGGCGAAATACCTGATCCAAGTGTCATTTTTGGAAGATTCCAAAGCAATGACACACTGTGCCACATGTCCAAACTCGCCCAACGCAGGTGGGCTTTGTTCTACCTGCTTTGCAACGCAGGTACACCATGGAGCAGTTGTGTTTCAGCGCAGAAACCTAGTGGAGCACCTGCTTTGATTTCAGGATTGCTTGTTTTTGAGTGTTTTCAGGTGGAGAACTGATCTGAGAGCTGTTGGTTTGCTGACCTTGTTCCTCTAGGGGTAGGAACATCAGGTTTAGGGAACTTTGGATCCCTTCGATTATTGACAATTCATGCTTGTTGCTGTAAGGCACAAAATTGTCTATAACAGATGCCCCCTAAAGTATGAGGTCGTTTATCGGGTGAAATGCTTTATTGAGAGGATCCGAAGTTCATTCGATCTGCTGAGAAGTGTCCTGTAATAAGATACAATAAATACATTATTTTTCATACATTTTTCATGATCTAGCTGAGGCGGGCATTCCCATGCTCAGCTTTATAAATACATTTTGGTACATAGAGCAGACGATCGTCTGATGCTAGACTGATAATTCTCTGCCGAATTTATCATCCTTTGAAAAGGATGGTCATCTGCTGCAATGTTGTACATATCAAATGTCTTTATGTCCTGAATATATATCGCAGCCCGGATGGATGAAACTAGATCCGGGGTCTTCAATCTCTTCCGATCTTCACTCGATGTACAAGTCGATCCATGTGAGAATTTCTTGAAGTCGAACATGGAAAGACATCGCTTGATTACCGGTCAATAATGTAAACCGTTAACAAGCGCGAGAGGAATCACCGATAAGGATGATGACCCTCAAGGTACGGCAGTACAATCTACATGGTGGGAATAAAGGACTTGGCGTCGACCACCATGCAAAATCTTCTGGTCGAAGGTCATTGATGTATACCTGTCGCCAGAAGTGAGAAACTTGCCATTGAGGCATGCAAGCTTCAAAGTACTGAGGGGGGTGTTCCTAGATCAACTCCTTGGATAATGAGCTGATGTCGACAAGGAGCGATCCGTCAAAGGAGGGCCTTAATGAATCCCACATCAGTGACGCGGAACGGAGCTAGTGATTATGATGAGGTGAAAACAAACTGTGATGTATGATTCAGGGTGGCGGTCATGAAGTGGATGAAAGATAATGTATGGCAGTGGGCGGAACAGGGTTGACTCTTTACCGAACCACATCTCTTGAACATATAACGACACTGATGTGATGGATTGGTAGCATTACCCCAATTGTGGATGGTGTGGCGAGGACCATGGTTCTGCGACCGGTGAATGAAACAACCCAACCCGATGCAGACGGAGGATAAAGTGTCATGTTCAAGAGCGACTTGCTACCATTAATACTGTGAGGTTCTCCCAATTTTTCCCCAGTCATTGCTAACCAGTACCTCTTTATTTTTGTCAAGCTTGAGGAGGATAACATATGCTTGTTCTATAACCTGCCCTTCGGGCAAGCCCATCGCTATGTTTTAACGAGCCTAGCGATAGGGAAACTCGTTCTCGTCTAAAGACAAGTTTGTCGCTATTTAATCATTTTAACGAGTCTAACGACAAAGAAAACTCGGTCCTTTTCATTTTTAGAGAGTCTGAAAAGGCACGAAAAGTTAACTCCAAAATTCCTTTTTCGTCATCTAATCCCTTAAGTCCGAAAAAGTATAAAACAATACAGAAGGGATGAATTTTCGGTTGCTTTAACGAGCCGAACAAAACAAGCGCTCGATCTTTTTGTGCAATAATCCCTCAGGTCCAAAAAGATTAAAATCTAGAGGAGGGATAGCTTTCCGGTCGCTTTAACGAGCTGGAAGGCCAAAACTCGGCAAACTTTTCATATTTTACGAGTCAGTGAAAAGAGCTCAAAGAAGACTCGTCTTTTGAGGAACGAGTGATGAACAGGGATAGCAGCAGATTCCAGGTACAGGTTGGAATTCTCCAATCACGGCAGTGTCACAAGGATGGCTAAATGAAATCACTCTTCGCAGCTATTCCTCAAAATGGGTAAACAAACATATGGAGGTGAACAATTGGCCAAATGAACAGATGGAGGTGAGGGCATATAAACACGACCAAGGGCTTTTAATATGGCTTTCAAAGGTTACATTTCTCGAGGTTGTTTACCGGTTCATTTTTTCTAGATGAGCTCGAACTGCTAGGGAAAGATTGCTCACAATTTACGTTTATTTTTTAACGAGCATGAACTTCTGCACAAAAACTGCTCGATTCTTGCGTTTATTTTTTAACGAGCATGAACACTGCTAAAACTGCTCGATTTATACCAGTCTTAATACAAGGAATGCTTTTAGGTGAGGTAATCTTATTTAAGGAGCGATACCTCACTAATTACTCCAATTTGGCAGGTTTTAACTTTTGCCCTTCATCCTTTCTTTATGCAAGCCAGAAACGGCTAATCCTACGAGTTTAACGGGTTAGACCTACAGGTTTAAAGGGAGGACCTAAAAATTTAAAAAAAATAAATAGTCGTCCCGTGCTTGCACTCCAAAAGGTTTGCATGCCCCCAGGTATAAAGTATAATTTCGAGATTCTGCCATCTCTTACTTATTATCCGAAAAATGGTTTTGTTTGCTGCCGCAAACTAAACTCTCTTTTCGGCGATGTCTATCATTAGGTTGCTAAGGATGGTGACCACTTGTTGCAGCAATTTCATCTCTTTCTTTGAAGACTGCCCCTACTTATCCTTCAAAACAGCTTGTTTTAATGGGTGAGGCTTGACATTCAAAGATGGTGGCTTCTTGCTGCCACAAATAGACCCCCTCCTTAGGAGAGCCCACTTCTTTAGACAAAGGGAGCGATCGCTTCGCTCACATAACTCTGACAAAAGAATTTTATCCTAGAACAACCCTCTCTTCCACTGCCGGACGGGGTACGGACTAGTCCATTCTTCTGCGGAAATTAACTTTATACCTAAGGTTTTCTCTGCCCGAGGCAGGCCAGGGTGCATGCCCCCTGGGTCCCAGTTCTTTCTTTCCTGATTACTCGCATTCATCGGGAAGTAGAACCGGAGGCGGTGGCATTCCTTGAGCGAATAAACCGTTAAGGGATGGTATTTGACTATTTGCAATGCGTGATCCTGGAAATGAAAGTTGGTCTACTAGCTGGACCATTCTTCCTTCGTGCGGAAAACACATGACTCTAAAGAGTGAGGACACTATTGCCTCCATGCAATATATATAGTCTCGTCCAAGGAGTAAGTTATATGCCAAGGGTCCCTGGACGACCATGATGTTCATGCGAACTGACTTCCCTTTCAATGTAAGCGGAACATTGGGGAGAATCCCTAACGGGTGACTGGTTCCTTTATCAAAACCTGATAGATTTCTCATCTCAGGTAAAAGCGTCGGGCAACCCAGTGCTTTCCAAGCAACAGAGGAAAGGATACTCACAGATGCCCCTTCATCAATGATAGTTCCGGCCATCACCATTCTGTAGATTTGGACTATGATTCTGAATGGGATACTGGCTGGTAACCGGGGTCTGCCTAGTTGATTCCAATCAAAGGACACAACTAGGTTGCTTGGTGGCAGGACCGAATATACGGCCGGATACGACCCTGACGATGTTCCTTCCTGCGATAAAGGAATGGGCGCATTGCCCTGATGCTCATCAGAGTCTGTGTTAATGAAAAGAATATGGACGGTGTCATCCTTATCCTCTTCAGTGAGGGTGTCATTTGAAGATGGGTCTTCAATGACGGAGTCATTGGACGATGAAACCTCTGAAGGAAGAACCGGTTCAACTGTCGTTTCGACCTTTAGACTTTCGTCTGGTCTGGATTCAGTAGGTTCATTTTCAATGACCGACACTTCAGCTGACCATTTGGGCGGGTCAGCTGGATTTTCAACTATCGAGGGATTAGGCGTGAGTTTTTGGTATCCAGGAGGAAGTCGTAATGGCGAAACCGGACGATCTTCCAAAGCTCTCTTTTCCTCATCTAAGAATGGGCATCTGTGGATGGCATGCTCGCCTTCACACAATATACAGGGTGATCTTGGTCTCCCTCTTCGTCCTTCACTCTCGCTAGTTGACGGACTGCAATCAACATGACTATCAGAGGTTGATGCTACCGGATTGTGCAACCTCGGGGACCAGTCCCTTAGTATTCGGGGAATACAAGGACAATCACGATGGAAGTGGGTCCCTTCGCAAATGACACACGGCGATTTAGGCCCGGTCGGTGCAGTGTGTGGGTTTTTGTCAACTGTCTTTTGTTTGCCCCCAGTCGCCTTCGCCATAGGCCCCTTCTACTTCTTTTCTTTCTTCTTCTTTTCCTTCTTCTCCATGGGAGGCTGACCTCTGTCGGCTCTACCTCGTGAAGATGAAGGATCAGAGGAAGAATTGTAAGAAGTGGAAGGCTGGTGGGTAGCTCTAGACTGGTCTGACTGTTGATTCGACTACTCAGGATTAGTGGCGATTTGGACTACATTAGTTGAAAAGAGCCATACAGGTAGGGGAATTGTCAATACCGGAAGTGACAATGTTGCCATATGAGGCGCACCAACATCTCCCCAAGAGGAGAAGGGATTTGGACTTCTGCCAAGGTTGCCTCCTTGGTTGGTGGGCTCCATACTTTTCAACTGAAAGATCAACGTGGGAATAACAGGTGATTTTGTTCCGCTTAAAATAAATTTTATTAACGACGCTTTTAGACACAAACTTGCTTTTTCATGTTTTAAGAGTCGAGAAAAAGCTAAAGATGACTCTAGTCGCCTTCGATGTTTTAACGAGCCCGAAGTGACAAATGCTCGGATGGACTTTTTCAGTTATAGAGTTTGAAAAAGGCCAAAAGAAACTGCTCTGGAGTTCTAGGCAGAGGGTGTGCCAAACTTTTCGCGAAACCACAAAATACGTTTTACGGTACGGGTGGTCGATCTTCGTGAATGCTGTGTTCACTGCATCGCGATCAGTAGGGTGGTCGACACGGCTTCCTATGGATAAAGGATAATTGCCTATAGGGGTCTCCCAATATATACGCGACGGTACGTGGGAGCACAAGTCCGTATTAGTGCCACCGACTCTCAGGAGGAATCACCCACCTTCGTAGAGATCGACAGTCACTATGTTTAGCGACGCCGGAACACGTCTCTACCTAGACCTCTAGATGTTTGCGTTATGTTTCAAAAGCGTCTAATAAAATTCATTCAAATCGGAAACACAAATTTTCCCCTTTATATTTTAGTTGATCGAGTAATCCGCAATCGTGGAAGAAAGCCAATTGAATATCCGTCGTTCTCGGAGGCTTGCGAGTCAATCGTCTTTGTCTCCGGAATCGAAAACAATCTGGACAAAGCGAGCTCGTCGAACCAGTTCAAAATCTCCTTTAAAAGTTAGAACAAGCGTTCCAACAACATCTGAGATTCTGGTCACTCCAAACATTTCCGGAAACCCTGCCTCTATAGAAGGAGTTCAACCGCCACAGAGGGACAGTAATACTGATCCTAGTCTGGGGGCAAATACTTGTATGACTGAACCAGTTCCATCTGTAACTGGTCCAGAGAGTTTTGTTCCTCAAACATCCGTCGCGGTCGATACAACCCCTTCTTCGGCACCGAAAATCTTTTACGGACTTGACGGTCTTCCTCTTCCACCTGGTCTAATTGCGATAGAGGAAATTATAGAAGAACCGCAAGTATCCACTCCAAGTCAGTTTGGAGTAGGGGTCGCTCTATTTCCTGCTACAACAGAAGTTTGTCCATCACCAGTGGAAGTTCCTGTAGAATCACTAGGTGATCAATTGGATAGACTAAAAATGACTGAACAACCGTCGACATCTAGGACTGTGTCGAATGACACGGCGACGGCAGAATTACCTGCTGCAAATCCAACAATGTTCGTCGGCATACCATCTGTCCCAACTAGCTCGCAGTCTCTAGAAGAAGTCTAGCAAGAGACTATCTCGACAGTATGGTCTGTTCCTGTTTGTTCCAGAGTAATGTTTGGTAACTCTCATGGTGAGGATCATCAAATTGACCCTTTTGGGAATCTAATTAGGCCATCTAGTCCTCCAAGGCAGGCAGTTGCCTTGAGTTCTGGGTTGCTACCGTATGGGGGGCAGTACCCATACGGGAGCTCTCAACCTTATTCAAGTTATGGCGGAATTGCAACGAGTAGTTGGGTACCTGTGCTATCCCAGCCACCGAGAGTTGTATATTCTATGCAACAGTGTGTACCTGTGACAAACATCCCAACTACACCGGCTATTGTGACCGTGTCGCAAGTTCAAACAATGCCTGTTGTATGTCAACCTCAGATTTCTCAGGTTCTCATGCAACAGCCACTTGACCCTGCGACCCAACCACAATCACCTATTGGTGGGACAACACAAGTACAATTGGGTACGACTACCCCACATCTTGGTCCAATGGTTAGTGTAGCGCAACAACCCATGGTGTCATAACCGTGGATAATGCAATACCAACAGCCGCAATTCCAACAAGTGTACCAAGGTTCTGAACAGCAAATATTTGCGAATACTGGACAACCATATATTCAAAATGGTCAAAATCAACCACTTTATAGTGGTCAGGTCCATCAACCGTATTCATCATACCAACATCAACTCCATTATGCTGGTATGCAAAGACCGACTGTTCAGGCGATTCCATCGTATCCTGGTTACGCTTCACCTAACTTGAATCAGGAGTTACCATTCGTGGCGACTTTAGAGTTGCCTGATTTACATCGGTTAACAAACGATCCAATTGCTTACGCCCCTTGGTGGCCAGTGATTCCACACAAACTCCCATCTGACATTCCTAAATTCAATGGAAATCCAGGTGAAGACCCGTCGAATCATGTGATGACATTTCATCTATGGTGTTCGTCGAACACTTTGAATGACGATTCGATAAGGCTTCGCCTCTTTCAGAGGACATTGACAGGTCCAGCGGCAAAATGGTATATAGAATTGCCTAGAGCTTCGTTCGACAATTTTGGCTCCCTTGCCACGACATTTTTGACCCACTTTCAATTACCAATAAGGTATGAAACAGGGACAGAGATATTGACTAACTTCAAACAGACAACCGCAACTCATATATCAGATCATATACATGAGTGGCGACGTCGACGAAGAATGGTTAAAACATACGTTCCTGATCAGCTTTTAGCTGAGTGGTTTATAAAGTCAACTAAAAGACTGGTCTGACTGTTGATTCGACTGCTCAGGATTAGTGGCGATTTGGACTACATTAGTTGAAAAGAGCCATACAGGTAGGCCAATTGTCAATCCCGGAAGTGACAATGTTGCCATATGAGGCGCACCAACATCTCCCCAAGAGGAGAAGGGATTTGGACTTCCGCCAAGGTTGCCTCCTTGGTTGGTGGGCTCCATACTTTTCAACTGAAAGATCAACGTGGGAATAACAGGTGATTTTGTTCCGCTTAAAATAAATTTTATTAACGACGCTTTTAGACACAAACTTGCTTTTTCATGTTTTAAGAGTCGAGAAAAAGCTAAAGATGACTCTAGTCGCCTTCGATGTTTTAACGAGCCCGAAGTGACAAATGCTCGGATGGACTTTTTCAGTTATAGAGTTTGAAAAAGGCCAAAAGAAACTGCTCTGGAGTTCTAGGCAGAGGGTGTGCCAAACTTTTCGCGAAACCACAGAATACGTTTTACGGTACGGGTGGTCGATCTTCGTGAATGCTGTGTTCACTGCATCGCGATCAGTAGGGCGGTCGACACGGCTTCCTATGGATAAAGGATAATTGCCTATAGGGGTCTCCCAATATATACGCGACGGTACGTGGGAGCACAAGTCCGTATTAGTGCCACCGACTCTCAGGAGGAATCACCCACCTTCGTAGAGATCGACAGTCACTATGTTTAACGACGCCGGAACACGTCTCTACCTAGACCTCTAGATGTTTGAGTTATGTTTCAAATGCGTTGTTAGGTTCATTCAGTATATTTTAAGTTGATCTTTTTAAAGCTTGCCTTTCAAGGTTCACCACGAGATGTATATGACAAATTCCTAAATGCAGCCTAAGATGAGAAGCAAGCTTTTTCAAATATTTTTGACTGATGAAAATCTTAACTACTGAGGGAGAAGAAAAGCAAATTCTTTTCACACAGTTCATACAGCACAAACTAATGCACTTTCTCCTAAATCATCATGCAAACTTTTTCAAATGCAAAATGCACAATGCATGTATTTTCTTTTCCCTTTCTTAATGTGGATGGATTACAAAAAGAAAGTGGTTACATAACTTTGATTTCGATTTAAAGCGAAAGTAAACAAGTTTGTCCAAAATCAAAAGACACCTTAAGATTCACTTGCTTAATCACTGGAAATACATGAAATCAAACCATACTAACGAAAGTAAAGTGACTAATCAGCTATGGACAGCAAACAAGCTAACTCTTTAGACCAGCAAAACGCCTAACACAGGTTCAGATCTAAGAGGCCAAAAGCATGACTAGTTTACTTTTCGTTATGGGAAATTGTAAATGAGCAAGAAATACAAAGAACAAGTACAATTTCGTTATATAACAGAGGCAGAATGATGGCAAGTAATATTGGTTTCAAAACAGGCACAAGACTGACACCTAGTAGCAAAACTAAGTGAAAACAGGCAAGAGAAAGGAGGAAACCCCAAATGCACTAAGAAAATTTGGGTCAACGCAGGCTCTGCACAGTCAAACTGGCTCTCAGCGCAGGTAGCTAGTTCTGGACCTGCGTTGCAAAGCAGGTAGCCTGTGTACTACCTGCTTTGGAAAACGAGAGTTGCGTTTTCACAGTCTCCGGGTCATAATTTTCTCAAAAATGCACGGTTTTTGCTCAAATCAGAAGCATTCAGTCAAGCATACTCAAAGGGATGATTTAGAAGGTGAAAAGCTATCACTAAGAGCTTACAAGGATCTTTGTAGATCAGTTCTTCAAATCATGAATCTGCTCAGACAATGAGCAAGAGTAGCAGCCCCTCTACTTCGCTTTTGATATAGTCAAAAGCTTTTCGATTTGGTACTCTTTTGTTCAGGAAATGAATAGCAAAGATACTACAAACACAATCAAATGGATACGATCCCCAGCGGAGTCGCCAGTTTGTTGTAGGGAAAAGTATCCGACTCGGATGACCCTATCCCACTCTAAGGGTGACAGTTCCTTAGCAACAACTGTAAAACAAACTACTAAGGGTTTACTTCTTTATGAAAGCAAAAGAGAATGTAGAGAACACTAACCGTTGCCTTGCGCTTAATGTCGAATCCAAACTCTTCTCTTTGGCTACTTGCTCCTAGCTCTTTGTTCTTCTGCTCGCCCAGCTACAATGAGATCCTGCACAATAACAAAGAAGGAAACTACAAGAGGCATGCAATCATAACTGGTTCATGGATTAGTGTAAACCAAACATGCAATCATCACAATATATAATTGAAACAAGAGCACATAGAAGAACCTCAATAGCTTTTATTAATGAATAAATAAAGGTTCTGAGAGTATTACAACCATTGCAGGCTCCAACCCAGCAACACCTCCCAGCAGAAAGAATTGCTCTTCTTCACCTCTCTCAAACAATCACCCAATAACTCAATAATGAAACCAACAGCATATCATTACTTTGCACAAAATTCCAGCCTCCTGAGCTCATAGGAGAGAGCTCAATATATAGATGAATTGAGAAAGGATGAGTCAGCGTGCAACTGATGTGTAGCTGCCTTGTGTCCTCTCTCTCTTCAGTTAATCTTTAGTTGATCTTCAGTTCTTGAGTCCACTTGGTGAACCTTGCTTCCACTTGGAGAAACAAAGCCTTTGACTCATCACAAGGCGAAATACCTGATCCAAGTGTCATTTTTGGAAGATTCCAAAGCAATGACACACTGTGCCACATGTCCAAACTCGCCCAACGCAGGTGGGCTTTGTTCTACCTGCTTTGCAACGCAGGTACACCATGGAGCCGTTGTGTTTCAGCGTAGAAACCCAGTGGAGCACCTGCTTTGATTTCAGGATTGCTTGTTTTTGAGTGTTTTCAGGTGGAGAACTGATCTGAGAGCTGTTGGTTTGCTGACCTTGTTCCTCTAGGGGTAGGAACATCATGTTTAGGGAACTTTGGATCCCTTGGATTATTGACAATTCATGCTTGTTGCTGTAAGGCACAAAATTGTCTATAACAGTAATGCTGCTAGAGGAGAATCAAAGACAAGGTTGGTTGTTGAAGAGGAAGCCAGTGAAGTGGCCTAAGTTGTAGAGAAGGCTGCAACAAGAACAGATAAAGTGGTTGATGAAAAACCTCAAAGAAGTAGAGGCAAAAATATAAGTTTCCATTTATAGACCAGAACAAGGTGAAATGTTGGGTGAAGAGGATAATGGGAGATCAATTGAAGATCTCATGGACTATTGGAATAGTTCTGAACAATTAGAAGATATGATGACAAGGGAAGCAGATGAGTCAATGAAGCCTTGTGATTTTAATTCTTATAGTTTGTGTATGTTTGGAGGATATGTAGAGGATGATGGATAGTCTGGTGAAACTGTCACAAACAGGAATGAAGCTCTTAAGGTGAAGTATGACAGAGAATGCTTTTTAGAGGAAGAAAGTATTGATTTATTGCAACAAATAAAGTTCATAGATGAAATTTTGTTTCGTGTACTACAAGAAGGTAAATAAATGAATTTATTTAATGAAATTGATTAAAGAAATTTTCAATATGACAGTGCAGAAAACAGGATAACTCAAGAGGATTTCCAGGAAAAGGGTGAAGCTGAGAATGGAAGTTGTGATGAACTACTGGAGAGATTTCACATGGAAATGGAATTCTTGGAAATATTTCTCAAGTAACCTGAAGGAGAAATGAAGCTTTCAGAACCTGATAAAGAAAAGGATATGGTTACTATGCATGATAAGGATGAAATGTCTCTAACATTTATAGAGTTAAGTAAATGTTTAGACTCTTCAGTTAATGATGTGACTGTAGGTATGGAAGACAACATTAATAAATATCATGTTGAAATCAGAGAAATTGAGAAGAGATTATTTGAAGGTGAAATGGAACATCAGGAACAACAAGGAAGTTATGTCGTCGGAGATATGAAGGAAATATAAGTATTAATCTAGCAATATAAAGATGGAAGGAACTAGAAATTTAAAAGAGATGATAAGAAACATGAGAATGAATTTGAGGAAGACATTAGATTGTAGAAGTATAGAAATTTGCAATGGAATGAAGAACAAGAGATTAGTCTAGCAGTACAAAGGAAGACAGATGAAGACTGAAGATATAGATGGAGAATGAAGAAAAGGGTCAAGTGGAAGCTATTGCAATAGAGGTGGAATGGCAAGTTGATGAACGAGTTCAGGGAACTTGAACAAATTCATATTGATTTGTTAGAGAAGGAGAGACTCAAATAAATGGAGTCATAGCAAGAAGGATCTGCTGAAATCTAGAATATCTATTATGGAAGATTGGTGCTTGAAGCATCAAAAGAGGATGAAAGGTATTGTATTTTAGAAATCGAAAGTTGTTGTGTGTTTGTAGGTCATGTAAACTTGATGGAAAACAAGAATTTATTGGAAATTATCATATTAATAGGTGAAGAAATGACTACTCACAGTCATATGAAGAACAAAGAGAAAAGTTACATTCAAGTGAAAGAAGATGTACAGTCAGATGACATTCAAAGGAAAAGTCAAAAGGAGGATGGCAAAGGAATTATTGAGATCAAAGGAATGTTTGGAAAGGAAGAGATCCATTCATATGAATATGGAACAAAGAGTTTTCTCAGGAAAACTGATGAATCTAATACAAACCAAATGGAGAATATTATGAATACCTTGGTGTCTCATAGTTTTGAAACTAATATTTTGCATGTAAATGTATGATACACTAAAGCAAGGCAACTGTTTAGTGTTGTCATAAGTGAAGGAAAAGTAAAGATATGATTTTTTAGAAGTTAGAAGAAGGAAATTCACATAATCTTGTGATGCAGAGGAAAGGGCAGCTATTAAACATAGTTGTAGTGAATTATGCAGATATTGGACAACTATTGAAGGCTGAAGCCAAAGGAGAACAACTACTGAAGGTTGGCATAGAGGAATTTGTAGATATTAAACAATTATTGAAGATTATTGACCTTCAAGAAAGCCAGAGTAAAGAAGGACTATATGGAAAAGAAGTTGTCAGAAATGTTGGCATAATGAAGAAACATGGTAAAGAATTTATGTTTAATGAATTTATTGATTCTAGTGAAAATTTATATGCAGGAACAAGGCTATGTGAAGTCAATTTGAAACAAGGAATTGATTCTAAATATGAGATCGAAGTAAGGAAGGACGATATCAGAATGTCTCAGAAAGATGGAATGATGTTGAATCTATAGTATGGAATTGTTGAACTAGAGATGAGTTCAGGAGATAATAGTAACATGAATACTATTGTACAATAGGGAGTTAATGATGAATAAGAGGTTGAAGATGGCATTTCAGAAGCAGACAAATATGATGCCATGATCCTTAAGTGTGGAGAAATTAAGCTACTAGAAGAATAGGAATTCCAAGTACCTAATAAAGCAAGAAGAATTCTTAGTTTTCAAGAAATTTTTGGAGTTGAAGGTATACTGAGAATTGAAGTAAGAAGAAGTGAAGCCATGAATGAGAAACTAGAAGAAGGAACTCAAATTGTTGCCGGGGTTCAATGGAGAAGGAATTTGTACATTTCATAAATGTATATGGAAAAATATTGACACAGGGATTATGATGTTCTTATGCAAGAACACATCCAGTTGCAAGAGGATAGTATTCATCATCTGAGAAGTGAAGTGGACAAAGAAATTGATGAGTTTTGGAGACTCATACAACAACATTCCAATAAACTAAATAGAGGACAAAAGAAAGAAGGAAGATTGGCTAGAAAGAATGGTATAGGTGAAGGTAATGGTAAATTGCAAATTAAAGTGTGGAAGCCTGACATAAATTGTGATCATGAGCAAAAATTAGTAAGTTATATGAAAAAGACAGCAGCAGACAGTGAGAGAATAGCTAATGAGGCAATACAACATAAAGTATGGAGACCTGAAGAATGACAACAAATAACAGCAACAACCAAGGACAGACTATCAAAAAAAGTATGGGATCCAGGAGGACATAGATTAGAAGCACATGATCAGGAGATCATGATTATTTTTAACCTTGTGAGTCTGATGCAGGCGCATCTAGACCTAGCCAACAATGTGATGGTGTGTTAACATGTTGTGGCTAATGAAAGTTTGGAGGAAGACTTGGTTGTTTAATTGTATCAATTTCAACTTATGTAAATAGTTAATTGTTGCCTAATTCTGAATAGAATTAGGAATAAAATGTCAAGTGATCCTCCCTACATGGAGATAAATCCCTTAAATATATTGATTAGTTAGAGTAGGATTTGATTTCTTAAAATATAGTTAATTCCTTCATTTATGGAAGGAAACTGTTAGATAGAACATATATGTAATTTTCCTTCTTTTCTGAAGAAGGGGAGAGAGAGGATTCACGAGGGAATTGTAAGCCTATGGGGAGATTAGGAACAGAGGTGGCTAATTGAAGAATCAGGCCAAAGAGGAAAGTCTCAAGAGGGTAGTATAGTGTGTGGATTGTATTTTGATAACGAAGATCTTTAATTTGTGTATTTGGCCAAGGCGAGACTCTGTAAACATTTTATGTTGATCGAATGATATTACTGTGTTATGATTGATTATTGGGCCTACAAAAACCCTTGTATGCTTTTAGATTCTGCGTATTTAGGATAGGTGATTATACTTTTGTTTGTTATGTTTAAATTCCTAAATCGTATGATTGATATAAGTCATGGATTTATTTTAAATATCATTGTTTGATGTTGGTCGACGAAGTCTTTTTACATAGTTTTGGTATAGCAAGCCAAAACCCAGTTTACACTAAGAATGAGCACAAAACATAGTTGTATTTGTAATCCGGAGTTGAACCATTTATAGACGAGACCCTATACTTTATCGGGTCTGTTATAACAATATAAAATCGGCGCTTTGAAATAGAAGGACTCTAGACAGTGGGCATCACGACTTATGATTGGATCACTCAATTGTGGCCATTAGATCATGATCAACCGTGACCATTGGATCATGAAGGTATTTTCAAAACAGTGCATGGTATTTCAGGTGGCGGAAGGACTATAAGCGGTATTGAGTGGTGGTCATCCGATCCCATTCACCCTTTGACACATAGCAGCGAGGGTGAACAGGGAAACTACTTTATTGGGTGGTTAATTCCTGTGCTTATTGTCCACCCGAAATATGATGTGGGATATCAGATCCACTACACATAGATCGATAATGGAGAACCAGCACGTCAATTTAAACGCTCATAGTGAATGCTGACCATTGGATTGGAAAAGGGAATGAACAGTGGAGATCAGCCAATCATAGATCAGTGATCGGAGCACACAGTAGGAAGGTGATGGACCAAAGGATGGATCTGCCAATATATAGAAGCGAGCTTATGAATATTTTAGATCCGAATATATGTGTGAAGTGAGGTTTCTCGTGTATTTCCCATGTTTCTATGTATTGCGATAAAAGGTGTCGATCATGGTTTTAAGGCATAAAGTGGAATAAAACACTTACGGTAATGTAATGAGTCCTGATAGCTTAATTGGTCCCGATTTTAATGAAAAAGCACCACAAGTATGCTTTTGATATATATAAGTGGGCATGAAATTTAAAGGATTATAAGGGTGAAATTATCCCGATAAGGCGTTAGGGTGTGGTACTGTTATAGACATTTTTGGGCACTGCAACCCCAATCATAAATCTCTATAAATGAAGGGCTCCTAAGTCCCTAAAGGTGTTGTTCCAACCCCTAAAAGAACAAGGTCAACTAATTACAGCATCTCCCAGAAGTTCTCCATGAAAAACTACTCAGAACTGGTCAAAACTAGACCATTTCACCTGCTCCATGGTCAAAGTGCGTTGCATCCCACCTGCCTACACACAGTAGGTGCGATGCATGTTGAAAAGCCCTTCTATGGGGTGTGATGGGCGAGAGTGGATAAATCGCAGGGTCAATCCGCAAGGTGGAGGATCATGGAATCTTCCAGAAACTTCTCCTATAACACTTGCCTCTCTGCATTCACCCAGGGATGAGTAAGAGATCATCAATCTCCAAGTGGAATCAAGAACTATCAGAGAGAGGACACTAATCAAATCTCAAAAGCTGACTCACCCCCCTTGCAAACATCTATATATGGATCCCTCATCCCAGAGATCTAGAGGCGAGAATTTTGTATATTGTAAGGAAGTGTTGTTGGTTTCTTGGTGTAATATCATAGTGTTGGGTGATCTAAGCTTTTCATGAGGTGAAGAAGGGCTTTCTTGCTGATAGGATGATGTTGGGTTAGAACAATTGGTTGTAATCCTCTTTTCTCTTTCTTGATTATCAATAAATCTATTCAAGTTTTCCTCCACATTCTTATATGATTGATGTTATATGCATTTGTGTGGTCAATATATATCTGGTCATTTATTGTTTATGATAATAGATCTATGTTCTTGGATAGTGTTATGTTGCTTTTATTCTATAGGTGCTCTTTGAAGCTGGGTAGTGAGGAAGTGAGTGGCGAAGACCTATCAGAAGGGAGAGGAATCGAGCAGGGAACCAAGCGCAAGACAGAGGTTGGTCTCCTTATTCCCCTCTTACCTATTTCTCATAAAAGAAAATGAAATTAGTTTTAGTTTGTTTGTTTCTAAGGTAGCTACCAGCCTTAGTGGGCCTAGCAGCTCCGCATAGACACTAGTTTTCCCGATAACAAAATGGCGACTCCACTGGGGACCAAATAGGTTGTTTGTTTATCTACATTTGTTTACTTTATAAAATTACAGACAGAGCCTGAAGTCAGGCCAGCTAGCCTTCGAACTGCATTTGCTATGCGAGTGTAAAGTAGATCAATGCTGCTTCAGTCTATCTCTGGGTTTTTTTTATGAATTAAAGAATTGATTTACAAGCTCTCTAATTTCCCTTGTGGTGGCTCTAGTAACCTCCTTAGATCTACCCATGTGATTCATTTACTAATTACCACTTGCTCGGCCTAAATCCATGAACTGAGCTGCAAACCGTGACCCGGAACCTAGTTAGAATCTCGTCCTTTGTCCATCACACTGTCTCTTCTTTGAAACATGAATGCATCGCACTTCCTGAGTGTAGTAGGTGCATTGGATTTCAGTTTCCCTGTGCTACAGGTGCGCTGATAAAACCTCTTCTACTCTTAGATTTTGGTTTCTATGTTCACTCTTTTTAGTTCTATTCAAGAGTTTTTTTGCCTGTAGTCAATACACCTCTGTTGAAACCCCCTTCCTTGCCATTATTCCGCCTCATTTGTGTAAAGAACTATAAATGTTTTTATGTATTTTGAGCCATTTTCAGTTCTCTTTTACAAAGAAGTAGCGTAATTGAACTGTCGTTTCTTGATTTGTAAGTGTCTCAAGTGTCATTTTCAGTCATAGAAGAGAATCTGATTATTATTGATAGTCGATTACACTGTTACTCTTGTATTTGACTTGAATTAGTAGTTTTTACAAGTGTGGAAAGCAAGTTTTCAATTCCAAATAATAAAGTGTCGTCATTGTCTTCAATTTTTTTTGAAAAGAAGCTTGTTAATAATTGTTGCTTTGAAAAAATAATTCAGATTTGTGCTTAGATTTCTTTTAATCATTCACACATCAAGAAGGCTGAAAACAAATACATGCACATGCATTTACATTTAGATTGTTTATTGGGTTGATTTAGGACAGTGCATATAGTGTGTGCTCTCTGCTCTATGTTGAAAGGAAATCATCTCTCTTTCCTTAGTAGCTAGGATTTTCATTGCAAAAAGAAGATTAAATGATTGTTTATCATCTTAGATTGCATTTTAGGAATTGTACATCTACATCACGTGGTGAACCTGAAAGGTAACTTTCTTAAGCAATATCAACTATAAAATAAATTTAATGAATCTAAAAATGCTTTCGAACCTAACTCACAACATCTAGAAGTCTAGGCTAGAGACTTATTCTGGCGTCGTAAAGCTTGGTAACTGTTGTTTTCACTGTTGGTTGGGTGATTCCTCCACGTTGAGACGACAAGTGCCAGTATGGACTTGTGCTCCCACGTACCGTCGCGTATATTTTGGGAGACCACAATAGGCTATAACCTTTATCCATAGGAAGCCGTGTCTATCGCCCTATCAATCGTAATGCACTGAACACAGCATTCGGGAAGATTGACTACCGTACCGTAAAAAGTATTCTACAGTTTTGCGATTGGTTTGGTAATCCCTCTATCTAGATTTCTAGAGTAGTCCCTTTTGTTCCTTTTCAGACTCCTTAAAGGAAAAGGTCCATCTGAGCACTTGTCACTTCAAGCTCATTAAAAGTCGAAGGCGACTAGAGTCATATTTTGTTTTTTCTCAACTATTAAAAATTTAAAAAACAAGTTGTGTCAAAGCATCTAAAATTCATTTAATTCGGAAACATATTTCCCCTTGACTTTTAGTTGATCAAGTAATCCGCAATCGTGGAAGAAATTCAATTGAAACCCCGTCTTTCGCGGAGGCTTACGAGTCAACCGTCTTTGTCTCCATAATCGAAATTGTTAGGGACAAAACGAACTCGTTTAACCGGTTCCAAAACCCCTGGTAAAGTTAGAACAAGTGTTCCAACACCATCGGAGACTCCAGTTACTCCAAAAATTTATGGTATCTCTGCCTTTACAGAAGAATTTTAGCAACCACCAAAGGACAATAGAACTGATCCTAGTGTGAAGGTAAACACTTGTATTACAGAAAAAGCTCCATCTACAGCTGATTCGGAAGGTGTTATTCCCCAAACATCTGTCGCTGCAGAATCTATACCTTCTTTGGCACCAGAAATATTTTATGGACCTGATGGTCTACCTCTTCCACCTGGACTGATTGCTACAGAAGAAATTGTGGACGATCCTCCATCTAGTACTCCATCGTGATTTGGAGTCGGGATCACTCTATATCCTTCTTCATCAGAAATTAGTCTACCATCATCGGAAGCTCCTATAGAATTGCTAGGCAATTTTTGGATAGACTAGAAATGTCTGAACAACCGTCGACGTCTAGGACTATGTCATCCGACAAAGCGACGGCAGAACTTCCTGCTGCCACTCCAACAATGTTTGCCGGCATACCATATGTCCCAACTATCTCTCAATCGCTAGAGGGTCCCATTCAGGGGCTATTTCAACAGTATGTGAATATGTTCCTGTTTGCTCATCCGGAATAGCATCCGGGAACTCTTATCTTGAGTCTCAGCAAATTGATCCTTCAGGGTGTCAATTTGGGCAATCTGATCCTCGAGGACAAACGATTCCTTTGAGTACTGGATTACCGCCGTATGGGGGGGAATATACCCTTTCATTGTCTCCTCCGGGAGGACAAGCATATGAGAGTTCACAAGTAAATTCAGGTTATTCTGGAATTACTTCTAGTAGTTCGGTGCCAATACTGCCTCAACAACCAAGAGTTGTATATTCGATGCAACAATGTTTACCTATGTCAAATATACCAACTATGCTGGCTATTGTGACGGTGTCACAAGTACAAGTGTTTCCTGTTGTATGCCAACCTCAGGCTTCTCAGGTTGTAATGCAACAGCCTCTTTTCCCTGCGACTCAACCACAATCGCCAATTAGTGGAATGACACAGGCCCAAACGGGTACAATTACCCCTCATCTTGGTCAAACAGTCAGTGTTGGATAATAGCACATGGTTTCACAACCATGGCTGGTGCAATACCAACAACCACAATTCCAACAAGTATACCAAGGATCTAAGCAACAAATCTTTGCAAATAGTGGGCAGCCGTATATTCAAAACGGTCAAAATCAACCATTCTACAATGGTTATGCCCATCAACCTTACCAAAGTTACCAGCATCAAATGCATTATGCTGGTATGCAAAGACCAACTGCTCAGGCCATTCCATCCTATCTTGGGTATGCTTCGCCAAACTTGAATCAACAGTTACCCTTCATGGCGACTTTAGAGTTACCATATCTAAATCGGCTAACGAACGATCCAATTTCTTACACCCCTTGGTGGCCAGTGATTCCACATAAACTTCTGTCAGATATTCCTAAGTTTAATTGAAATCCAAGTGAAGACCCATCGAATCATGTGATGACATTTCATTTGTGGTGTTCATCAAACACCCTAAATGATGATTCGATTAGGCTTCACCTTTTTCAGAGGACGTTAACTGGACCGGCAGCAAAATGGTGTATCGAGTTACCCAGAGCTTCGTTTGACAACTTCGGTACCCTAGCCACAACCTCTTAAACCCATTTTCAGTTACCAATAAGGTACGAAATAGGAGCAGAACTTCTTACCAATTTCAAAGAAACAACGGCCACTCACATATCCGATCATATTCATGAGTGGCAACATCATCGTAGAATAGTAAAAACATATGTTCTTGATCAGCTTTTAGTTGAATGGTTTATTAAGTCATTATTACCTTCCATTACAGAAGATGTGGCAAAAGGAGGAGTCGTCACTGAAGAGCAAGTTATTGCTCGTGCACAATATTTAGACTTGATTTATACTCAATCTGGCATGCTCTACAATAAAATCCCTAACGCTCCTAGACCAAAATTTTCCGTCCCTCCTCCACCTAAATCGGACAATGACTCATGCCGGCGATGGCGTGATTGGTACGACAGACATGAAATCGAAAAAGGCTACATCTAAAAAAGCCCGTAAGATTTCCAGTCAAAATGCAAAAGAAGAACTTCTCGCCTCGGAAGTAAGTGCCGTCTCGACTGATAAAGGCAAAGAAACCAGGAGGCAAGAAGAAAAACAAAGGGAAGGAGAAGAAACAGGAGGAATCATCACCTGAAAATTCTTCTGCAAACCCTCCTAGAGATAGGAAACCAAAAAATCCATGCTTAATATGTGATGAGGATCATTGGACAAGAGATTGTCCACATAAAGCTGAGCTTAAGAGATTCTTCAAGAATTCAAAAACCTCGGCGGTATTGACCGATCCATTTCCAAATCCAGGAACAAATCTGGTTGTTAATGAAAATGCTTCCCCGTCCCAAGTGCCGATGTTGTCAGTTTCGAAACAGCAAAATGATGCTTTGATATCGACAAGGAATAAATATTATGGGAATCCACAGCTATCGAACAACAAGGATAAAGATCAACCTAGTAGTTCGACAACAACTTCGACAAAAGTTGCGCCACCCATCATTCCAGAGCTAACAATAAAACCGCCAAAGGGAGTAGTACACAAGTCGACATTTAATCCTCATGCCAGAGCAACACATCATTATAATATAGTGGAAGATCTGGCCCAATCGCCATCCGCTATGTCGACACTTGAGGTACTGCAAATTGCCCATCCCAAAAGCAGGCTTTATTATCAGCTATAGGTGGGATAGACCCAAAGGATTCTAATCTTGTGTCCTTTAATCACAAAGGATACGATCCTCATTTGCCAGCTCAACTAGCTTTCCTCATTCAAGTGAAAGCCCTCAACAAAACTGTTCATCGAACAATTATTAATGAGGGGGCGTCTACATGTATTATGTCGATGAGTTGCTGGAAAACTTTAGGATCTCCAACCTTGTTGCGATCTTCGACGACATTAAAATAATTTGACAGATGAACATATACCCCATATGGTATTCTAAGTAACTTGCAAGTTGAACTAGGGGGAAAAACAATAGAAATAGATGTCAAAGTAATCGACGGAAACCTCGATTACAACATCCTACTAGGAAGACCATGTATATATGCTATGGCTGCAGTTGTGTTGACCTACTTTAGGAATATTGCATTTCCTTTTCAAGGAGGAATGACAATCGTCGACCAACAAACATTTCTCCCCAATAGTTCCCAAGTTACGGGAAGCATTCTGATGATCCATGGAAGCCCCCATACGCTTCAAAGTATCAGAGTAGGCCTACTAAAAGACCCTATATTAATGGGGACTTTTGCCCTCCCGCCCCGAATCAATCTGGCGGAAGTGGCGATGGTAGGAACCTGCAATATGATATCTTCGATTCAAAAGATCTCAGAAAATGATATTAACATGGATCATCCGCAGGTATTGCCTCCAAGCCCAATAGAAATACTGTAGAAATGAATGTTTTCGGCATGGGAGGCAGACCTGAATCAATGCTCATCAAGCGTTTGGATAGATAGGTCTAAGGAATATGGCACCCCTTCAAATCCTTGGTCACAAGTGCATTACACCGACGAAGGAATTGTTCAGTCAATGGTAATTGAAGGGGTTCCATGGGAAGATTACCACCATCCTTCCCATCTTTTGGATTGTCAAGAAGATACTCCTGATGACCTTCATCATCCTTCAGTTTTTGATTTCCTATCAAATACTGGAAACACGGTGGATTCTGAGCGAAACTTGTCCAATATTGAAGAGACTATTGCCATAAATATATCGACCAAAACGGATGTTGTAGAGAATATTTATGTTGGAAAATGTTGTTCTCCTTCAGAACTGGAAATATATAACGCTCTTTTTCGTGAATTCAGAGATGTCTTTGCTTGGTCATATGATGAAATGCCAGGCATTGACTCCATTATATTTGAACACGAAATCAAGATGTATCCAGATTTCAAATCAGTATGACAATGGCTACGGTAGGTGCACCCCAAGAAAGCCGCTTCCATCAAGGCAGAAGTTGAAAAGCTTCTCCATGCTGGTTTCATTTACCCAGTTCCTCTAACCGATTGGGTATCGAACATTGTTCCTGTAATGAAAAAACAAGGAACGATTAGAGTGTGTGTTGATTATAGGGATGTAAATCAAGCTTGTCCAAAAGACAACTATCCTACACCCTTTATTGACCAGATAATTGATGAATGCGTCGGCTATGAAATCTTTTCATTCATGGATGGATTCTCCGGCTATAATCAAATAAATATCCTCCCACAGGACCGGGAAAAGACTGCATTTATTTGTCCGTGGGGCACATTCGCATACCGCAAATTACCCTTTGGTTTAAAGAACGCAAGGGCAACATTTCAGAGGGCAATGAATTATGCCTTCCCTGACATCAAAAACATTGTTCAACCATATCTCAACGACCTTCTGGCTCATTCGCAAAAGCGGACCGATCATCCGTAGCATTTGAGAGCAATATTTCTACGTTGTCGACACTACAAGATACGACTCAATCCACACAAATGTGTTTTTTGTGTCAGTTCTGGTCGTTTACTTGGTTTTGTAGTCTCAAAGGACAGGATTCATCTCGACCCATGTAAGGTTCAGGCAATCATAAATTTTCCTCCACCTTCAAATTTGCTTCATATTCAGAAACTCCAAGGGAAAGCAAACTTTTTGAGGAGGTTCATTCCAAATTACGCCGAACTTGCTAAAGGTTATACACGTCTATTGAAAAAGGAAGTGCCCTTCAACTGCGATCAGTTCGCACAAGCTTCCTTTGATGCTTTAAAAGAATCCCTAATGAAAGCATCATTAATGTACACTCTGGATTACCAAAAAGACTTTAACATGTATCTGGCTACAGTGGATACAACCATCGCAATGGTTTTAGTTCAATAAGACAATGGAATTGAACATCCTATATATTATTTAAGTAGAAACTTAAATGATACAGAAAGCAAGTATTCTTATGTTGAAAAGCTGGCTCTCACAGCTGTTCAAGAAATACAGAGATTTCGACACTATGTCCTCTTTCGAAAAAATACCATTCTGTCAGATTGCAACCCCATGACTTACATACTGTCACGATAGTTGCTGGGGGGCAAATATTCAAAATGGATAGCAATTCTTTAAGAGTTTGATCTGGAATTTGTAAAATCCAAGTCAAAGAAATCCCTGGTTTTCACATAATTACTATGCGATCCCCCATCGTCGTCCAACGATGAAACATCCGAAGAAACAATTGTGGATGAATCTTTGTTTCTCATATCTTCAAGCAATCCGTGGTATGGAGATATAATCATCTATCTCCAAAGCCAAAAATATAGGTCTAATACCTCTCACTCAGAACAAAATGTATTCGATACCAATCAAAAGACTACATGATCGTCGGTGATACGCTTTATCGTCGCGGTGTCGATACAGTTCTAAGGAGGTGCCTCACCCATGAGGAGGCCAAAAAAGTCCTGAATGATTGCGATTCAGGCACGTGTGGGGGGCATCAATCTGGTTACCCTACAGCACAATTTTTTTTATGAGCAGGATACTTCTGGCCAACAATGTTCAAAGATTGCATAACTGTAGTCAGAAGCTGCCATGCATGTCAAATTTTCGATAGCAAAACCCGAAAACCACCCGCACCTCTGCAACCGATAGTTGTTGTTGGGCCATTCACCAAATGGGGCATTGATTTCATGACATGTAACCCCACCTCGATCGAGGGGGCATGGGTATATCATAGTCACAGTAGACTATTTTACCAAATGGGCCAAGGGGATGCCTACATTAGATAACACTGGTGAAATAGCTACCCTTTTCTTTTTCAATCATGTAGTCGCCACATTTGGCGTTCCACAGGCTATAGTCACAAATCATGGATCACATTTTCGCAATCACATGATGGCCAAATTGGCTGCCAAATTAGGGTTGTCTCACGATGGCTCTACTCCATATTACCCGCAGGCCAATGGAAAAGTTGAAGCAATCAAAAAGGTCCTGAAGAGGATTCTGCAAAGGATTATTGGAGTCCATAAAAGGAGTTGGCACCTGATCTTGTACTCGGCCTTGTGGGCATACCGAACATCGTTAAGGAATGAAACCGGGTTTACACCCTTCCAACTGGTGTATGGCCTAGAAGCAATCTTACCAGTTCAGTGTGAAATCTCGTCCCTCAAACTCGCAGTCGACCTTCTCCTCGGAACTTCAGAAGAGGAGGCTCATTTCTTGGAACTAATCCAATTGGATGAAACTCGTCATGATGCCACTTTGTCTAACGAATCCCATAAGAAATGAGTCAAGGCACAATTTGACAAGAATGTCAAACCCCGTGTCTTCTCAAAAGGTGACTTGGTCTTACTTTATGACCAGAAATCGTATAAATTCGGAGCAGGTAAGTTCAAGTCTTTATGGATGGGCCCATATATTGTTAAGTGTGTATTAGCAAAAGGAGCATATGAGTTAATGGATTCAGTGTGGTAACCTATATGCTTTTGTTACATTTTTGTTTTCGCTAAGAGTAATTGTTTTGGTCAAGTAATCCACTTTTTACATTTGTCACAGATGTCAAACCTAATGGAATCTTTTGTTGGATATGCCGACGGGGTGAGTCGTAGTTTGCGGAATCTATCTTCTACGGCCTGAGCCATTTTTAATCTAAACGACGAGTTAGTAAGTTTCAGAGGGGTATGTATTAGTCAGTCAACAAATAACATCATTGAATATAGCACGTTGATAGAACTTATCTCTGATGCCATCGCACATGGCATACGCCGACTTGTCGTCAGGCTAGACTCACAGCTTGTCATACTACAACTCACTGGTATCTACTCTGCCCGAAATCTACCTATCTATCGCATGTTCCTAAGGGTCAAGATTTTGGAAAAGCAATTTGATTTTATTCAATATCAGCATATTTCTAGAAACTTAAACACATTAACAGACTCATTAGCAAATTATGTGCTAGATAGACATTTGCAACATTTGTAAAAAGAAGCATATTATCAGCATTTCCATTAAGATCATGTAACTTAACCAAAATAAAGCTCCGAGAACTATATATATATATATATATATATATATATATATATAATTGTTTATGGTTTACACATAATGTTCTGTAACCAAGACAAAATTGGTCAAATGACCCAAAACTCAAAACGCTAGGGGGCACCCTAGTCTAATGATGTTGGTGATAACAAGTCACCGCCTATGTAATCATGCGTAAAAGCCTAGTCCATTGACTCAGCACGCCAATACTATGTCGCTGCAACCTCAGGGGCAACTCGTTAGTCCTCACATCTAGAATACCAAGAGTGAGGCCCTCGACCTGATCCTATAATGTTGAAAGAGTCTCGGCCACATTGAGGTCACGAAGGATAGCCCTTCCCACAGCCTCTCCTGTTGGAGTGGCAGCTGGCACTCTCAGGCGTACTACTGGCCGAACTGGTCCAACATCTGCATGATCACATGAGTTCTGATTAGTCTTGATAGAAGAAACACAAGAACATTATAAAGAAATGATAAACAGAGATATGGTCAAAAATTTACCAATGACGCCCCACTGCTCGCCAGCCGGTAGTACCAAATCTGGGTCACCCCGAAAATCCATACCAGCATATGGATACTCGGAGAAAACCATCTCTTGACAATCAAACCACCTGAAGAAGGTATCAGAGAAGGAAACCTGAGACTGACTAGCTGTCTGGACATATGGTCGACCCATCTCTGCATCCATGGCTCAGTCGATGGAGGTAAACCAAGTGAAATATACTGCGGCTGTATCAGTGGGATCTTTTCCAAGGCAAAAGCAGTCAAAATAGAACCATATCCAAAGTTCTTCAATCTTTTGTTTTTCACCTTGGTCAATTGTTCTTTCATCACAAAGAGTAGTGCATCGCACCAGTTGAACACCTTTGGTTCAAGGCATTCTAAGGCATACTACATATAAGACCAGTTGGCCACATGAAGAGCCGCACTATGAGCCATTCTAGAAAAAGTGAACAGAATGGTCCTCAATGGCTTGTCAGTGACATCTCAGATATTGATCTTTCCGTCCTTACTCGGCTGAGATCCCTCTCTGCAATACCTATGAATGTAATCTCTCACAGATTCACCCCCACGGTCCGAACTTGATAATGAGATAGGGGCACCCCGCCTCGATAATCCGGTCAAAAAATAGATGTCCACGATAGTCAAGGGGATAGATTTTCCCCTAATCTGCAACACTTAGCTGGTAGGATCCCAGGCATCCAAAAAATATTGCAACAAGTTGATTTTTTACCTCATGCTAGAAATGCGGAAAAACTTGAACAAGCCACAGTTCCGCAGTGCATTTACCATAGCCAAATCATGTAAAGCAAGCATGTCCTCCTCTTCATGCTCATGTTCTCGCCATGTAACATGAATTTTTCTCTGATGAATCTCTGAAAACAAACAAGAGAAGAGTCAGATCCTGATTTGGTAAAAAACAGGCAAAAATTTCCATGAAAAACGGTGCACAAATTTCCCTCCTTGCACCCATCGCACCCCCAGTAGTGTTCTGGGTACATTGCATGGTAACTGGCCAATGGTCAAGCCAACATACAACACACCTTTCGATATAGAAAGGGTGCGATGGAGCCAGGGCGAGTTTTTGAAACCCTAGAGGCTCAGAAAAACTAGAAAGCATGTTCAGGATTCAAAAAGGAAAGAAGGATACTCAAGAGCTCAAGTTTAGCTCCTACCTGGTCTAGACGGCACCAAGAATCATCCATAGAATCTCCCAGAATCAACTAGTGAAAAGCAAGGGGGAAAGCACCTCCAAAGCTCCAACAAATCAAAGTTCAAATGAAATGGTAAAATGAGAGGTAAAAAACCACTTTTAAATTACTTTTCACGTAATTCAAGTAAAATATTAGTGTTTTGACTCATTTTTCAAACATATATTGTTCATTTCTAACTAGTTTGATAAAGCAATTGAGCAGGCAGTACAACCTTTGAAGTAACAAAGTTATTAATGGTAAAATCAAGAAAATCAATGACCACTATTTAGAGTCGTTTTAACGTGGAATTCAAGCTCGTTAAAAAATAAACATAAGCAATGAGAAAATGTTCCTCCAGAGTTTAAGCTCATTTAGAAATGAACCAATTTCCGTTAAATAATCATCGTGAATTATTATCATCAGCCTTTGAAGCCTTAGGCGTGTTCTCATCATCACCTCCACTCTCTATTGGCTGATCATTCACCTCCACTTGATTGTTTAACCTTTTTGAGGAACAGCTACGAAGAGTGATCCTGTTAGCCATCCTTGTGACACTGCCATGATTGGAAAATTCCAAACCTTACCTGGAATCAGCTGCTACCCGAATCTATCACTCGTTCCTCAAAAAATGAGTCTCCTTTAAGCTCTTTTCAACTGACTCGTAAAATATGAAAAGATTGCCGAGCCATTGGCCTCTCCATCTCGTTAAAGTGACCAGAAGTGCTATCCCTCCTTTAAATTTTAATCTTTTTGGACCTGAGGGATTATTACACAAAACGATTGAGCGCTTGTTTTGTTCGGCTCGTTAAAATTACTGAAAATTCATCCCTTTTGTATTATTTTATACTTTTTCAGACTCAAGGGATTATATGACAAAAAAGTATTATTGGAGTTTTATTTACATCCCTTTTCAGACTCTCTAAAATTGAAAAGGACCAAGTTAGCTTTGTCGTTAAACTTGTTAAAACCGAATAGTGACAAACTTTTCCATAACAGACAAGAACGAGTTTCACTATCGCTAGGCTCGTTAAAACATAGCGATGGGTTTGCCCGAAGGGAAAACTATAGAACAAGCATATGTTATCCTCCTCAAGCTTGAAAAAAATAAGGAGGTACTGGTCAGCAATGACTGGGGAAAAATTGGGAAGAAAACTTGAAGAAACTTTATTGGTAGCAAGTCGCTCTTGAACATGACACTTTTGCTTTGCATCCCATTCGGGTTGGGTTGTTCCATTCACTGGTCACATCACCATGGTTCCATCACACCATCCATATTTCGGTTTAATGCTACCAATCCATCATGTCAGTGTCACCGATATGTTCAAGAGAAGCTGCTCAGAGAATTCACCTGTGACTCATCCGTTGCAATACATTCATGCTCCATTCTTTCATGACCACCACCCTGAACCTTATATCACCAGATCGTTTTCACCTCCATTAAAAACATTTTCTCTGTTCCATGTCATTGATGTTGGATTCACTAAGGCCCTCCTATGACAGATCAATTCTTGTTGACATCAGCTCATTATCCAAGAAGTCAATCTAGGAACAACCCTTTCAGTACTTTGAAGCTTGCATGCCTCAATGGCAAGTTTCTCACTTCCACCGACAGGTTTACATCAATGGCCTTCGACCAAAAAGCTTTTGCGTGGTGTTCGACACCAAGTCCCTTATTCACACCACATGAATTGTATTGTAGTACCTTGAGGGTCATCATCATTATCGATGATTTCTCTCGCGCATGTTAACAACTTACATCACTGGCTGGTAATCAGGCGATGTCTTTCCATGTTCGACTCCAAAACATCTCTCTCATGGAGTGACTTGTACTTTGAGTGAAGATCGAACGAGATTGAAGACCCTGGATCTAGTCTTAGCATCCATCTGGGCTGCGATATATATTCAGTAAAATAAAGACATCAAATGTACATCATTGTTGCACAGACAATCATCCAATCTAAGGGGAAATGGCTCTACCAGAATCATCAGTCTACACTCAGACGATTGTCTGTCTCATGTACATGAAAATGAATTTATAAAGTTGAGCATGGGAATGCCCACCTCAGCTAGATCATAAAATATTATGAAGATAATGTATTGTATTGTATCTTGTTACAGGTCGCCTTCTAGCTCGAAAAAACTTCGGATCCTCATGATAAATCATTTCACCCGACATCAAAAGATTAACGACCTCATGCTTTAGGGGGCAACTATTATAGACACTTTTGGGAACTGCAACCCCAATCATAAATTTACATAAACCAAGGGCTCCTAAGTCCCTAAAGGTGTTGTTCCAACCCCTAAAAGGACAAGGTCAACTAATTACAGCATCTACCAGAAGTTCTCCACGAAAAACTACTCAGAACTGGTCAAAACTGGACCATTTCACCTGCTCCATGGTCAAAGTGCATTGCATCCCACCTGCCTATACACAGTAGGTGTGATGCATGTTGAAAAGCCCTTCTATGGGGTGCGATGGGCGAGAGTGGACAAATGGCAGGGTCAATCCGCAAGGTGGAGGATCATGGAATCTTCCAGAAACTTCTCCTGTGACACTTGCCTCTCTGCATTCGCCCAGGGATGAGAAAGAGATCATCAATCTCCAAGTGGAATCAAGAACTATCAGAGAGAGGACACTAATCAAATCTCAAAAGCTGACTCACCCCCCTTGCAAACATCTATATATGGATCCCTCATCCCAGAGATCCAAAGGCGAGAATTGTGTATATTGTAAAGAAGTGTTGTTGGTTTCTTGGTGCAATATCATAGTGTTGGGTGATCTAAGCTTTTCATGAGGTGAGTAAGGGCTTTCTTACTGAGAGGATGATGTTGGGTCAGAACAATTGGTTTTAATCCTCTTTGCTCTTTCTTGATTGTCAATAAATCTATTTAAGTTTTCCTCCACATTCTTGTATGATTGATGTTATATGCATTTGTGTGGTCAATATATATCTGTTCCTATATTGTTTATGATAATAGATCTATGTTCTTGGATAGTGTTATGCTGCTTTGATTCTACAGGTGCTCTTTGAAGTTAGGTAGATGAGGAAGCGAGTGGTGAAGACCTATCAGAAGGGAGAGGAATCGAGCAAGAACCAAGTGCAAGACAAAGGTTGGTCTCCTTATTCCCCTCTTACCTATTTATCATAAAGGAAAACGAAAGTAGTTTTAGTTTGTTTGTTTCTAAGGTAGCTACCAGCCTTAGTGGGACTAGCAGCTCTGCATAGACACTAGTTTTTCCGATAACAGGTAGCCATATGGTTGCGTCAGATAAGAAGTCCATTTCATCGAAGAAGTAGAGGAGGCTAAAAGAAGGAAGTCCAAGGAAGAGAAGCATTAGAAGCAAGAGCTCGTGACATCACCATAGGTAAACATGAAGGACTGCTAGAACAAAATCTATGGTAGTCAACTTTGAAGTATATATCTCTTCATGACCTCATTAGAGGATTAAAAGAAGTCATCTAGGACAAGTCTCATCATACATCAGTTTAAAAGGGAAACGTCTACTGAAAAAGGATATACGAGATGTAATCCTCATTGAAGAATTCATCGATAAAGAGAGGAAGCAAGTGTTTCATGAGGAACTCCCACTTATGGAGTTCATGGGATGATGGTATGATAACATGAGAGATGAAGTAGATTAAGGGGTTGAAGATATTTTCAATAAAGGAAGTTGCTAAAAGAATCATAGATGACCTAAAGGTAAATAAGGTATGATTTTATTTAATGTTATAAGGCTATGTCGTATGGTTGTAGGTAACAAGGATCACGACTTCTATTTTGAGAAACATGATCAAAGGAAAGGAATCTCCTCCTATTAAATAATGTCGAAAGGCATGAGTCACACTAGGTGAAATCAACATAATATGTCCTCATATGATGTATGAGGTGGTTGACTATGATTGAGGAAATCTGATTAGTAGTACCTGGAAATGAAGTGTGTGAAGAGACAAGAAGAGGTCGTGATAATATGAAATGATGGAAGAAGGCACTCAACATTTGAAGTCCAAGAAGATTTGACTATAATATTTCCTGGAAAGATGTAAAGAGTTTGATGGAAGTCGGGAAAATATAGAGACCCTTGACATTGAATATCTGTGGGAGATGTTTCAATTTTCATGCAGGATGTCGATACTTATATGAATATGTCATGGTGAAATATCATCACAAAGGTAATTCTAATTTAAAGTGTTCATTGATTACTTTTGAACTAACATTTGGTTGGGCTTATATAGTATTCTCAAAGGGAATATCTGTGAATGACTTCCATGTAGAGCATATAGAAGGACGTAATGTCCTTATGAAAATATGGCATGAAAGAGAAATAACATAAATAAAAGTCAGATGGAAAATATGACGGATCACTTTCTGATGAGTTGAATACATGACTAACTTATGAATAAAGTGATGGATGATCTATGCCCTATATATGAATTCAAAAAGATGAAGACTCCTTGATGAAAAAGAAATTTATGACATCAAATAAAGGACTCTTCAAGAAACTACTTGATTTAGGATCTCCACATAAGGATCTGCAATAGGTCCTTGGTTGAGAGGGAGCCTAAGATGAAGTTTCTTACTCAAAAGAAACTTGGGAAATTCCTAAGGAAGCTTAGGTACATTCCTTTGTGATATGAATGAGTAAATTCCTTTAATCGAATAAAACCATCCAAGTTGAAAAGGAGAGATTTACATGTTGTTTAGATCTTCTCTTGGGAAGATAGAATGGAGGATTGTTAAATCACTTGGCATTTGATGCTATTAGGGGATGAGATAGGGTATTCCATGAAAGAGTAGTCATGGAATACTTCTATTATTTTGGTACTAGGGAGTCCACCAAAATAATATTCCTTATGGAGCATATCTTGAGTGAACCTGGGTAGGGTATGTTGCTAGAGAGACAATGATGAGCATGACTATAAATCATTGTTTTCACCAACATTGTGTTATGATCTTGTGGAGAGATAGAGATGATGGTCAAGGCCTTTCTCTATGACAACGTCAGTTGATATGATGTGAAATAAATAAGTTACAAATATGAATTTTTATTATGAGGAATTCTTTAGATTGAGAATGAAAAAGTAACATTATGAATACCTCCCTAGTTAAGAGGGAG
The DNA here is from genome assembly GCA_031772625.1 of Pinus tabuliformis. Classification (NCBI taxonomy): domain Eukaryota; kingdom Viridiplantae; phylum Streptophyta; class Pinopsida; order Pinales; family Pinaceae; genus Pinus; species Pinus tabuliformis. The sequence continues at coordinate 638,877,283 of CM062811.1, forward strand.
TGTCGAAAAGTGTAACTAGATTTAGTCTTCATAATGTAATTGTGGTTGATGTAATAAAATTATTTTTTCCTTGCTTCAAGGGTTTCATGAGAAAGTGAATTTATTTTTATATGGCTCCCAGTGAGAGCTTTAGGATTTGTCATTAAGGTCAAAGAATTAATGTCACATATGAAGAGCTCTTCTTGAGTGTATTTAAAATGTATATGATTCACTCTAGTGTCTTGAAAGCCCTCCAAAAGACAATCAAAATCCTATTGACTTGATGTCATCCTGCAATATGAAGAAAATAACCTATGTCAGCTCACCCAAGTGTCACACACATTAGAATGATCGTTTCATCTTGAATACATGGATGAACTACTATATATACCCAGCTAGGCTCTTTACATTAGTACACAGAAATTCAGATCTATCTTTGAGATTTTTGCATAACAATTAGAGTTAAGAAGTTCAGTGATTTCAGATGGATAATAGAAGATCAAAATTTGGATTTTATCAGAAATTTCGGTGATTAAGTACGATCAAAAGTTTGGATATATCTCTATGATTTTTGATTGGATGAGGAATGGATAAATTTAGATGGGTAAGGAAGAGACAATGAGTTCTTAGTAGGGTTGATTACAGTCACAATGAAATAAGAAGAGACAAATTTGGATGTTTAGAAGGAAGTCAGAGAATCAATAGAGGAGCAGTGAGAATTCTTTTAGGGCTAATGTGAAGGTTTGTTTTGTGAGATAATAGTATCAATGTTACAGCATAGGAATACCACTATAAAGTGCTAGGAATGATCTACATCATAGTGTTCAGTGTTGCTACAATAGTCACAATTTGGTGATATCATATTTTCATGCCATATCTAACTCATTGAAGATGATCTCATTTTGAAGAAGGTTGAAGAGGAATAGGAATCAAGAATATATAACTAGTGGCTTGATCTTGGAGTGGCTAATAGATCAAGGGTCTTGGTCTTGGTATTCGTCAGTTGGAATCTCTATAAGAAGAATTTATGCAAGTTTTCCTCTCAAAGATTAGAGGTTTTGGCCCTGTCTTATAGCCTACATGATGTGCCTCTTGTGTATTTATGTTCATGCATTGGTTACTGTTTGATGAATAAGAACAATAATAATATAACATGAAGAAGATCCTAATCTAATTAAGTAAAAAGAATTCAGAAGCAGTCACCAAGGAAGAGAAATCATCTCAACACAACTAGGGTAAAATCAAGGAGCGCCTTGCCTCAGTAAGGTACAATCAATGTCACTACAATGAAATATTTGAATAAATTAAAGCTTTCTTGGCACACATTGACTATCTTTGAAATGAAGGGCATGGCCCTCCAATGGTTATAGGAAACGTTCATGGCTAGAACCCACCCCCTTTCACATGAAATCGATTAGTTGTCTTTTGATTTTGCTTTTATTTTGGGTTATTATGCTATGCTATTTTTTGGTTATTATGCTCTGTTAATTTTGGGTTATTATGCTATGTAAATAAGTGAATGGTGGTTTTATCCCTTTTGGGATTTCACCTTACATCTTACGTATTCATGTGTGATGTGCTTATGTGTTGATTTCATATGTAGTTTTTATTATGGTTTATGGTTGATGATGCTTATATGTTGATTGTTTACTCTCATGTTTATATGGTGTTGGCTAACTAATGCATGATTCAATTAATAATTGTAAAAGAAGGAAAAAAGTGGTTAAAATGACCCATTTGATAAAATACTAATTCACTCCCCCTCTCAGTATCACCACACTTCCAAAAATGCCCATCAGAGTTGAGAACTATAGTTCATGGTACAACTAGGGGTTGACTAAGGTAGTCTATGCCATGATCAATGCTACCTTTATTTTATTTTATCTTCGAATGGAATTGTTGTAGGTATGTTGACCATTTATTATGGTGGTCATTTAGCAACTTCCATTGTGTCTACATAAATTATAAAGGTCTATGACCATTGCGGATGATCGTCTCCTTCGCTAAAATATGATGTTTTTTTGGGCGATAACCTACACGTTGGAAAACATATCTTTATTATAGGTGGGGTCTATCCAAACACTATTAGAGAGAATTTCAAATTGATATTCCATTGAATTTCCATTCTAAACAAGGACTCAACCAACTGCATCATCAATGGAATTTGTCTCAATCTCAAATGGTTGTTATAGGTCTAGTAGGATGAGAACTAGTGTGAAGAAAATGTGGTGTTTTAGTTCATAAAATTCCTTCTATCATAACTCAGAATAAAAATATCCTCCTTTGTTTCACCCTTTTTCAATTGACTTAAAGGCCAAGCGATATAAGAGAACCCCAACAAGAATATCTGAGGGAAGCTAGCAAGGCCTAAGAAGTTGTGAAGCTCTGTTAGAGTCATCGAGACTATCCATTCTTGAATGACTTGGATCTTGGATAGATACACATTAACAAAACGCTTATTAATAGTCTATCCTAGGAATTGGAACTTGTTCATGAAAAATGATTGTTTTTCCAAGTTAGCACATCACTTTTTCTACCGCAGAGTGTGAAGAAAACACTAAATATGTTGCAAATGTTTTCCAACTCTTGTTGAAGAAAGGACATCATCTAGCTATACAACCACAAAAGAGTTGGTGAAAGGCTGCAAGGTATCATCTATCAACCTCTTGAAAGTTGTCATATAATTTTCCAAACTAAATGACAAACCACTAAAGAATACCCTCAGAAGTAAAAGTAGTCATTCATAGAATCGATGATTATATTAGGACATGGTGGTAGCTGCACCTCTAATCAATATTACTAAACTTCTGGGCCACCTTGAGCTGGTCAAGAAGGTTTTCAACCTAGGTAATTGGATACTGGTTATTCACTGTGATTTTGTGTAGGTAAAAATAATTAATGTTGATTTAGTAGGTCCTACATTTATTTTTCGTGAGCACAATTGGGCTTCCATGGGCTACGAAATTTGGTTAGGTGTGCCTTATTTAGAGAATCTCTTTGGATTGTTGCTTGATTTCATTAGTTTATATAAGAGAGCATTGGTAGATTGGCTAATTGGGTAGAGGTCTATTAGGGGTAAATTTGATTGAATGCTTGACATGAGAGTACAAAGCTACCCTAATCGGTGAGGAGAAGATGTCTTTGTATTCTTCCATGACCTTGTCCATTGTCCTTTATTGCATGGAGGAGCTCTTTATGGAGGCCATGGATGTGGCCACAATATTCCCCTTACTTTGAGAGTGAATCAATAAGAGGAAAAATTTCCTAGTTCTGGACATGATCTTAATACAGCTCTTAGAAAAGATCAGAGAAATGGAAGTAGGCAAGTCTACCTCTAGTATAACACAATGCTTCCACAAGTATGATTGGACTAAAATAACATCACAAACTTCAAGTAGACAAATATCACATAATACATCATCCTTGAAGTGCTTGATGTCACAAGGTAAGTGACAATATTGGCTAAGGCAATGATCTCACCCTTGGTAGGGCCACCTAATAGTGTATGGCTATCGGTTTGATGTTGTTGGTAGGCCCAATAACTTTAAAATCTCTACTACAATGATATTCTCTTGACGCTCGCTATAAATAATGAAAGACAGTGGATCACCCTTCACCCACATATGTAAGTGAAAGAGTTTCTCACCTTCCTCTAGATGTTCAAGCTCATTTGGTATACCATGGTCATGGAAATGGTGCCATTGGGTTCTACATCAATGATATTTTTCTCCTTGTCAAGGTATAGCTCATAAAAAGAACCTACATCTGACTCTGATCCTTTTAGTTTGGTCACTAATGATTTCCTTATGCAACATTCATTATAGTTATGAGAGGATATCTTGTGCAACTCACACCACTTTCCCATGTGTTTATTCATTTTCCCATTACTATTCCTTGTTTTTGGCACCAATCGGTTATCCGTGGGTGGTTTTCCCTAGCTCTATCCATTATTATGTGATTTGGGGATTACCTTGGCATACTTCTACTATGAGGGATTCACAAAACAAAACTAACTCTTATTTCATTTAAAATTTTACTCAATTGTGATGACATACCATTATGTTATGCCAAGTGAGTAGATGTCTAAGAAATCCATTTTTGTCTAAATTCGCTTATGTAGAAATCCACAATACGTGAGCACTAGATGTTGCTAAGAGTCTTATATACCCAAGTTGGCACATAAGGTGTGAAATTTTGTTAACTCTACCACTACTTGGTCCCTCTCTTACCATAGTGTGGTCCATATCATGTGATGGTCTTCATAGCTTCTAATGAGGTGAAATTGTTCCTTAACAACTTCCCTAAAAGAGTTACAAGTTAGTGAAATTGAAAATAGTGTGGAGTCCTCCACGTCCTTTTGCTCATGGTAAGTTTCCCACCAATCCTTGACATGGGGCCATCCTTCAAGAGTGTAAAGGTAATATTTTCTCTATCAAAACAATTGTGCATTGAAAAGTATCCTTCTATATAATTTAACAATTTGTCCAAAGCATTGACATCTACATGGCCTTCAAATATAGGAATATGAAAATTAACTTATTCCTTGAAGGGGGTTACACCTTAAATGTGGCCACTTGATGAAGATGCATCCTCTATTGGAATCCATCAAAGGATCTCGTAAAAATTATCCATCACTTGCTCCTTTTTCACTTGAGGGCTTCTTCAAGAAATAGTTTAATGTAATATCGTACTTCCTCATCATTATTTTCTTCTGCCATTGTTTCTTGGAAAACTAGTATTCCTAAAGAATGCTAGCCCTCTAGGTTTGGTAGCTACCCTAGAAACAATTGTTTAAAGCAACTCAATGATTTTTCCTATGTGTAACAGATAAGTGAAAGATAATGGAGCCAACTTGGATCTTCTGCTTAATCCCTTCCTTGCTCTCTCTCTCCTTTGTCAAATCCTGAAACTCCTCCCTGTACTTAACACGCTTGGAGAGTACCTGCACAAGTACAGAAACAAGGAACCGTCAAATCATCGTGATCTATTACAACATAACATTACAGAATCAGATATATGATGAACAAATAATAGCATTCACCAACGATAACATTCACAATTCCACAATCATATGGGAGAAAACTTGAAGAGCTTTATTAATAGAAAGGAGAATTACAGCCTAGTTGTCTGATCTAGTGCCATCCTCCTAGATTCAATCCTTCTTCACCTAATGAAATAGCAAGATCACTCCAACAAGAATACAATGCTCTCTCTTCCAACTATCAACACTTACTTGCAATTCGCAATATTTCAGCTTCTAGATCTCTTGGATGAGGGTTCCATTTATAGATGTGTGCAAGGGTGTGAGTCATTCATGGGGTTTGATTAGTGTCATTCCACTTGTTACAATTGGTTCCACAAGAGAAGGGATTGGAGATTTTCTTAGATCCCTTACTCATCCTTGGGTGAATTCAGAGAGGAAAGTAGCACAAGAAAAGTTTCTAGAAGATTCCATGAGCAACCACTTAGCAAAATGTCCCTGAAATTTGTCCATCCTCACCCATCACACCCTATAGAAGGCCTAAATAGTATACATCACACCCTATAGAAGGCCTAAATAGTATACATCACACCCTGGCAATGTACCACTCAGTATGCATCACACTTTGCCAATGGAGCAGTTAGTATGGTTCAATTTAGGAAATTTCTGGATGGTTTCTCGGATGGAACTTTTGGGGAATGATGTATTCAGATGACTATGTTCCTTTAGGGTATGAAACAAATCTTTTAGGGGTTGATGAGCCCTAGTACATTGACATATAAGTTGGGGGTTGATGTGCCCAAATATGTCTATAATAGTTGTCCCCTAAAGCATGAGGTCGTAAATATTCATGTTGGGTGAAATGCTTTATCATTAGGATCCGAAGTTTCGAGCTGGAAGGTGACTTGCATCAATTATGATACAATAAATTATCATAATATGATTTTCATGATATAGCTGAGGGAGGCATTCCCGTGCTCATCTTTATAAATTCCATTTCATATACATAGATCAGATAGTCGTCTGCAGATACAGATTAGTGATTCTTCAGATATAGAGTCATCATCCATGATTTGGATGACCATCTGTGCATAGCCTTTGTACATTTGATTTTTTTATATCCCTGAATATATCATAGCCCAGATGGATGAAACTAGATCTGAGGTCTTCAATCTCATTCAATCTTTGCTCGATGTACAAGTCAATCCATGTGAGGAGATGTTCTGAAGTCGAACATGGAAAGACATCGCCTGATTACCAGCCAATGATGTGAGCTGTTAACAGACGCAAGAGGAATCACTGATAATGATAATGATCCTCAAGTTACTATAGTAAATTTCACGTGGTGTGAATACATGATCCAATGTCGAACACCACACAAAATCTTTCGGTCGAAGGCCATTGATGTCAACCTGTCACTGGAAGTGAGAAACTTGCCATTGATGTATGCAAGCTTCAAAGCACTGAAAGGGTTGTTCCTAACTCAACTTCTTGGATAATGAGTTGATGTCGACAAGAAGTGAATCATCATAGGAGGGCCTTGATGTATCCCACATCTACAACATGAAATGAAGAAAATGATTTCTAGAGGTGAAAAATGAGCTGACGACACAAGGTTCAGGAATGGCGGTCATGAAAAAATGAAGGTTGAAGGTATTGCAGTGTATGAGACATTAACAGCCGGTGGTTTCTCAACTGAATGACTTCTCTTGAACATGTCGGCAACACTGAGATGAATTGGTAGCATTAACCCCAAAAGATGGATGGTATGAAAGACCAATGGTATGATGACCGATGATTGGAATAACCCAACCCAACTCAATAATGGAGATGAATTGAAAGTGTCATGTTCAAGAGCGACTTTCTACCATAAATTATTTAAGCTTTTTCCCTTTTTCCCCCAGTCATTGCTGACTAGTACCTCTTTATTTTTGTCAAGATTGAGGAGGATAACATATGCTTATTCTATAATTCACCCTTCAGAAAAACTTGTCGCTATTTAATGTTTTAACGAGCCTAGCGACAGTGAAACTCGGTCTCATCTAGATGGACAAGTTTGTCGCTATTGTTTTAGCGAGTTTAACGACAAGGATAACTCAGTCCTTTTCATGTTTAGAGAGTTTGAAAAGGGACGAAAAGAAAACTCCATAATCTATTTTTCGTAAAGTAAGCCCTCAGGTCCGAAAAAGGATAAAATAATACAGGAGGGATGACATTTCCAATATTTTAACGAGCTAAAAAAGACAAGCACTCGACAATCTTTTGATGTTTAATGAGTCTAAAAAGGGTTTAAAGAGGACTCTATTTGAGGAATGAGTGGTGTCTAGGGTAGCAAGTGGTTCTCGTGATGTTTTAAATTCTCAAAACATGTTGATTTATGTGAAGATGCTAGCTAATAAGACCACTCATTGCAACTGTTCCTCAAAACGGGTAAAATGACCTAGTGAAAGCATATGATCAGCCAAAGAGATGGTGGTGATGAGATGAAAACAACCAAGGCTCAAAAGGCTGATATAATGGCAATCACAAGGGTTAAAAATTGAAAATGGGTTCATTTTTAGACAAGTTTGAAACATGGGGAACTATGCTTGGATTCAGTTTCATGTTTACACAAGCTTGAAACGAGCAAACTATGCTTGGCTTCAGTTTCTTTTTTACACAAGCTTAAAACGAAAAAATATGCTTGAATTGGTTTACATGCCCCCAACATGATGACAAGGAGAGTATTTTGTAACCAAATGGAAGTTGCTACGGTGAAGCAGGATGGTTATCCAACACCTATTTGGCTTCGTTCAGATAGAAAAAGATGAATGGTGTGAGAGACCAATCACATAACCTATAGGGAAACTTATCTTCATCATTAGGTTCCTGTAACAAGATGGAAGTCACTACGATGAAGTAGGACGGTTATCCAACACCTATTTTGCTTCGTTCAGATAGACAAAGATGAATGGTGTGATAGATAAATGATATAACCTACAGGGAAACTTAACCTTATCATTAGGTGCATGCCCCCCCAAGATTCATTACATTCACCTAAGTAGACGACTCATGGCTATCAAGTGGATGGAATGAAGGTTCTTTTATGAGATCAATGGAAAGACTCGACTGAGATTTTACGAGATCTAATCAGAGACTCGAGTTTGAACTTGGGACCTTGTTTCATTTTTAAACGAGCTTGACACAAGACAAGGAATTATGCTCACATCCTTGGTTTCATTTTTTAATGAGGTTGACACAAGACAAGGAATTGTCCTAATAATCCTTGTTTCTTTTTTAAACAAGGTTAACACAAGACAACAAAGCATCCTCAAAGACCCTTGGTTTCATTTTTTAACCAGGTTGACACAAGACAACGAACCATCCTCGGAGACCCTTGGTTTCATTTTCTAACAAGGTTGACACAAGACAACGAACTATCCTCAGACTCCTTGTTTTCATTTTTTAACAAGGTCGACACAAGATAATGAACTATCCTCGGAGACCCTTGGTTTTAATTTTTAACGAGGTTGACACAAGACAACAAACTATCCTTGGAGACCCTTGGTTTCATTTTTTAATGAGGTTGACACAAGAAAACAAACTATCCTTGGACTCCTTGTTTTCATTTTTTAACGACGTTAACACAAGACAACGAACCATCCTTGTACTCCTTGTTTTCATTTTTTAACAAGGTTGACACAAGACAACAAACTATCCTCAGAGACCCTTGGTTTCATTTTTTAATGAGGTTGACACAAGATAATGAACTATCCTCAAATTCCTATATCACAAATCATAGGTGGTCATGAAGGAGAGATATGGTTCCAATGCCCCTAGTACATGCTGTACAACATCACTGAATTGATCGTCAGTTGATGTAGGTATGGAACAGGTCGCCGCATAATTAACCCATGGAGGGGATGATACCATTGGTATAAAAGGACCATTTAATGGTGATGGTTGATTAGGAGCTATATTTGGACCGGGAAATCAAAGCTGGTTAATGGTGACAATTTTTCCTTCATGTGAGAAACAAATCACTCGAAAGAGTGTTGAAAAAATAACTCCCATGTGATAAACATAGTCACGCCCAAGAAGTAAATTGTAATCTAAATCTCCTAGGACTACCATCATGTTTACATAAATGGTTTTTCCTCCCATAGTGATAAGTAACTGAGGAAAGATCCCTAACAGTCAACTGGTTCTTCTGTTAAAGCCTAACAGATTCTGTGTAATAGGCACAAGCGGTGGCAAACCAAGCGCTTTCCAAGAAGTTGAGGAAGGGATACTCACTGATGCACCTTCATCTATAATAGTGCCAGATACAATCATTTTACAAAATTGTATTATGATCTAGAAATGCACATAAGAAGGAAAGCGGGATCCTGCGAGTCGATTCCAATCAAAGGAAGTGACTAGACTACTTTGAGCGGGTACTGAAGAAATGGGATAATTAACCCCTTGAGTTACAAGAACTAGAGGATTTTCCTCCTGTCTTGATGGAACAGGTGGACTACCCCCAAGTTCATTTAAATTTGAGGTAACAAAAAGAACTTGAGCGGTATCATTTTTACTCTCTTCGGCAGAGGTACGATTAGCTGAAGGTGAAATTAGGTCCTCGACCTGTTGATTTTGGTCGGGTATAGACTCATAGGATTCACTTTCAGAGAGACTGGTTTCGACCAACGGTTGATTTTGGTCAGTTAGTTCATCAACTAGTGAAGGATTTAGGGAGAGTTTCCTGTAACTAGATGGAAGTCGCTGCAGTGGAGCAGGACGGTTATCCAACACTCTTTCGGCTTCATTCAAATAGGGACAAAGGTGAAAGGGGTAATTACCTTCACATAACCTACATGGAAGCTTGACTTTTCCCTTCTGTTTATGAACTTTACTATCACTAGTTGATGGTATGTTACCAACATGTTCTCCAGAGGTCAATGACATGGGATGGTGTGAACGGGAAGACCATTCTTTCAAGATCTGAGGAAAGTAAGGAAAATTTCGATGAAAATGGTCTCCTGTACACAATATGCATGGATATTTGACTTTTTGAGGCTTAATGGATGGATTTTCATCAGATGTTGCATTCAGAGCAATGGTTGCTTGGTTGTCCCCTTGCTGAATTAGCTTCTTCTTCTTCTTCTTCTTCTTCTTAGCCACCTAGTTTCTAGTATCAATACTTTCACCAAGCAAAGAGGAAGAGCGGAAGCGAGAAACAAACGAGGAATAATGCAAAGGGTCAACTTTAGGATCAACTAGAGGTTGATTTTTTGTAGTTGGAGTTGTACTTGATTTCAGAGAAATCTCAAAATTTTGAACAAAGGAGGTTGAAAACAACCATACTAGTAGGCCAATGGTAAATCCCGGAAGGGACAATGTAGCCATATAAGGGGCACCAATATTTCTGAAGGAAGGAAAAGGACTAGGATTCCCATCTAAATGGATTCCTTGATCAGTGGACTCTGGATTTGTCACCATATGTCTCAACCTAAGATCAACTAAGGAATAGGGATGTTATTCATGATCAATTAATTTTAACAACACTTTAGATGCAACTTTGCTTTTTCAATTTCAAAGAGTCGAGAAAAAGCTAAATATGACTCTATTCGCCTTCGATTTTTAATGAGCCTAAAAGGACAAGTGATGAGATGGACCTTTTCTTTTAGAGAGTCGAAAAGGAATGAAAGTGACTACTCTGGAGTATCTAGACGAAAGGTTTACCAAACCAATCGCAACACTACAATATACACCTTGCTGATAAATTAAAAATATATTACCAAGGACTTATGTACGGCAGTCAATCTTCCCAAATGCAGTGTTCAGTGCATTGCGATAAATAAGGTGGCAGACTCGGTTTCGTATGGATAAAGGATTTAAGCCTATTGTGGTCTCCCAAAATATACGTGACGGTACGGGGAGCATAAGTCCATGCTAGTACTTGTCATATCAAGGAGGAGGAATCACCCAACCTTCAATGAAAATGATAGTCATTAGTTTTAATGACGTCGGGACACGTGTCTAGCCTAGACCTCTAGATATGTTGCATTAAGTTCCAAAGCGTTGTTAGGTTCATTGAAATTCATTTTAAAGTTAATCTTGTTTATAGTTTTCCTTTCAGTGGTTCACCACATGATGATGATCTGAAATTCCTCAGATGCAATCTACAATGATAAACAATCTTTGTTTATTTGAGCAATGAAAATCCTAGCTGCTAGGGAAAGAAGATAACAATGCTTTTAAGCAAAGAGCAAAGAGCACACACTAGTGCATTTCCATAAATCATATTTGCACACACAAATCAAGAAATTCTAAATGCAAATGCATGTGTTTGTTTTTTCTCTCCTTAATGTGAAAGATGTCAGAAGGAAAACTAAATGCAGCAAAGCTCTGAAATATTTCACTGAAAATGACATTTTCAACAATTTCTTTTTCAAAAGAGAAAGGAAGACTCAAAAAAAAAACTTTCAATTTTGAACAAAAATTCTTTCGAAACTTTGAATGTAAAAAAATCAAATCAAATGCATAAAAAAAATTTCAATCGGTTATCAAGGGAAGGAAGAATTTACAACACTTCTCTTTTCGACAAAAAATGACAATTACAAAACTTTTTGTACGAAAGCGACAAATTGACTAAAACAACTTTTCGACAAAGGACTATAAATGAGGAACAAATACACAAAAGAATTCACTAATCCTAAAGTAATTTAGGCTGATCTAAGTGATGAAAGTAAGCTTCAGCAAAGAGACACTATTCATATGCAGCGAAACAACCAAACAAAAACTGAAAACAAGGTAAAAAACCCTCAATTTCTAGATGGAAAAAGAGTTCAATCAATCATTGCACCTAGGCTTCACAGAAATTGAGATGGATCACACTTACTACGCTCGAGAGGTGTTATGCATACTGAGTCACAGTGGAAGACAATGCTATGGTCCGGAGAGTGCAACTGAAATGGGTTTTGGCTCAAATATGGAGCTGTTTCCAATGAATTAAGTTGGGTTTTCATGAACAATGATGAGAAAAGTATGATGGAATGCCTTGAGAGGTTACTGAGCTACCAAAATGGCATCTAGATGTGCTTTCAAGTCAAATCTTTAATTCATAATCTAAACCAGAGATTAATTGAAGCAACATTCATCTACTATGCAATTGCAAAGCAAGAGCAGTTCGAAAGCTACCTGGCTGACTTCAGACTCTATCTATAGTTTATCAAACTGAACATAAAACAAACAATAACAACAAAAAAACATCTATTCATTCCCTAGAGTAGTTTCCAATTTGTTTCTAGGAAAACTAGTATTCCTAAAGAATGCTAGCCCTCTAGGTTTAGCAGCTACCCTAGAAACCATAGTTTAAAGCAACTGAATGATTTTTCCTATGTGTAACAGATAAGTGAAAGATAATGGAACCAACCTAGATCTTCCACTTAATCCCTTGCTTGCTCTCTCTCTCCTTTGGTAGATCCTGCAACTCCTCCCCGTACTTAAAACACTTGGAGAGTACTTGCACAAGTACAGCAACAAAGAACCGTCAAGGCATTGTGATCTATTACAACATAAAGATTACAGAATCTGATATATAATGAACAAATGATAGCATTCACAAATGCTAACATTCACAATTGCACAATCATATGGGAGAAACTTGAGGAGCTTTATTAATAAAAAGGAGAATTACAACCCACCTGTGTGATCCACCACCATCCTCCCAGCTTAAATCCTTCTTCACCTCATGAAACAAGAAGATCACTCCAACAAGAATACAATTCTCTCTCTTCAAACTATCAGCACTTACTTGCAATTTACAATATTTTAGCCTCTAGATCTCTTGGATGAGGGATCCATTTATAGATGTGCACAAGGGTGTGAGTCATTCATGGGGTTTGATTAGTGTCATTCCACTTGTTACAATTGGTTCCACAAGAGAAGGGATTGGATATTTTCTTAGATTCCTTACTCATCCTTGGGTGATTTCAGAGAGGCAAGTGGCATAGGAGAAGTTTCTAGAAGATTCCATGAGCAACCACTTAGAAAACTGTCCCGGAAATTTTTCCATCCTCACCCATCGCACCCTATAGAAGGCCTAAACAGCATGCATCACACCCTGGCAGTGTACCACTCAATATACATCGCACTTTGCTAGTGGAGCAGTCAGTATGGTTCAATTTAGGTAATTTCTAGATGGTTTCTCAGATGGAACTTTTGGGGAATGATGTATTTAGATTACTATGTTCCTTTAGGGTATGAAACAACTCTTTTAGGGGTTGATGAGCCCTAATACATTGAAATATTTGTTTGGGGTTGATGTGCCCAAATATGTCTATAATAGCCATGTGAGGCTCATGAGGTCAGAGAGGAAGGTTTTGCAAGGGTTCAAGTGCTCTGAGTCCCAACTCCCTATACATACCTCATTGGGGACATGAACTTAAGAATAGATGAAAAGTAGATTACAGTAATACCACTAATATGAAAATATGAGGGGAATGAAATGGTACAGAAATTGGTAACCAAAATATATAGATACAATGAAACTTGAATTTTATTAATAAATAGAATGTGCTAAAACTACATAAATATAGAATGAAAACAAACTAGCTTCAGAAATGGTAGATTATCTCTGAGAAGAGATGTGATGGCTATGTGCCTTCACTTCATTATCTTACGATCAGGCTGCAAGGAATTTTTTTCATAAAGAAGCTATGGGAAAGCCATAAAAATTAAAAAAAACCTAACCCTAGGAGATGAAGCACCAAAAGGCCTATGGGCCCTGATAGGGTATCTTGGAATTCCAACTTCATAGGGTCCTAACTACGACATATATCTCATTTTGATGAACTTGGTAGCCCATTAGAAATCTATTTATAGAAGTATAGTTTCTAATTATACTTGGAAAACTATGAATGTCGAGTATTTGTTTCACTAAAAAAAGTTGTTTAGCACCACAAAATGACTTTTGAAGTTCAAGACCGAAACAACTGTACAAAATTTAACAAAATAAAAAAATATGATGTGAACCAATGGAAAAGGTCTGTGACCGTCGATATCCACCAAGATCACAAATTGGACATGATCAAGGGTAATTTTTGAAATGTCACATTTCTGAACAGGAAGTCACACCATAATAACTTTGTCATTAAGAGGTTGTCCATGTTTCACCTCTCTAATTCCATCCATACTATTATTAGCTCCAAGAAAATATATCATCATGTGATCATCGAAAACAATTTCTTCAGACATAATAGTCATGGGATATTCATCTATTGTACTAGAACTTGGATTCTTCTTTTCTAAAATGTTATGTATTTCCATGCTTGCCCTTTCCTTTTTCCTTGTTTCAATGATATTTTCTATGGGGTTTTTTCCTTTACAAATTTTTTTTATAGCTATGATGGTTTCCCATTCTTAAACGAATTGAAATTACAAGGAGACAAGGTTTCCTTGTAAAAACAAATAGAGATACGAATTGTCTTTAAATTACAAAAAAATTATCCAATAACACAAGAAGATAATGATTATCTTCCAGTGTTATAAAAAGGGACAAAATGTGTTTTCTGTTTCCTCAACAAGAGGATAATTGTGTTCAAATTACTAAATTTTCCTTCTAATTACATTATCTTTTTCTTGTAGTTATATTATAAGACAAAATTTTGGTTCCCAATATCAGAAGTATATATGAACATTCTTTCCAATTATACAAAAAATCATATCTAGTGTTCACATATTTATTTCTCTTCTATGATTATTCACTAGATTTTCATTTGTTGAGCTAGTAGAAATCAATTCTATTAGATAAAATCACTATAATAAACTATTGTATATGCGTTGACTTATGGAGTCCTGAGCCAGGTTCAAATTTAGCCGCGCCAACCAAAAAAACCTTACACTACAGGCCCTTTCGGCAACAACCCACATAGCACAAGTTGTAGTTTGACCCGAAGCAGTATGGGGGGATGCAAGAACCAATTTTTCGCATCCAAGGACTAGTGTGATGTCTTCCAGTGCCTCAAATATGCCTTCACATAGATCAATAAAATCTTAGGGCTCATTACTACAACTCTGTTAAACAACCTTCAAACCTTCATGTAGGTCTAAAATCAGTCCTTGTGGACCTTTAATAGTCAATTTACCTACTTATGCGCATCAGAAAACAATCATAAATTTGCATTCTTGCATATCTACTTAAATTATTAATAAACATAAGAGGAATCACCAAAGTCTTCACGAACATATCTAAACAGGCATTGCATACATTATTAATATTTATTCAAGAGAATCACGTAGCATTTGAGAAATATTTCGTAAAACAACTCATTCATTAACAACATATAACATAAATACTCGATAATTCTTTAGAAACTTGTCTTTATTGATCTTTAACTCAAGTATTACAGACTCAAACAACCCTATGCACATAGTTGTAGGGGTCCACAAACTCAATTGTGGACTATACCAAGGCCTCTATGCACTCAGTTGTTATAGCTCCAAATACCACCTTATGTATTTGTGATGCTTGGTTTATGGCCTAGGGAAACCCCTCCTTCTAAACTTGGTCCAAATATTCAAAAAATTGTGTTTTACTCCTTGTATGTGACTTTGCCCTGTATTAAACGCGTGTACATGTAGGTCAGTCTATACCCAACCCGTGTATATGTATTAAAACACTTAAAATAAATAAATCTCCTTAATTATGGGTATAGATCACGCGTTTTAGCTATTGATTACCTATTAGTGCTCGTGGTCCAACTGTTCCCAACTGTTTCCCAACTAAAAAACTACTTTAGGAGAAGTATAAAAATACTTCAATGTGAATGCCTTAAGGAGGAGAGAAAATAGAGAATTACTCTGCTGAGATTATCCCCTGATAAAGTTTGAAGATCCCTATGCTTCAAGCACTTCCCCAAGTCCAGGAAACGCTTGTTTCCTTGAGACTTGATATCCTTTCACTTGTGGGAGATATCCTTGTGTTGGATATGGAACAAGCCTTTTGAAGTCTGGGATTGGATGGACCTAGAGGATGGTTCCGCTTGGAGCCAGAAGAGGAAGACTCAGGTTAACTCTTTCTATGTTTTGAATATAGTTATCTGCAATAAAAGAAACACTGTCTTGTTCCTGATATCAACTTTGTTCATGCATCTGATGTTATTGTTATGGTTTATGTATGAATGACTATTTCAATTTATAACTAAGAATTTTGCCTTATTTATTTTCTTGTTTCTTGTTGTGGATTACTCCTGCTCTGCTAGGGTTATGACCTAAAGCCCTAGGGGACTTTATCCCTTAACAGAATTGGCGACTCCATTGGGGACAAAAATCTTGTTGTTCCTAGTTTGGGTTGTCTTGTGCCAATCAGGGCTCAGCTTTCAATTTGCTTGCTGTGACTGTATTGTCTGCTCCTATAGGAACTCGGGCTTCAAGTCTGATTCTTTTCATCAGGCCTCATTTTTTTTCTTGTAAACTTTTATATACGCACCTTTGTTAGGTTACATAAGCATATACATGTTAGTTTCACCACGCAGCCATGTAGAGACACAGTAGCATATACATTTGTTTTGAATGATTTTTTCAAGTCTTTTTATCTGGAAACATTTGTTTTTTGGCCTGTATGCTTCCTGAGTGATCAGACACTGCTTTCAAATTTTAGTTTTTCAGCGAGCCTACTATTTCGAGTTCTCTCCTGCTTTGAAGCGTTTTTGGTCTCAGTTTGCTTTATAGTGAGTGTTGTCATTTGTATATGAACACACAAGGCTTCTTGTAGAGGCTCTTTATTGTTCTGGTTTTCCAGAACAAAATATTTCTTGCAATCTTTGTGTCAAACTTCATTTTTTATGGTTTTCTTTCTTTACTTCCCGTTAAGTTTGTGGCCATTCACTTCTTCTTACTTTTCAGAAGTTGTTAATGATAAACTTGAAAGTTTTCTTTTCTTGATTTATTGAGCAGTGTCTTTAACCTCTTTTTTCTACTTTTGGGATCATTTAGTACATCTTGAAACATTTATTTTGTTAAGTTTTCATTCGTGTTGAATCGACAACTTGAAAAGTTTCTTGGTGACTTGCTTTTGATTTTTCAGTCTTTGGTAGCATTTTGAGTACTTTTGAAAAGTTGCTTTTATTTTTTTTTTGAAAAAGAAAAGTCCTTCAAAAACATTGTTTTTGCTTTCTTTGCCAATTTTGTGTTTGGTTTCTTTTGGTTTTTTGAGAGTAATTTGGGATCTTTGTGTTTAGTCCTTCTTGTTTTGGGAAAGATTTTGTGTTCAAAATTCTCATTCCTTTCAAAACGTTTAAGTTGGATTATAAAACAAATTACTTTAATCTTATTTTTTAGAGTAATTTAGAATTTTTTCATCATCATGTAAACGTTGCATTAGGGTAGTTCACATTATTAGAGATCAATAGTTTTTTAGTGTTTGTGTGTGTGAACTCTGTTGCAATAGAAGAAAAAATTTATTGCATTAATAGAAGTTTCTTGGAACCCAAGTAGAAGTTGCTTTTCATCAATAACAAACAAGTGCATTGCATATAATTAGTTTTTCATTAATTTCTTTTCCATACAAGAACAACATTAGTTTCACTTCTGAATTGTCCCTTTGACTTAAAAATAACAACTACTTAAAATCAAGCGCTAATAAAATAAACTAGAACTTTTTATATTTTCAATAAGTACACCAACAAGTTTTAGGTTATTTAGGGCATTGGATTAGGCAAGAGGAAAGTAAACTCTCCAAGGACACTCTAAATTGTCAAACGTAGAAGTCTGAATAGAGAGTGAAAATCCAATAGCGTTAGGGAGACCAGGAAAGCTCCGTGACTAGGAGTTAAGCACGAGGGTTTTTGAAGATAAGGACGAAAGATACCCCCTCTCTTACTTATCGGATCATACCTCATGACTGTTCGACCTGGCTTCTGATATGAGTTGGTGTCTTTACTTGCCTATCCAAGGGATCTACATAGGTAGCTGCGAAGGGGAACCCCATGGCACTTGAGGTCGACATTGCATCACTTTCAGCAGTACTTCTAGAGGGCACCCTTGCGAAGCTTGGGGGCTTTCACTAGCAAAGGCTATTGTTTGGAGGTTAGCGTAACTTCCTCTGATACCCTAGCTATTCAACCTGGGGCGTAATTACCCCAGTCTATTTTTGAAAGGCCCTTATTATTCACTTTCTTGTATTTTGGTGTCTGGTCCTAATCACCTAGAGCGGAAATACTTCGAAGTTGTTTAACTATTGAATTCTTTTAGGGACATGTTTTTAGTGTGTGTTCTGTACTCCTTGTTGGCCTAGCTTTCAATTTCTTGATTTTTTAAGTAGATCTTATTAAATAATTCAAAGTGGTTGATCGATCACTTAAATGGTCCTGCAGACTTTGTGGGCTTCACCTGCAAGTCCAGAGCCTTCTTCTAGAAGGTGTAGGAGCGATACTGCTAGTGGTTTCACCCAGTGGCAGTCGACGCATCGCTGATTGATCCTCTGCTTGGGGGCAGTAGTGTACAAGATAGGCCTGGTACTACCACAGAGCTAGAGAGGAACACCCAAATTCTTTCTCGAGTTCTCTTCTAGTCGGAAGATAATATTGAGGTAGAAGAACTCTCAGAGCCATTAGTAGCTCTAAATTCTCCTCTACCTTCAGATCATCTAGATGTAGTGTTATACATTGGGACTTTGACACATAGACCTTCAAGTCTAGGTCCACACACGCACATTCCTTCGATTAACACTGCTGGAAGCATGGCATCCACCACAAGTGTTACAAGTATGTAGACACCAATATTAGTATAAGGGGGAGGAACCATTTCTGTCCCTTCTAGATCTTTATTTGGGTCTATTTCTAGCACATATTTGTTTGGTTCTACTTCCATTCTATTGACGAGTGGAAATTCCCAAATGCATGCATCCGGTTTTGGATTCTTCCCTTTTGGTGTGCCTTCTCTAAGTATTCCTTTAGTGCCATTAAGTGTACCATTAACTGCCTCCACATCCATGATGAGTGGATCGGCATCTTTTCAAGGTTTTCATTTTGGAAGTGGTCATATAACACATTTCAGTCCAATGGTTAGATCTATTCCTTTTTCTTTTACGATTCAAGGCAACAATCCCTTTTAGGGTTGGAATAATCCTATAGTTAGTGGCATGGGAACTAGGAATCCATTTTTCAAACAACAAGGGAAACTTCTCCGCTTACGGAGGTGTTTCGGCTAGAGTTGGTCAAACTATGAGTTTTTCTGGACCATAAGGGTCACATTTTGGCTCAATAGGTTCTATCAGTTACTTCGGGCAACTTGGTGCCTTTCAAAATCTAGGCCATTCTTTTCAGACCTTCGATAACCCTATCTAGTCTGGGTGGAATCCCCAAGGTCCTCTGAGACTTTCGTTTCTAGCCACGCTCAATCTGCCATACTTGACTAAGTTAACGAACAATCCAATCAGATACAATCTGGCTTAGCCTCTGGTCCCAACAAAACTTTCGTCGGATATCAAAAAATTTGAAGGGAAGATTGGGGAAGATCGGGCGACCATGTAACCACATTCCATTTATGGTGCTCATCTAACTCCCTCATCGATGACTCGATTAGGTTGATACGATTTCAATGCACCTTAGCTGGCAATGCAGCTAAGTGGTATATACAGTTGCCAGGGGGCACCTTTAAATCTTTCACTGATTTGGCTAACATTTTCTTAAACCATTTTCAGTTGCCTGTCCGTTACAAAGCCGGAACTGATCTTCTGGCCAATTTTCATCAGGACACGGCCACTGACATTTCTCATCATATTCAGGAATGAAGACGGAGAAAGATGCTCATCAAAGCCAAAATTCCACCTAAATTACATCTCGAATGGTTTTTAAAATCATTACAACTCGAGATCTCCAAGGATGTTTCTATCCGGAGTATATTCTGAAGAGCAGGCTATCTTTCACACCTAGCAGTTAGAACTGATATATTCTCAGTCTGGGACCCTTCAGAAGATCTTGCCTGATGCTCCTATAATAATGGTTGATATAGCCAAACTGAAGCTAGGCCTGCATGCTGACGGCATTGTTGGATCGATTGATGCAAACGCGGTGAGCCTTCTAAGACAATTGTATTAGTTGTCTATACAAACTGCTTCTTCCAATCAGGCTGAACCATATACTACCCCACCTTCTCAACCTTCTTCCGTAAACGTCGTTCAGGCTTCTAGCCCCAAAGGAAATCAAAATTTTGATGGGAAGAAGAAGGGATGAGGTAAAAAGAATAATCAAGATGGGAAGGGTAATCTGAATAAGCCCAAAAATAATATTGGTGAGGGTGGAAAAGAGTCTAAGAAGAAAGTTAAGTTTCCATGCAAGCTATGCAGTCGGGACCATTTGACTCATCTCTGCCCAAAAATTCAAGATGCTCAGCGCTTGTTAGTATAGCAAGGGTCTTCTAGCTCCCAGGCTGTCTTAACTAACCCTTTCCCTCAAGGGTAGTAGTTGCTTGCTGGTGCAAATTCAAACCCTGGTACCTTTGCAGGGGGCAACCAAGAGGGGGACAATTCCTCAAATGTTTTCATGGTGGGTTCTCACGTCAATGTGGCCACACGGTCACGTGATCATGGTGAAGCGGAAACATTCAAGGATAAAACTATTCCTGGAACTTCGGATCCACTTCATATTGAGAAACCCTCTGTCGAGTCTATACCTGAGATACTGAAAGGTTTCGCCAAATGTACGACTATCAAACCTAATGCTAGGGAACCCCATAATTACTCCATTGTCAAGGATTTGGCTCAAATTCCATGCACTATGTCTGCTTTCGAGGTACTCCAGTCATTTCCAACTCAACGAAGTGATTTTCTTTCAGCGATAGGGACGGTTGATCCAAACAATTCCTTAGTGCTCACTTTCAACATGCTCAATGTCAAAAAGAGACTTCCTCATCATATGGCTTTTCAAATAAAGTCTACTTATCATAAAAGTAACATTTTTCAAACCATTATTGATGAATGAGCTTCCACGTGCGTCATCTCGATGTCATGTTGGAAGGACATTAGATCACCTTCAATTGTTCCTTCACCTAAACTCTTGACAGCATTTGATGGTCGTTCTCATAGGCCACACAGGATTATCCCGGCCTTTCCTATATGTGTTGGAGGGAACGTCGTTAACATCGAAGTAGAAATCGTTGATGCCAACCTAGATTACAATCTCCTCATACGATGAAATTGGATTTATGAAATGGATGCCTTCATTTCAACTCTATTTCGAGTCCTTTGTTTTCCTCATGAGGGAAAATAGTTAAGGTTGATCAATTGGATTATTCCCCAGTTGACCCTCGAGCAAATTTGGATTCTTACTATTCCGTTGGTGGGTAACCCTCATCAACCTATCGAGAATCTAGGAGTTGGGATGTATTCTTCATTGATGGGTACATTTGATTTTCCTACTCCTATAGATAGAATCAATGTCATTTCATTCTCCAAAGAGTCTTCATGGGAATATTTCTTGCAGTCTCCTTATTTTTCAGACCCTTAGACCTTGCCTTCGCCTACTACCAAATTAGATGAAGGAAAAGTGGATGGAATGGCATTCTCGTTGCCTGCAGCAGAGCTTAGATATTAGTCTATCATTAACTCTACAGATGACCATCCTACTCCTTTTTCAAAGGAAGAGTTAGATGGTGATGTGGCCCCAACTTGGACCCTTGACTTTACTTCTGCTATGGATTGCTTAGATACAGTTTTACCAATGATCTGAGGAAGCAATCTTAGAAGCAAGTATGAGTGTAGATCAACCTTGGGAACACATACACCATCGTTCATATTTTCTTCCCCATTGCGAGAAGTCAAGTCCAGGTTTTCCAATTTTCTTACTAGCGATGTTTATACAGTTTGAAACCGTTTGGCTCCAGCACACATTCATGCCTAAGGTAACATGTCAGTCATTTCAAAAACCGTACTGATAAACTTCTCTAGGAACACTAGCATGATAGAAAATGTCTTTATTGGAGCTGAGTATTCCCCTAAAGAGATTCAAATTTACACCGACCTCTTTAAAGAGTTTCTGGATGTATTTGCTTGGTCTTATGAAGAAATTCCTACTATTGATCCATCCATCATTCAGCATGAGATCAAGACGTATGAAAACGCTAAGCCAATTCATCAAGAGCTTCAGTGGTCAATCCTAGGAAAGCAGCAACTATTAAAGCTGAAGTAGAAAAGATACTCAAGGTGGGTTTCATATATCTCATTCCTCTCATGGATTGGGTTTCTAATCTAGTCCCGGTTGATAGAAAACAAGGAACAATCCGTGTATGCATTGACTTTATGGATTTGAACAAAGCTTGTCTGAAAGATAATAACCCCACACCATTTATTGGTCAGATAGTTGATAAATGTGTGGGTAATGAGATTTTTTCCTTCATGAATGGATTCTCCAGTTATAATCAAATATCTATCTATTAAGAAGACCAGCATAAGACAACTTTCATATGTCCCTCGGGTACCTTTGCTACGGCTAAGCTATGAAGCTTTCTCTTTCCTTCGGCTACACTACAAAGCTTTCTCTTTCCTTTCATTGTCTGAAATGACGTATATAATGAAGGTGCGAAGCTGCTTGTCCCTCCGGGGGCAAGGAAGTCAGTAGCAACAGATATGGTAGGAGATCCCACTAGTCCAAGAAGGGTTATTCTTCCCTTCATGCTCATGGAGATGCCATTTCTTTATATACACTATTTTCATGGAGCCACTTTGAACAATCGATATAATCCAAAACAAATAGTTTCTTCTGCTCAACCCTCCACCTCCCCAAATGGCCAATTTTTTACGGTGAAATTCAGTCTACATAGGGTAGCTAGCTTGGGTGTGTCAAGTAGCCGTAAAACGCACGCAAATGGCATTTTAGACTAGATTCCACGTCTGATTCATGCATCTAGACAACTACCGCAACATAGATAAGATATTGTTGTCATTCCGCTAATGGAATCAAGTCCGGAGGTCTTGCGCTTCTGAGTGCAAGGTTCGACAGGGCTCGATTATTAAGGCTGCCATTAAAATATGTGAAAACCTCCGCCTCCTGAAAATGGAAAAATAGGAGCTAAAATTTAAAAAAACCTTTGCCAAGGTTAATTGACCGAGGGACCATTTTGATTACCCGGCTTCATCGGATTGTTCGTTCAACCATGGGTCAGCCCCCTAGGCACGATTTATTAGATCGGGGTCCCATTACCCAGTGGTAGTTGATTAGGTTACCCACCAAGACCGAAGAATAGTTCTACTGTGACCGGGGAGACACAGATAACAAAATAGTTTGATAGCTGGTTGGGATCGATGGCTTGGGATCGCTAGGTGGAGCCATATGAAGTAGGTTGTCATTTTTGATTGGGTGAGACGCATAAAGTGGAGCAAAACCAAGAAAGAAGGAAGAAGGGAGGTATGAAGCCAAGTGCTTTGGACATAACGCAACGAAATAAAGCACTATAGTTCATGCGTTTAAGCCCCCACCCACTAAGTCAAATGAGAATTGGCCTTCTAGGTCAAGTCTTATGGGTCTTGCCCTTCATATGCCACTTTCAATTACTTCATTTACCCAATTTGATCAAAAAGGCCATGCCACATTTAAGTAGCTTGAAGTAGGGGGCCACACTTCAAGGACTTCATTTCCCATCTCGATAAGCCCACACTATCTATCATCCTTCTCCCCCTCTCTTTCTTTTTCCCCAAGAAAAGAGAGCAAGCTCCTATCGTCGCTTCCACATTTTGTTACTGAAATCCCCAGTAGTTTGCTGAGTTCAACGGTCAATGAAGTATTCTCAATGCTACCTTTCATTAGTGAATTTCTCATCCACCCCACATAGCCTCCTACCAGCCGAGTCATCTTCAACACAGACCCGATAATAGAGGCCTAGCAAGGGAGAAAAGCAGAAGGAAATGCAACCAGACAAACAATGAATGGCTAAGTCTGATGGCTGATGACCCGTTATCTTTTCTCACGTAATGGGTAAATGTTCCCATGTAGGTGTTGGCCGGGGGCAGGTGCAAACCATATTCTCCTAGTAGCTCCTTCCCGCAACCATCCATCCATGCCAAGGGGTTCCATTCTCTTAGCTCCGACACCTCTGGTACGGGGGGCCCCAAGCAGGGTTGTTGCATATGGCTGAGAACTCACTATAGAGAATGAACTAAAAGTGGAATGTAAAAGGAAGACAAGGTGTCATAGGTAAAGGTTAGTAAGGCAAGGTGTAGGAAGAAAAGGTGAGTTCAGAGTTCAAAGGTCAGAGGAAAAAGGCAGGGTAAGGATCGGTCAGAAGGTAAGGGTAGGAAGGCAAGTTGAGTTCATAGGGCTGAGGTAGTAAGTATGAGGACAGTCCAAAGGCCAAGGTTAGAAGCATAGTTTTCAAAGTATATTCCCACCCAAGTCTGTATGTATGAAGTACCTAAGGAAGGTTGATAAGTATGTTTCCAAGGCTGATTTTGATGAGGGTCCTAAGGATGAGTTTAAGGATCGAGGGCAGTGTATCCATCCAGGTCTGATTAGTGGGAACACGTAATGCCTGGTAGGGTTGTAAGGGTAATCACTGCACCCCTTTCATTGAAAGTGAGAGGAAGGAGACTAACATACTCATTAAGAAGGTGTCTTTCATCTTCAAACAAAGCTAAGCTAGTAGTAGAAAGAATAAAAGCTAAGAAAGTTGAAATCACTCATTAAGCTTCTCCCTCATCCATACTCATCTAATATAAGAAAATGATGAAGCTTAGAAGGTTGGATAGGGAATTTTACCCTATCATATTCAGCTTAGAAATTTGAAAATAGAAGCTAAGAAACCTTATCCCTCATACCCATACTTCATTAAGGTTGAAATAAATCATTCAAAAGGTTTGTTTACCTCACCCTCTCACTCATTCAGACTCTAATATAAAGGTAAGGGAAGATTAGAAAGGATACTCATCTAATAAGGCTTATAGAAAGGAATAGAAAGGGTTATCTTATCCATATCGAAGGGATTCAGTAAGAAGCTTAGAATAGAAGGTAGAAGGAATAATTACCCGCATATATCCAGTCATAGAATGATAGAGAGGTAGTATAAGGAAGAAGCCTTACCCTCATTTATTTCCCTCAAAGCCTGAGTCAAGCTAGAGAGGCTTCGGGACCTTATATTGCTTCCACCCCTAATAGAGAGAAGATATAAGGTAATTTATTGCTTGTTCGCACCGGGAAAGGAAGGCGGTTGGTTCCATGGAATATCTAGGGTAAGACAAGGTTTGGATCTACTTCCAGAGAGTTAGTTATTAAACCCCAAAGCAAGAGCGTTGAGTTGGGAGCTCTATGGAGAGCCAGTTATTCAAATTCAGGTCTATGGGATTTGGCAAGTCAGTGTTAGGTAGGTGAATCTAGAGTAGGGTAGGCTCATAAGTAGTAGGGATAGTGAATTCTAGAGTAGGTCGAGTGAGTTTGCAATGCATTGGATCTAACTCGCTTAGTTCCATAACATGCTAACTCACCCCTTACCTACTGCCCTGGCACGCCAAAAGAATGTGGAAAGGACTACTCTACCGGTAGATCAAATGGAAGGTCGAAGGAGAGCACAAATAGATGAAAGACCTATCTATAACTACTTTATTATACGTCATTACTAAAAAGCATATTCTCCGTAAGTCAATTCTGATTCTATTTCTTGAAAGTGATGAGCTAAGCCAACCGCACCAGAAATATGCACAGGGCTCTTTTTCCTGCTATATAAGCCTGGAAGGCCCAGTAGGCATTATCGCTTGCCTCCTTGGTTGTGGTGGTTCATGTTTTTCAACGTTGGCAAGGAAAACAATAGATACAGATACAACAACAACAATGGCAGATATGGAAATAACAACACACAAACAAACAGCTACGACACACATCTACAATGGATATGGCAACTACAACAACTATAGCAACTACGACAACTACAAAATATATGGCAACAACAAGCAATGCCAACTACAACAAACGAATATGGCACACTCCAATAAACGAACGGATGGACACAACAGCTAATGAAAGCCAACGAACGACGTATAGTGTTGTAAGGTGCACCAAGAGGTAGAGAGGTGGTATCTTAGTATGCTTGCTGGGTTCTTAAGCTACTGGCCGGTTGAAGTGACTAGAGGTTCTGTATGCAAAGGTGGGATGCTTGTCGAGTGCTTGCTTACTTCGTGTGGTGCGTGCTTGATCCCTAACGCTTGCCTTCTTTGTTTGGTCATTGTGGTTGATCAATATTTCTTGCCCCATGAGGTTGGAATGATTGCTACCACTTGTCCCCATGAATAGAAAAGGATCGCTACAGATTGATTATACACCCCGCATTACCTAGCATAACCAAATTTGCAAAGAAAGGTTCCAAGTTCGCTTACAATAGATTTCATAAACCTCCTAATTCTTTGGTTTCTTTTATGAAAATGCTACTTTGGGGTGTCCAAGGCATTAATCCTCATCGGGCCATACAACTAGATTTTCCTCCAAATCAACTATATCCTTTTAGAGTGTTTCTCTTGTATAACCGGTATTTTATTGCCCAGGCATTGATGCCCATCAGCACGCGTAGTCCTTTCTTAATATAGGGTTTCTCCATTCAGCCCATCCAAACGAACAGGACCTTGCCTTCGGGAATCTCCCCAAACCGCATATGATTTGCAGAAAAAAGCTCGAGAAAGACCTGAAATGTCCAATAAGGTCTATCATTCAGGGGTCGGAAGTGGTTGTAGAACGCTCGCTTTAGGCCTTAGAAGCCGCATTGATATAAAGCCAGCAATTCATATGAAGCTTAGGCATTCCTTTTATCCATCTTATCAGTCTTATCGAATGTCTTTCTTTATGTCTTCCTTAACAGTTAGCCATTCACTCTAGCTTTGAAATGGGTACAACTTCATCCAGCCATACCTTCCCATCATGCCTATCAAGAATCCTCAACTGAAAGCCTTTCTTTCTATCTGATCCATCGCTCAAAGCCATGCCTTCCCATCCATGCTAATTCATCCATGCCATCAAAGCAATCGATCCATGTTAGTAAGCCATGAGCTCCAGCCATGAACTCGGTACCACTCTCTCAGTCTTATCAGCCACCTACCATTTGTCCCCAACAATTCATCGATCTCCCAATGATTCTTTGAAATGATGACTACTCTGAGCTATAGTCACGATGGAGCTCCTGAATGATTCCGCTATTTTCACTCCAAGCTATAGTCCCGATGGAGTAATGATTCCTATTCTGCTATTTTGACGAAGCAGTGATTCGGAGCAGCTATGACCTTCTGATATGACTATGTGGCTATTTGAATGAAGCAACTATTGGAACTCTACATCACTGAAACACCTACCTGTCTTAGTATGTCCCATGCCGCCAAGCAGCCTAAGGAGTTCGGCATAACAATCTAAGCTCAAGGGACGGAGTCACTCACTATTCATATGGTGATGGTCCTCAATTCATTTGAAAGTGGGGTAGATTGCTAGGGTAACTCTTAATGTGCGGTCCCAAGCTCAAGGTTTAGGGCCTATTCAAGGTAGCAAGGAGTGATTTGGCTCAAGGTATAACTATCGATAAGGTTCAAGGGTTCAAGGGCTCATTAGTGGTCCATGGCTTAACCAAACCGTGGCTAGAGCATGACCCGTTTGGTCACGCTAAGGCAGTAAGGCAGCAATATCTCGCATTCGTGGATGGTCAACTTGTAGTAGTGCACCTCTATCTAGCTTTGTGAAAATCAAAGCAATATCAGGAAACGAAGATGAGCTCACCCCTAGGTTTTATCCCACCATGGGTGAATCGAAGTACTGAAGGTCTTCCTAGCTTTAGTTCATTTCATGCCAAATGTATTTTTTGTAAGTTCGCGATTATGGAGAAATAAACCAACAGAGGAAAGAGTTTGTGTTGTAGTTGGTGGGGAAGGTTCGACAGGGCTCTTGGCGTGTCTTTCATAGTTTCCATATCCATAGTTGGCATAGTTGGCATAAGCCAAGACCTCCCTCTATCGAGCGTTATTGGTAGCACTCAATGGGTAACTCCTCTCTAGGCTGAAAGAAGTTCTTTCAGTAAGAGCTTATAGAGATGAGGTTTTGGTCAGTATGTTAGCTTGATATGTCTAACCCCACTAGCTTTATGCCTGAGAATGCATCCATTTCAAGGCAGTAAGGCAGCAGTATAGAGCAGTAGGGGTTCCTTCCTTACCGTAAGAAGCTGTTGAGTAGCATGTTGGTGAAACCGGCAGCCATGGTAGATCATTAACCGACAACAATTTAAAGGCGACAATAAGAGGTCTTAAGCATAGCTCAAATATTTCCCTCAATGTAGCAGTCTAAATTGAATTCGATGGAGATCATAAAGGCAATCTAAAGTCAGGAAGCCTTGAACCACCATCAATCAAAGGTAGCCTTTCACCTCAAGCCATATCGGTCAAGCAGTTTTCAGGCAGTAGTATCCTCTCGTAGGTTGTTCCTCAACTCAATAGCCACAGAGTAGAAAGAATCCATATGTCTTGAACTAATAGCTAATGAATTTCTTCCTTTATTGAAAAGGTACGCTGGGAGAAGGGACAATTGTCCGCTTTCCTTTACCTCCTTCCTACCGAGCCCGCTACTGAAGTGATCACCCCTGATTACACTGGACAGAACATCGAAACATGAGGTTGAAAGGACGAATCAAAACTGCTTGCCCCTTCATTACCGCTATAGAGCTTACAGAGAGAGTTGTACTTAACGTAACACTGTTTCTACTTCGAATAAACACATTGAACGGTTTAGTGATAGATCTACTACTTGCTCGGGAAGGAAGGGACGGAGTCACTCACTATTCATATGGTGAGGGAATTTTGAACCAACGGCTCCACAACTCCCCCCTACTTACGCTTACATCGCTTATTATGAACAAGGTCACAATGAATGAGTGGTATGGAAACCAAGAGCCCGGTTTAGGAAACAACATCAACAAGTCCAAGCTGGTACGATCTTATTAGGTCAGGTCTTCTGTGGGGGGTATAGGTTCTATCCAGTGAGGTCCGGTCAGGTCAGTTCAGGGCTAGGCTGCTACTGGTTACATTGAGGGCTGGTAAGGTACGGTCTAGGCAGGGCTTATAAAAGTCTTATCCTGTGAGGGCTAGGCTTCTACCCGGTCTAGTGAGGTTAGTCAGGACCAAAAAGAGTTAGGACCACACTAGGTTTCATCAGCACATTGCTTGCCTTGGTTACCTTCCCTTGAGGGTTGATCTTTTATCACTTACCCCATGAGGAAAGAAAATACATCATTGGTGTAAGGGTGTATTATCATTGGATTCTCATTGGTGTAAGTCTATCTAGGTGAAAAGGCTATTCAGTTGAATCAATCTATCTTATCATCTGAGGGCAATATCATCTTAGATTCTCATAGGTTATCGTACGATCATTCGTTATAGCGCCGGAGAGCACAACCATTAGTGTAGATTCATATATAATGACAGTGAGAAGAACCACTTAATCAATCTATAAAGGGTCTATTTTCCTTGGTCTCTGGTCCATGGTCTAGTTTCCTTGGTCTTGCCAAGGTATCGATTCTTTCCCAGCTAATAAAACCAATCAATATATCCTGTAAAGCTACGCCTTCCTCTGCGAGTTTTGATGCAACTACTATAGGTACCACTCATTTCCTTCCCAATAGGATACTTCGTTACATTATTAACTTCACAATTCCAATAGTATACTTCTTTTACCAATTTCCTAAGGCGATATAGATATGGAATACAACTAGGTTGGAAGCTAGGAAGATAGGCAAGCAAGATAGGCTAGATAGGGATGGTGGCTAGATGGATAGATGGATAGGCAAAATAGGTAATTGAAAGTGAGCCTACCTCTATATTATTCTAGCCAGCAAGCAGCCCAGGAGCCCAGCCCTTTATCCTAGCCCAGATATGACTGGCGATTTTCTATATGGCTAAGTGAGGTCGAGATCAAGGTATGGTTCGAGGGAAATAGCTACTATGTGCTATGATTGGTAATGTCACTCTCCCGAGTATCATGAACGGGTGGCTAGCCATGGCTCCCGGGCATTGCATGTTCTCTTTCCTTGGCTAGCGGTAGTGGTAATCGGTACCTCCTGGGAATGAGGTTCTCTCGGTTGAGGCAGTGTAGTGATGAGGACTGGCAGGGGCTCGAATGATAAGGAGAGGGTTTATCGGCAGAAACAGGCATAGACTGGTGGGGACTTATGTACTTTCGGTGGCTACTATTCAAAGCATCAACATCAATGGGGGTGTATGGTGGAAGATGGATCGATAATGGGTGCTTGCTCAGATGTTGTCTCCTACTGGATATATGGCTACTGGTTCTAGGACTAGTGCTTGCTTGGATGTAGGTGAATGATCTGCATCATATGGAGATGTCCCTGCCTTTCCCTTTGCCTTTGCAATTGCTTTCCCCTCTGCTTTTGGTTATTCAACTGTATCTTCCATGAAAGTGGGAAGTCAATATGTAAGTGATGTGGAATGACTTAACTCCACAAATCAGCTCATAGGAAATGGCATGAACATGTGTGCCATATAATGGGACACCCCCATCCAACAACTAAGTCGACCTCATATCGATCCATGTAAAATGGTCGACACGAGTGGAGAAAGGGATGGACCCATCCATGATATAAAATAATAAAAACGCCTCAACATATGTGCCAATGTAGGGGGTAAGCGTTCCATGGTAGAACAAAGCTCCACACCATAATAAACCACTCCAAGTGTGAAACAAAGCTAAATAAGCCAAAGCGCTCAAGTAATAGGATGAAGCCATGTCAACTCATGCCAAAAGATTGCCATGAAAGAGGCTAAGTCAACATGAACCACCATCACTAGAAGAATGCCATGTAACTGTGAATCCATAAAGAATCACTAGGGAGCTGATCCATAAAAGCCATGTATCATATCACATCATCATCTTCCAACCCCTTGGGGGGTTAGAACCATCATACATCAGTGAAGGTGTAGCATTCTCTAGACATGATGAGCCATATACCAAGAACACCATGATGCCAATATAAGTCACATGAAGTAGCAACCATCACTACCAACTATCCACTAGCATGCTGATCCATTGGCTTTCTCCCTGTTGCACCAACTTTTCCATAGAATCCAAGAAGAATCCTCTCCTTATATTGAGAGCGATGGCGGCCTTTTAGTCGAGAGTTCAATTCCTCACCCTGCCAAGGGCATCCTCTCCTTAACAGCCAACCATGCTTATGCATCCTTGCACTCAGAAGCGCAAGACCTCCAAACCTTCATTTTATAGCGGTAGTCCTTCATTGGATTCCATCTCACTAGTTGTAAGGTCTACTGACATGGGTGACAAACTACATGCATTTCAGGTCTAGGGCTCCATGAGATGGGGCCCGTAGTGAGCAACCAACCATCAACAAATAAGACTAAGAACCTATCATTCTAGTCCTTGAATGGAGCAGGAAATCAGAAAGGAAATCTCATATATAAAGAATCGATTTCTCTCAATATTTAGACATGAGACCATCCATAATCCGAGCTATTGGTGGAAGTGATTTCGCCACCCGAACGTACATACCATACTATGGCAAGCAGGTTTGTTCTTAGCTGCTACTCCACTTTGTTGGCCATGACTCAATCGATTAAATGGCCCCTTCTCCTTCCGTTATAAGCTGAGTCACTCCTTGCTATCCCATCCCAAAGTAAGTATGCTCCGGTCATGAAAGGTCTGCGGGTGTTTTATGTAGGGCCCATTCACCTGTCCGAGAGGTACGCCCCCAGGTACTAACCGGTCAATGGTTTTATGGATGCCCTGGTCATAAGTTTTGTGTTTCTATGCCCCAGTCCGGGCTGAGCTAATAGTATGTCTTAATAGCTCCATTGATCGGATAGGTCTTCCGGTGATAGGTGTTACACTAAAAAATGTCACCATAGCTATTTACAGTTGGTATGGCTCTATCAACAGTCATACTACCCTCTTAAGCAAGTCTTATGCCTCTGCTATCCATGTCAAACTCCAAGAAAGAGAGAAAGTCTTTATAAATATGTTTATCTCTGGGTACGCAGGTTCTCTCAACCTTACTTGCGGGTACGCACCTAATGTTCATGATGTCTGCGTCCAAGGACGCTCTGTATCTAAAGGGTCAGGTGCGTCCCTCTGAAAAGGTTAAAATGCGCAAGTTTTATCTTCAAAAACTTACTTGTGGTCATTTCTAGAACATTCTAGAAGGTTGTTTGACATGTATGAAGCGCCTCCAGATGGTTCATGCACCCCTAGCAATGAGGAACTTATCCCATCAATAAGGGAGCTATCCCACCCAAAGAGGGGACTATCCCATTGATGGTGGACCTGATTAACTTCCTCTTGAGCACTATAAATACAGGCATTGGGCCAGAAGGAGAGAGGTTGAAAGCTATACATTTCTAAGGGTAAATGCTGCAGGAATTAGGACTCCCATTTAGAGGCTTGTGAGGAGAGATTTGCTTGTTCTATTTGGAAGTGGGTGAGCTTTGTCAAAGTAGAGGAAGACTCTTGTGGACCCTGGGAGGAGCTTGCACAACACCAAGGCTCAGGTTGTAATGGTTCCTTTTGATTACCTTTAATGCAAATTGGTCCATTCTTCTCAATAGCTTGTTGTTTATGAGTTATTTCATGTATTCCTTGGTCTATATGTTGAATATGCTTTGTTTTATGTTATAATCAGGTGCTATTTAATTGTTTGACTGTTGGTGATTGCAGGTTTTGGAGAAAAGGAGGAGCTCATCCAGATCAACAAAGCTTGGACTTCTACAACAACATTTGGACAAAGGTAAGAACGAAACACTTGATATCTCAGATCATAATGCATGTTTAGAGAAGGATAGCTCTAGTTTGTTTTGTTTGTCATTAGAATGTCTTAGATTTCTAGGAAGGTCAGTTGTGTCCGCACCTTTGACTGATTCCGTGTGACAAATTGGTGACTCCACTGGGGATTCCATTGATGTGAAAAGTCTTTTCCTTTGTGTGAACTTTGCTCTGAGAAAATTGGTTTATTTTTCTGGTTTTGGCTCTGTGACTTTGTCTTTGGGTGGGTTAGCTTAGGATTAGATTCATTTTGGTTTTTCTTGAGTTTTTCAGTAGGACGCACCCTCTGAGTGTTGCACAGTGCGTCCCTGGGCGCATTGTCGCTGTGTGCACAGAGCGGGCCCGCACCTGTGCTAACGGGTTGCCTGCGTCCCCTGCTAAAATTTGAGAAAATTCCATTTTTTGCATTTTTTCTCTTAGATTTTGCTTTTTCTTAGTTTTTACTGCCCAGATTCATTAGTCTCCTGTCAAAGATCTTCACCTAAGCTTGTTTCATTGGCATTCCTGCTTTAAGCTTTCATCAATTGGGTGTTTTGAGTCTCTTTTTTGAGAAATTCTTGATTTGATTTCCTTTGGTCGTTACTTGGAGGTTTGTCTCTGTCTTTTCACAATTTTGCATCTTTTTGCTTTTGTTTTTGCAAAAAAAATTTCCCCCTCATTCGCCGGGGGCGGGGCTAAATTGTGTATGAGTGTTAATCGCCTTTGAGTGTTTTTATTTTTTGATCTTTGGAACTCTCACCCAATTTTCTCGACTTGCACTTGATTGGTTCTTAGATCACATTATAATCGTCTTGTGTTTGAGAATTCTCTTGCATAGATCGCATTTGCATAATTAGAATTCTCATTTTCGGAATATGAATGAAAAATGTGCATAGATTACATCTGCATACTTTTCAAGTGAATTGTGCATAGATTACAATTGCATAGTTTACATTCTGAAAAATTAATCGTAGATTTAGATTAGTTTTCTTTGATTTGAATTTACACAAAATAAAAATCAAAAAAATGGTTTGGAATTGATTTGCATTAGTTTTTCTTGATAAAATTAGTGCATTAGAGAATTTGTTATTTTTCTCTTAGTGATCAATTTTTGCATTGTTGGAAGTGAATGGAAACTCTCTCCTTACTTTAGTTAGGATTCATCGAATTGAAAAGATTACATTATCATATTCGATTGCATTCAGTTGAGTCGGGTCATAACACCATTGGTTTCATCTCCATTTACCCATTTGAGTAATAACAGCCTTAATAACACAGCGCTTAATTAAAATTCATCTAGTAGTTTTTACATTTCTAGGGCTCTGATACACCAACATAGATCAGGCTAGTGTCTTGGAGTAGGAGAGTAATTAACTCTCCAAGACAACAAAACCAAACAAGTAGCTTATCTTGTGATAGAATAAATCCAATTGTCTCATTTGTACTCTGGGAAAGCTCCTCTTAAAGGAGAAGCACGAGCTCGTGTCCGAACCAGTGAGGGGATCAATCCTCCCTCGTTGGGAACGACGCCAGACACGCACGTATTACAAACGGTAAACCTCGGATTAACCATTGTCGAGGAGCCAGGGGTCACTTGTCGGTAAACCTTGGATAATTGTCAAGGAACCGACAAGGGGATTGAGCTTGATACTCTGCCCTTGCGTGCTGTCGCAGTGTAGATTGTTCCCTCAGGTGCATTTGTTGCTGTTGGTAACCTTAGTGACCATTATCTTTAGGATTCTACCGAGGTGACGGTGGAGGGAAGATCCCACTATACCTGGAGCAGACGTCGGCTAGACTCACTTGGATTTTCCGGGGGGTTCACTTCACTCGAGACGGTTAAAGTGGAGGAACTTGTGCCGGTCTATTCATTAAGCAGGTTGCCGGGGTAACTGTTCCACCCGCCAATTCTGTACTGAATTCTGCGATGTTGGATTTCATCACCAACTAGTGTTTTTGGTCCGGAAGGCTACTGTTTGTGTGTGGTTCGACTTCTAGATTTGATAGCGCGTGTTAATTTGTTTGTTTTTACTTTTAGAGACCATAGGTGTGAATTGTGAATTTTAATTGTTAGGTGTGAATTGTGAATTGTTAATTTTAGTTTTAAATTGTTAATAAAATTCATTGAAGTTGAATATAATGGCAAATGTTCCGGAATTTATCAACCTAGGAACCCCTCCTAATGAGAATCCTAGTACTTTTCCTTACTTTGGAAATGTTGGTCCTCCTTATATGGCTACTTTGTCATTACCTGGATTTACAATAGGTTTACCGATATGGTTATTTTCAACTTCGTTGGCCCAAAATACTACAATTGTTCCATCTCAATCGAATGCTTCACCTCAAAAGAGTTCACCATCTCAACATCACCAACCTTCTATTGACCCTTTACCTTCTTCGCCTAATTTTTCTTCCTCCATTTCTTCCTCTTCGCCTGGTAAAAGCCTTGATGCTAGTAACCAGGAGGCTAAGAAGAAGAAGAAAGGGAAGAAGAAGAAGAAGAAGAAGAAGAAGCAAGATAAGAAAGAAGTCAACCAACCAACCATGGCTGTAAGTGTTAGTTGTGTTGAGGAAAACTCCAACATGCACCGTAAACCCAAATACCCTTGCAGGCTTTGTAAGGGTGACCACTTCCTTGTCAATTGTCCTGGTATTCCAAAGGTCTTGGAAGTATGGTCAAAAAAATCTCATCAACTTTCCATTGATCCATCAACCAGTGATAGTCAGGTTCCTGGGAAAAAGGGTAAAGTTAGGTTTCCTTGTAAGTTATGCAAAGGGAGTCATCAAACTCACATTTGCCCTCACATGGATGAAGCCTCAACATTATTGGAAAAACTTACTGTTCCACAACAAGAATTTCCAACTGGTTACCGTAAACTTTCTCTCAACCTACCGTCAACTGACGGAGTAATTGATCTAAATTCAAATACAGTCGATCACACTCTTCCATTGGAGAGTGAAACTCATGTCACTCAGGTTGATGATCTGTTAGTTTATCAAGTGGTCGATTCAATTTCACATTCAGTCGATCCCACTTTCCCTTTAGAAAGTGAACTTCATACTGCTCAGGTTCTTCTTGTTACATCATATTCTTCTATGCCGGGGGGCATTTCACCTGTTTCTACAGAACCCCCTCCAAGCACTGAGGTCTTTTCCTTTGATTGGAATAGACTGACAGAACCTCGTCTTCCTTCCTCCATCCCTTTACAAATCATTGTCAAGGCTGGTGGTAGGGACATACATCGTACTCAGGTAGATGAAGGTGCTTCTGTTAGTATTTTATCCTCAACTGTTTGGAAAGCTTTGGGTTCCCCTCAGCTTGCGCCTATTACGCAGAATCTGAAAGCTTTTAACAGAACCATTAGTGAACCTTTAGGGATCCTTCCTAAGTTTTCTATTACCTTGGAAGGTAAAAATGTCTGTATTGATCTTATGGTAGTTCGAGGTCCCTTGGATTTCAATTTACTCCTTGGGCGAGACTATGTTTATGCAATGAAAGCTGTCGTATCGACACTCTTTCGCGTGATGTCTTTCCCTCACAATGGCAGTATTGTGACTGTAGACCAGCTTTCATTCCCTAGTCTTGTTTCAACTACCAATAATATGACACCCCTAAATGTTCCTGATTCTAAAGTGGTATCTACCTTGCCACGGGTTAATTATGTGGCAACTGGTCCCATGTTTTCAGTTACCGATATAAGTGAGCCTCTCACTGATTGCTCATCTCCTTTTGATTTAGATCCGGTAATTGACATGGAAAACTCTATGGGATTACTTGAACACGATGTTCTTATCCCTTTTGAGTCCCTTGACATGTGTTCCTTCCAGAGAAGTATTCTTCCTTCTGATGAAGACCTTTTGGAAGCCATGATCAAGGTGTGTCCATTGACATGTCTTTCTTCTAGTTGGAAACCATGATCAATTTTCCGAGGACAGTTTTTTCCTGTATCAACCTCGTTAAAAAATGAAACTGGATGCCATGAGGATAGTTTTCTCCTGTATCAACCTCGTTAAAAAATGAAACAGGTTAGTATGAGGATAGTTCTTTTACTGAGTCAACCTCATTAAAAAATGAATCAGCTAGATTTTAGGATATGTAGATAGATTGTAGAAAGTAGGATTTTGAGGATAGTTCCTGTTACTGAGTCAACCTCGTTAAAAAATGAATCAGGTATGAGGATAGTTCTTTTCTTGTGTCAACCTCCTTAAAAATGAAACAACTCCCTTTTCAAGTTAAATATTGAAAGTAAACCTTCATTCCATCCATCTGGTTGAATGCAATGAAGCCTGGGGGGCATGTACCTCGCTTTGCATCATTATCCTGGGGGCATGCGAACTTTTTGAGCATAGTTCCTTGTCTTGTGTCAAGCTCGTTAAAAAATGAAACAAGGGTAGGTTAAGTAGGTAGATTGTAGAGAGTAGTCATGAGCATAGTTCCTTGTCTTGTGTCAAGCTCATTAAAAAATGAATCAAGGATTTTAGAGCATAGTTTCTTGTCTTGTGTCAAGCTCATTAAAAAATGAATCAAGGATTTTAGAGCACAGTTCCTTGTCTTGTGTCAAGCTCGTTAAAAAATGAATCAAGGTTTTTAGAGTAGAGTTTTTGTTAGGTAGATTGTAGAGTAGTTATGAGCATAGTTCCTTATCTTGTGTCAAGCTCGTTTAAAAAATGAAACAAGGGTTTTGAGGATAGTTCCTTTCTTGTGTCAACCTCCCTAAAAAATGAAACAACTCCCACAAGTCTTTCCAAGATCTTGAAAGTAAAGCTTCATTCCATCCAACTCATTGAATGCAATGAAGCTTGGGGGGCATGTACCTTGATTTGCTTCATTATGCTGGGGGCATGTGAACTTATAACAAGCATAGTTTTTCGTTTCAAGATTGCGTAAACATGAAACTGAATCCGAGCATAGTTCTTTTCCTGTTTCAAGCTCGTTAAAAAATGAAACAAATCCTCCT
Organism: Pinus tabuliformis; assembly: GCA_031772625.1. NCBI lineage: Eukaryota > Viridiplantae > Streptophyta > Pinopsida > Pinales > Pinaceae > Pinus > Pinus tabuliformis. The sequence continues at coordinate 638,914,935 of CM062811.1, forward strand.
CTACTTGAATCGAGAGTCTGTCTAGATCTCGTAAATGTTAAGTTGTATATTTAGGTTAGTTATTTCAGTGTTTTTGCATAATTTTCTTACAGTTTTAGGTCGAGTCTTTCAAACGATCTCGTTCACGAGCCTTCATTCCATCCAGCTTGTACTTAGTTGAATGAAATGAAGTTGGGGGGCATGCGCTCTAGCAGTTATGCTTAGGGGGCATCAAGCACAGTTTTCTCTCTGTTTCAAGCTTGTGAAAAAATGAAACTACTTTGAAGCATAGTTTTTATCTGTTTCAAGCTTTTGTAAAAATGAAACCTATTTCAAGTCAATTTCAGTAATTTTCAAGACTCGTTAAACTCATGAAAATCCCGAGATTATTTTGCTATTTTTCATTCTCGTAAAACAAATGAAAATGTCGAGTTCTTTCCGTCTTTTCCTACTCGTAAATTAAATTGAAAGTCGGCCATATGAGTACATTTTTTTTCATTTTTTCGAACTCATTAAAACTTACGAAAAAATGAAGACCATGAGTACATTTTTATTTTTTTTTCGAACTCGTTAAAACTTACGAAAAAGTGAAACCGTGGAGTTCTCTTTTAAGCCCTTTTCTGACTCCTAAAAAATGAAAAGATTGCCGAGCGTTTCTTTTACACTCGTTAAAACGGAATTAAAAGACGATCCCCTTATAGCCCTTTTCTGACCGTAAAATCAGGAAAATATTGCCGGGTTTTTGTCGTTTCAAACTCGATACGGAAATAAAACGACGTGTCCTTGATCGCTTTTTACTTTTCAGGTCAGTGACACTAATTATGAAAGTACTCCTTGGTCGCAAGATCAAGCGGTTCCCCCAGGTATTATTTTATACTTTTTCGGGCTTGAGGGACACAAATTTACGAAAAAGTTCAACTTGGAGTCTTCTTAAGTTTTTCAGACTCTCTAAGATTGAAAAACGCCGAGTTTCTCCTATACTGGGCTCGTTAAACATTTCACAGTAAAGGACCTGTTCAATTACAAACAGGAACGAATCACTCCTTCCTAGGTTTCGAATCAAAACTAGGTTGGACTCATCCGAAGGATGAGCTTATAATCAAGCATATGTTATCCTCCTCAAGCTTGTTAAAAATAAAGAGGTACTTGCCAGAAATGGTGGGGGAAAAGAGAGAAGAATCAGCCTATTTGTTACCTTTTGTCTCAGAAGAAACTTTATTACCACTCTTGAACACGACACTTTTCATTCACCTGGGTTGGGAAATCCTTTACCTCATAGTTGATCAAACCACTTTGAAAGTCTTCAGCCGGGTTCCGGGGATTAACTTTGAGTTATTCAGCACCAAGCCATCTGTCGTGTTGTTATGTGTTCAAGAGGTCTGCAAGCAAAACTTTCATCTGCAAAATACTTGTCATACATTTGACCATCCCTGAGTCAGTCCTTACAGCAACATTTCTTCAACTTGAACAATGATTTCGTGTCGTGGGCTTGCCTGCAACGGGTCACTTTCTATCGACATCAGCACATTATCTAGAGAGATGACTTAGAAATCGTCAGTACCTTGAAGTCTGCATGCATCAATGGCAGGTTTCTCGCCTTTGACGTCAGTTTACATCATTGACTTTCGATCGAAGGATTCTGTGAAATGTTCGACGTCAACTCATTCATTCACATCTCATGGATTGTACTGGGTACTTTGAGAACCATTGACATTACTGGTGGTCTCTCTCACGCTTGTTAACAGTTTACATCATTGACTGGTAATCAAGTGGTTTCTACCATGTTCGACAACAACTCATTTATTCACATGGTTAGGATCGTACCAATTCGGGAAGTAGAAATAAAGACCCTGGATCTAGTTTCCACCATCTAGGCTGCGAGGAGTTTTGTATTCATTATCTAATTAGACTAATCATAAACAGATGGCTGCGCCCATACTGTGTCTACAAAAGTCTATGATTATGATGTACTACAAGATCATTCCTGTATCAGAGTAGTTAGTCAGTTAGTTAAAGTTTTGATCTGAGTATGGGGATGCCTACCTCAGTGATGATATAATCTTATACATGTATTTTGTGTTGAAAATTGCAGGTTCTGACCAGGCTCTCCACGAGATAATACTTGAAATGATAAAGCGCTTCACCCTTCCTAGATAATACAAAACCCTAATCTATTCCAGGCTTCGCACTTTAGGGGGCAATCTGTTACACTAAAAAATGTCACCATAGCTATTTACAGTTGGTATGGCTCTATCAACAGTCATACTACCCTCTTAAGCAAGTCTTATGCCTCTGCTATCCATGTCAAACTCCAAGAAAGAGAGAAAGTCTTTATAAATATGTTTATCTCTGGGTACGCAGGTTCTCTCAACCTTGCCTGCGGGTACGCACCTAATGTTCATGATGTCTGCGTCCAAGGACGCTCTGTATCTAAAGGGTCAGGTGCGTCCCTCTGAAAAGGTTAAAATGCGCAAGTTTTATCTTCAAAAACTTACTTGTGGTCATTTCTAGAACATTCTAGAAGGTTGTTTGACGTGTATGAAGCGCCTCCAGATGGTTCATGCACCCCTAGCAATGAGGAACTTATCCCATCAATAAGGGAGCTATCCCACCCAAAGAGGGGACTATCCCATTGATGGTGGACCTGATTAACTTCCTCTTGAGCACTATAAATACAGGCATTGGGCCAGAAGGAGAGAGGTTGAAAGCTATACATTTCTAAGGGTAAATGTTGTAGGAATTAGGACTCCCATTTAGAGGCTTGTGAGGAGAGATTTGTTTGTTCTATTTGGAAGTGGGTGAGCTTTGTCAAAGTAGAGGAAGACTCTTGTGGACCCTGGGAGGAGCTTGCACAACACCAAGGCTCAGGTTGTAATGGTTCCTTTTGATTACCTTTAATGCAAATTGGTCCATTCTTCTCAATAGCTTGTTGTTTATGAGTTATTTCATGTATTCCTTGGTCTATATGTTGAATATGCTTTGTTTTATGTTATAATCAGGTGCTATTTAATTGTTTGACTGTTGGTGATTGCAGGTTTTGGAGAAAAGGAGGAGCTCATCCAGATCAACAAAGCTTGGACTTCTACAACAGCGTTTGGACAAAGGTAAGAACAAAACACTTGATATCTCATATCATAATGCATGTTTAGAGAAGGATAGCTCTAGTTTGTTTTGTTTGTCATTAGAATGTCTTAGACTTCTAGGAAGGTCAGTTGTGTCCGCATCTTTGACTGATTCCGTGTGACAATAGGATAGGTATGCCTCGGGTGGAGGGTCCATATGCACGTATAAGTTTGGGCCATCACTGGTATGTGACAAGCCCGAGTAGAGGATAAAGAAAGAGCGGGAGTTCGTCATATACTTATTATATGATTCACAACTTCGTGTAAATGATTTCTTTTCCATATAGCTTTTCATTTTCACCTTGGCGGAGGTTTTCACATCATTCCCTACTCATTTTTCCATTTTCAGGAGGTGGAGGTTTTTCAAGGTTTCCCTCACCCATATGAATGTGTGAGCCCCTACCGGGCCTCTCCTTTTAGTCGAGAGTTCACTTTCCTTTATGCTTATTGGGTGGTGGGCATCTGAATGAGTGAGTCCCTCTCCTTAATAGTCGAGTGTGCCTTCCTTGATGCTTATTGGGTGGTGGCAATCAAAACTTGTTCAAACCTCCACAACTATCTAATATGATATGAAATGCATAATGACATATCTCGAATGACGTAATTACGTATATAATGAATGTTGACCAAGACAATGAGTAAGTGACTGATGGCCATTATGCATGAATGAGATATCTCTTTGTATACGATATTCTTCTCCAGTTCCTCTCCTTATATTGAGAGCCCTGCCGGGGGCATCCTCTCCTTATCAGTCGAGCCTGCTTACGCATCCTCTCCCTTTTGGTCGAGCTTGTTGTCGCACCCTTCTTTTTTAGGTGAACCATCCTTGCACGCTTCTGATGCTAGCTAGTGATTGAGTGAGAAATCATGAGCAGCAAGCACTATCAGGAGTGAGGAATGATCAAAATGTTATCATGATCACAATTGCTATAAAAATCAAGAGCTGACCTAGTCCTGAAGTGTTTTCGCTGACCTCTTCTCCTATATCGAATTGTTTGTTCCTCGCCTTTGATAAATCAAGAATTCTGTGTTAGAAAGTGTATTCTTGTTGAACCTATAGCACATTACTTTCCTGATTCAACCGAAGCTTTTATCTATAGTATAGTTTATGTCCATTCTAGTATCTTATATGACATACACTAAGAGATGGATTTATGTCTTTAGGCACAATAAGAGGTCAGTCTATGCCTTGCCTTGCTTGTCTAGTTTTATGGGCCCTGCAATGTCTGTATGTTGTATGCTAGGTTGTTTATGTGGTTTTATGCCTTGTTACCCACTACGGCTAGCATGGTTTGTCCTCCTGGTTCAATACATTCCATTGATATCATCGTGGGTATATGTCGTCTGTTGTGTTCGTTATGTGCTCGCGGGCTAGAATTCCTTTCCTTCCTGTGGTTAGGTCCGTTCTTTAATACCTCTGGTTCAATGCCGCCTATGTTATGTGTTGCCATATTCACTTATCTATCCCACCCAAACCTGCCCCTACGGGAACTATTTCCCTTCTTTATTTACTTCTCCTTACTGGGGAATGGTTCATACCAGCAGGTACATCAACACATGTTATGTCACAAGTAACACAACCAAACATCCCATTAGGACCTATAAGAAACACACCTAGGAGAAAACCCCGACCCTCAGAAGAAGTAGGATCTTGGGCTTGTTCATGCATGACTTCCCATATAGATCTCTAAAGCTTGGCTCTATACCCCATTTTAGAACCTCCGGTTTCATATCCAGTTCCAAGTACAGATTCACCTGCCTCAGATCGAGTTAATTGAGAGCTAGAAGTTAGCCTGGTTCAAGTAGCAGATCAATATTTATACCCACTATGCCCATATTCTCTAGACGCAGATCGAGATCGAGAAGTAGTAGTTGTAGCTCAAGCAGTGGCATGGGCATAGGTTACAAAGGAAAAGGCCTAGGGTGACCCAGTCCCATAAGACCTTCATTAATGAGATGCATATACAGTAGTTCCATACCCACCAGACCTAGTTTCTTACCCACGAGATCGAAACAAATCGTAGTGAGCAATCTGCATTGAGAAATTCATGTGCATGCATCTACATGCATCATATAAAGTAGGATGCACAAGTCACCAAATTGGATACTATATGGACCATTAAGTTCATACCATAGAAAGTCAATCAGATACTAAAGGGCCTCCTTAATGCCATCTTCTGTCTAGCCGAGAGACTGATGAAAGTTCTGGCCGACATCAATTCAATAAGTTCTATCTAAGAATATATGAAATAGCAACCCATAACAATTAAGGTTTAATTGGAACATGTAATCATGAAATGGGAACAGGTCTAGGACTTGAGTTGGAAGGCGAAACCTGGAGAAAAGGTAGAAAGGGGCCTAAAACCCATGAGTTAGATCCTTATCTTTAGAGGCCCTATTCCCCTGCCTTTTCTCCATTTGATCCTTTTTTCAGTTTCTCATTTCCTTTCTAAGTAAATCCCAAACATTCCCATCTACAAACCTGATCAGAGCTCTTGTCATTTGTTCTATCATCTTGGCTATTCCTCCTGGTGAAAAGAGGACTAATAGGAGCTTAACAAATAGGCTTCCCCCTTCTATAGCTTTTCTCTACTAGTTCTGCCATCTCGAAAATAACCATCTAACTTGAGTCCCCTTACTGGGCATTGGGTAGCCTCGCAATCCTTTCCTTTTGGGTGGTTTTGGCTAGATGGGAGAAAAGGTCCCTTTCCAAGCTTGTCGATTCAACTGATTCCCCTCGGGGGAGCCATTGTGCCCTCCTTATCACCGTTCAACAAGGTGCAATTACCTTCCCCTCCTTATAGACAACCCACCCATGGATTTGGCACACTCCCCTTTCCTTCGTAATTCGATCTACCCCAATCGTTCAATCCAACCTCGGCCAAAGGAAGGTAGCAGAAAGTGATGATATGTAGTGGTTCCTATGTTACTTTCATAATGAACGTGTCATTCATTACACTAATTGGATGGGGGATATAGAGAGATCTTGCTCTCAAATAGGTGCTCAAGGACAACCTACTCTTGACTTACTTCAATCTGAGCATCCTATACCTAAACACCAGTCAAAATGGGACGAATCTAAGAATCCCTAGGGGTACGGGTTTGATACCAAATACGTGAGAGCCCTGAATGGGAACTTTCCTTTCACTAGCATTTGGATATTGGGAATGACTCCTTCCTATCGCATTATATAGGACTTACTACCCCAGACAGCTATAGTAGCTTAGACAAGTCAGGCAGGGGCCACTCCAGTGTTGTGTTGATCACTTGACATGACGAAAGGGAGAAAGGTTCTAGTAAGCTTAGCTTGAATGAATTCCTTTGTTGGGAGTAGGGAGGTCCTTATTTTTGGGAGTGATTTAGGGAACTAGGCTAAACGATCACTAGCATCTTTTTTATGAGTCTATGATCGAACAATGGTGGCTCCCAACATTTTTCAATACCCTTTCAACCATAATAATGGATGTTTTTCAAATGGAGCTACCACTGGAAGCTAGTGAGATGAGAAAACATTTCATGATGCCAGGAATCTGCTATTAACTCTGAGGCAGCCTATCATGAGGAGATGAGATGGTATGGTTCATACATGTCTATGTATAAAGGGACTTTGATCTCGGGATCTGAAGACGTTTACTCAATAAGGAACAATCTCGCAAGTTTCACCACATCACGTTCCTATAATAACCCCGTGTGTGCGCTTCCCCATTAGGGAACAACAACCAAGATTGACCCCTTCATATAGATAGATGGACTACCTTAAATAGCTATAGTGGGTTTCCACCCATTATTTCTTCTATTCCTCCGCAGTAAATAGGGGTCCTAATAGATAGAGGTTTTGGTTCCATGCCTCCCCCTACTATATGAATTCATTCGGGTGCTTTCGGGTAGAAATAGATAGCCAGAGTCTACTCTTTATATTCTTCCAGACTAATGGGCGACATGAAGGGATAAGAAAGCCGCCTTCTTTCCCTATCAAATCAAATGCCATAAGAACTTTATATGCTTTGTAAGCCCCTAGATCCCTAGCAAGTGCTTTCCGGCTGCTAGCCAGAGTTCGGACATAGCGGAAGCTGTGGGAAATGACTACTGGGGCTACACGGTCTAGCTTGCTGGCGGTATAGATGAGCGACTGAGTTATTAGGTGGTTGTGGGTGCTCCCTCCTACCACATACAGTGGTGTAAACCGGTACTGTGGTTCATTCCATAGAGGTGGGGGAAATGGGGAAGAACAGCCCGAGCTTATGAGCCCGGATTCTTAGATTATGCCAAGGTTAGTGGTCATGCGCTGTGCCCTACTATTACAAGAAAGTGGCGAGGCCTCAAAGAGTGGGATAGCGATCAAGAATATTCAAGTAGGGAAAGAGTATCATCTATTCTATAGGTAGGGCAACAGAATAAAAATGTCCCCTAACCTCTACCTCTTTTTTCTATAGGTAATCATATTCCATCTCATTATTAAGTCTAGTCCACCCGCATGGACCTTTGATCAAGCTTCGTATCCTCACATGCGACATTTTAGTTCCCGCTACCATTCGTATTCCATTTGACCAGGGCTAGAACCATTCCAGATCGATGTATTCTGTGTCCCACTATTCCTTCTCATGCCATTAATTAATAATAGAGCGGGAGAGAGGGCGGTGATACAGTTTCCATTTAGGTATAAGCTTCAGATTCACCAGCCATGGGACTTGGAACTGGAGGGCTTATTATTATCGGAGTTGTCTATAATGCGACTTTTTGGAGATTCCGGTGACGGAATCCGGCAGAAGAAATTGAGGTTAAATCTTGATTTGTTGCAATTAAAATGGTTTTTTAATTGCATATTTGGATTCATCAACGTGGAAAACCCCTGGGACGCTTTGATTGTGCCGAAACTAGCTATCAAACTTGCGATTCCAATAAATTGTTGTCGGATTTTGACCGGGAAAACCCACCGGAAAGGCTTCCAAAAAGTCGCATTATAGACAACTGCATTATTATCCTATACGAACAAGATAGAATGGATAAGAAAATAGATTCTCTCTATTTTTAAGGCTAGGCCTCTTTCAAGCGGATAAGCGAAGTTGTTAATACGTATGAAAAGGGCATGCACTTGATGACCTATACGATGGGGAGAGGGAGAGTCATTCAGTGCATGATCGATGAACAAGGAAGTGAAGCTTTGCCTCATCGGCCGAGTCTATTACACACGTATTAATTAACAAGGGATTATTCTTATTCTTCCTAAACCATAAGTATTAACATCTTCGCTCATCCAATCCGCTAGCACTTGTTGGAAATAATAATAAGAAGGCGTGGCATCAGTCATAGGTGTCGTTGCCTACATGCTATCGCCGTTGCCTAACCCCTCGTCTTGGCATCATCATCTGATCGGTATCAAGAGTATGTGGTTAGTCGAGCCCTGGCCGAGGAGTGACCACCTCGACCAAAGGTCCACCGATAGCAGTGCACCAACAAATAGCAGTGTTATTTAGGGTCCGGGCCCATATCTTGACTTCTCCTATTCTAGAAAGACTCTAGTTCTAGAGAGAAGGATTCACTCTGCGCTCTGAACAACTATTCTCTTATTGGGATTCGAGTCACTAAAGAGAGAGAAAATCTTCTATGGGTCCGCCTATAACGTGCACTTTGCTATGCCTCCTACTTTGAATCTACAACTGGTCAAACAGGTTTCTCGTACTTATCTGGTTCATCATCTCCTTTATAATGCTGTAATGAATCCAATGACTGAAGTGTTCAGTCAAACGTAACGTGAATCATCGGGAGAGTGCCTTGAGAGGGCAATGTATAGGATGAGGATGGGCCCACACTTGAAATGTAACTGATAGCCTAAGTAGCGAACCTTCCTCCCGACATTGAAACTACAACTGAAGCGCACCTCCGCTAATAGCGAAGCACTCATATCTCTCACTTCATCTACTTCACCCATTGTACGGACTCAAATGAGAATGTCATCATGATTCCTTTTGTACTTCGATCCGGAGGGAAGGATACCTGCTACCTTTCCATCACACGGCTCCCATAAGAAGATATCTAGCAACACGGGATATAAGGGAGATCCTTGGGCGAGACCACAGGTTCGATCCGCGTTCCAATCTTGTCCCTGTTCACCATACTTATACGACGTTTGGTTATCATTAACACTCTTGGATAATACTTATCACAGTAATTGCGTATCATAGTAATCACAGTACCATTACCAGTACTACTTATACATGTAAGTGATTACGCTTATTGATTACACTATGATTACGGTCATATGATACCTGGAATGCCGAGCAAGCACTGAGCTTAATGAATAACTAAGCTCCATATCTCTGATACTGTGCATCTATACCTTGTTACTAAGTATTCGTTACTGACAAAGCAATATAGCTTTAAGTCAGGTTCCCAGTTACTCTATACAAATCAGTACACAAACCTTTCCACTATAACATAACCTGAACAGGGGATAAGGTGTTTCCCTATTTCATGGATAAGGTGAATAAACAGGTAAGCTTCCATGGACTTAGCTTTATTACACTCTACCCTACGAGCAAAGTATAGATGTATAAAGGTCATAACTAACTCCATCACTATTAAGCAGTGTTATTACTCTTACAAATAGGTTAGTCTAAGGGTTATACTAGTGTATTCGGCCTAATTAAGAGACTAGTATTCAAGCTTCTCTAAGCTTCAATATGTGATAAAGCATGATTACGGTGGTTACTCTATGTAACATGTTTGATTATGTTTATGCAAGAGATACAGATCAATGGAATTAAGACTAGTATAGAAGGGTACTATTTGTAATCTACGTGATTAACCACAGCTCGAGCTTAGTTGAATACGGAGACTAACACGATATCAATGCTAATCCTACTAATAAGGTAAACTAGTGAAATGCTGGGAACCTGTACTCATAGAGCTTGTTACTTTATTTGAACACGCTTCAAGGTGTGAGTTGTGACCATGTAATGATATGTGATAGCTATCATAGTATTACAGTTTATCCTATGTGTTATAAGCATTGATCTAACTTAGCTCATCCTTGGTATTATAAGCTCTTGTTTAATTACGTAACAACTTATAGAAGGTATAGCTCTTGTTATCATAGCTCAACCGTAATGAAGTCTCACTATTCATATAAGATCACATGGTATTACTACTTAAGCCTGATTACAGCTTAGATTTGACTCAAAGGGTATAATCTAGACATACTAATTACTGAAAGTATGAGTGATTACACTAGTTACATATCTAATAATGTGAATGGTTGAAACTATCAATACGTTTCTATTGGTTCGATATTGATAAAGGTCATAGTTAAGCAAACACTTGTAACTGATGAAATCTTGATTACCTTTGATCATTGAATAGGGAAGATCAATACTCCTTGTAAGATCATATCGATACAGTGATTCAGCTTAAATGGTGTGAAATGTGATACGTATTTACCTAAGCAATCTCGTATCATAAGCATTACTTATACATTACGTTCCTGTACCCACCATATTACTACCATTCATAAGAAGAACAAGCATAGTTAGAACATAGCTTGAATACTGGTTAGTTCAGTGAGCTCCATAGTTTCCTTAAGAATTGATGTTGAAATTACATACCTTATTTGCTTGTATATTGGGTGTACTAGTTATATAGGGATAAAAGGCATATATGGGATAGCTTAGTTTCCCTAATCAATGATGTTTGATGGATACAGATTGAGTTTGGCATAAGCTTCATAATTAGGAGTGGGTGAATAAAAAAGGATCTCTGTTATATGGGCAGTTTCCTCTTTATTACTTTCCTTTATTGGCATAGATAACTTTATGAACAGAGCGAAGCAGCCCCCCCCCCCCCCCCCCCATCTAAAGTAAGTAAATTACCCATTTGTCTCTCTTTTTCCTCCCCCTTTGCCTTTGGAACTTATGTCCATGAAGTTTGGTAGGCTTCGTTGAGCAAGCAAGAAATTCCTCACCCATATGAATGAGTGACTCCCTCTCCTTAACAATTGAGTATGCCTTCCTTGATGCTTATCGGGTGATGGGCATCGGAATGAGTGAGTCGATTGCGGCCTTATAGTCGAGAGTTCGGCAGGCTCACCCTACCGGGGCCTCTCCTTATAGTCAAGAGTTCGGCAGGCTCACCCTACCGGGCCTCTCTTTGATAGTTAAGTGTGCTAACGCACCCTCGCTGTATGAATAGTGAGTGACTCCGTCCCTTTGGTCAAGAATCTAAAGACCCTCAAACGAAAAGGCCACATTTCACTGTTGAATTGACCATCTCTTGGGTTGGTGGGCTTGGACATACTATAGGCGGGTAAGGGTGGGTAAGGAGCTACTATCCCTAACAAACATTCTGAATTGACCATGGTGCAAAGTGATACAAAAGAAATAAATAGCGTATATCGATAGGGAGAGGTCATTTAGGCACTCGCTCTATAGTTTTATACTTACTTCCTTCTCCCCCACCCATCAATCAATCTATGCACACATTGGGCAAGGCCCCGAAAGTAGAATTAGCAAATGAATGCCCTTGCCTGGCAAGAGAAAGACCCCAAGCCCTTATTTCTCTATCTCTACAGAAAGAGTCCAGTGTCTATAGTTATTCCAGCGTCCATCGAACTGATTGATTCCAGCGAACACCCCATGATTCTAGTGCACGCTTATGGAAGGAAAGCAAAGCCATACATATCCATTCTAAGTCACAAGTATAACATCGATAACAACTCATTCTATTTTGATTTTGAACCGACGATTGATGTCTCAAGGGCGAGGCCCAAGCCAGACCCATTGATATTTCCTTTTTTATGCCTATTGCCTACCCTCATTTAAAGCCCTACCATCTATACTATGGATAAGCCCCCCCCCTTTTATAAACATTGATTCCATCCATATATATATAGATTATGAGAAGAGCATACCATGTCAACATGTGCTAAATTCCCTACATAACCGGATGACCGGCAGCATTGATTGTGTGATGCCCAGTCTTTCCATGCATTTGGTGACACCAACTACCATCCTCAATCATACACAGATTGATTCGGTGAGTTCCTGCATCTAGAATGTGTTGTCTCCTATCCCGCAGCCAGCAGGGATCAATTTGGTGGGTTCCTTTTGTAATGTTATTTTTCATACTTTTCTTACTATCCTAATATTCATTTATGCCTGATTCTCTTCACTTACACCTACTAATTGTCATTTATGCATGCTTATTCGTAGCAATTGTGAAACTAGGAGGGCTTGCTTATTGGGGGGCTTGCGGAGCTCAGTGATAAAGATGACAAGCACGACTTGAAGAAAAGCATGACTTGAGGGAAATGTGAAAGCCCATAGGAGTGTAAACGTAAAAGCACTCGTTTTTGGCCAAGTTACAAGTTCGAGTAGAGTGGGGCGATCTCAAAAAAAAGATCTGACTTCTTTCGGTGGTAGTGGTAGGTCAGTGTCTTACTGGAGGGATGGAGGAAGGAACAATGGAAGAGAGGCGAAGTTTTTGTCCCACTCCTAGATCTGTCATTCCGATCTTAGCTTGTCTTCCCACATACAAGTGGTCTTTCATCATTCTATGAAGTTCCTACTCCCGGAACTCCTTGCACTCGCAAAACTACATGAGCCCCCATTGGCTAGCAAGACAAGACATCTAGGAGAGGTTCACTTGTGAAGGCGGGCTCCTCAACAAAAGGCAGATCAGGAACAAAGCATGGGAGTCCACTTGCAAGGAAGCTTATAGCTCATTCTTCTTCTGATAGCTTCCCTTCCTAAACTCTAATTACAACTCCTTCCTTTTCAAAAGTAGGAAGTTCTTACTTCTTGGTTCAGAAGTAGATTACTCAAGCTTATCTTTTTTAAATAGAACTAAAACTTCCCTCCTCCTACCTTCGAGGAGAAGAAGGGACGAAGTCACTCACTATTCATATGGTGAGGGTACTTCCCGAAAGCTCATTATTGCTTTCTCGAGCCTACCCTCACTAACCTCGAAACTAATAGCTTCTTTTCCTTACTAATCCAAGTAGGAGAACTTCCACCCCCAACCCCTCAAGGGGAGGAAAAGAGATGCTTTATCAAATATGAATACCTGGTCCATCGAGGGACAGAAGTTGGAACTAGCTTCGTAACTGACAGATCAGATCTAGCAGTGCTCACTACTGGGGTGAAGGAAGGGCTGAAGGTCATTCACTTATTGGCTTCATTTTTCATGCTATGGAGTTTTTCATATGTAAGGTGAGTGCAATAGCTTCCCACATGATTGACTAGATATCGAGCCCAGTAGAGAGGTATGTTTGTCTTCCATATCGTTTCACTTTAGTTTCTCGACCTAGAGCGGGAAGAAGAGCTGGGGTAAGAATGATGGCGACCTTTTAGTCAAGCCTGCTTGCACATCCTTAGAATCTGAAGATCAGAAGGACAGGCCGCGCAGATGGAATTCATTATGTAGTTCCACGAGTAAGGGCAACAAACCCTGCTACCGAAGGCCAGGGATAGGTGAAGAACTAAGCCATTGACTAATTGAAGACCAATGCAACACCTATTTGATTTCATACACATGCGGCTCCAGAGCAGGGGTAGCCGGCTTGGGCAAAGATTGAGAAAAGAATGCGGAATGTGGGATAAAAAATGGTTCAGCTTGTCAGGAAGGGTTATAGAGAAAGTACTTCTGCTGGTGAAATGGTTGCTGCACCTATTGCACACTGGACTAGCTAATCCAAGAATGTGCTGCTGGAAGGAAGCTGGGATGCTACCCTTGCTTCTTAAACCACCTGGATCGACGAGTTTAACAACTGGAACTGGTTATGGCTCTAGCAATGGGTAGGGATGCCTAGCAAAGTTATGGTGAATAATTAGGCTATTCTACTGCTGGTTCATATGGTGATGCTGCAGGTCATGGTTCAGTGGATGAAACTAAAGGGTATGCTTCGATGCTCCTAACCTTTAACTCCTGACTATGACTTTCGAACCTATATGGGATGGGAGCTTCTACCAGCTCAGATGCTTTCTCTGATGCTTCCTTTGCCACAGATGCCTTTGGTTTGAGGTTTGGGACTGGACTGGATTTGGCTGCTGGTGGCTATGATGCTGGGCTAAGTGTCATTAGTGAGACTCGGTAAACCCAGATCCATCTATGCAGTGCTCCTTCATGCTCTCTTGACCCCATCTCTGTGATTGGCTTTCGAACCAGGAGAAAAGAGTAAACAAAAAGATATGGAAGACAAGTATACTTTTCCTCCTCCTGCCTCTCTAGCTAGCACTCTATCTTATGGTCCGCTCTCTCCTTCTATGCAACTCTTTAGTTAGATGTGAGATGGTTAGCTCCTCTTTATTGAGGTTCTCTTCTTGGCTTAGTTAGCTCTTGCTTAAGGTGTACTCTTGTCTAGCTCTGTCTAGAGGTGCTACTCTCCCATTCGCTTATCCGAGCATCCAATCTAAGCCAAGTAGCCCAAGCGATCCCATCCAGGTAAGCAGAGTAGGTCCATCCAAGTGTTTGAGCATCATAGGCTTGGCTTGGTGGAGTGCTTGGCAGGTGGGAAACACTGGGCTTCCTTAACTTACTTAATGGGAACATCAATTAGTGAACATTGATCAGTGAACATCATCCATCGAGTAACATCAATCACTGAACAACCTCCCTGCATTTGGAACCTGCATCGGGTAACAACCTCCCTCGATTAGTGAACAACCTTGATCAGTTGGGCAGAATCAAATAAATCCAGCAATCAACTGAATAGGTAACACGACATATTTCCGTAAGTAACATTATGTGATATCAATCAACATCTTCCTAGCCTAGTAGGTATGTGGTTCTATTGGTTGTTAATAGAAGGCAGTAGACCAACCCAGGTAATAGGAACCTCGGTAACAGTCGTAGTCCCAGGTGTACATGGTGTCACTTTAGTTCAACTAAGGGCAGACTTCGTGAAGGAGTTCCAGAAGATGAAGTCAGAACAACAGAGCATTGCAGAATTGAAAGAGATTCAGAAAGCAGAAGGGCCCCATATTACTTAGGGGTCACTCACTATTCATATGGTGAGGGATTCGATCCAGCCGCAGGTTCCCCTATGGCTACCTTGTTACGACTTCACCCCAGTCGAAGACCCCACCGTGGTATGTGTTAGCTACCTATACCAATAGGTTTCATATTTCATGATTGGCAAATAAAAGTTCCAAATATGCTCTGCTTTGGTGATTCAAAGATCCCATATTTCCATGAGAAGACAAGGTGTGCACATAGCTTGATGTTGACTCAAGTTTGATGGATGGTCCTACAGCCTAATCTGGATCATGCCATGTTTCAATTTTCTGTTGTAAAATAGAGAAAGAAGTCTGTCCAAACTGTTTAATCTTGGTAGACCAGAAGTTAGGCAGAGAATTAATGTTCCCAACTGCTCAATATGGGACCTTGGAAGCAATAAGGGTAGTTCTAGATAGAAAATCAAAAGAAAAATCCAGAAGAAAAGAAAAGGCACATAAGGGTCTGCAAGTCTAAGTGCACCCTCCATGAACAAACAAAAAATGTTAGGCAAGTAGATGGGTAGGTAGAGGGGGTTGCAGAAATGTCATTTCTTTCAGCTGAATTTTGCTGGTCTAACATAAAGGAAGCATCAATGGATAAGGGGAAGCTCCTCTTCCCCATCACTTTGCAGCAAAAAAAAGGAGCATTTCTAACTTCCTATTTTCCTCCTTCACTATTCATTACTAACATCCCTTCACTAGTTGTGTTCATGGAAGAATTCAAGGTCTTATGGTGGTTCTTGTTCCTTTAAAAGCCACATTTCTTGTGTAAAATTCCTTTCATTTTGATCTACTCTCTAAGCTAAGTTGTTTTCATATAAACCTAGTGTTATCACTCCTCATTCACCTGTTCCACTCATATTAACCCCTAACTTCTTATTGTCTAAATCCCCTATGTTCCCCTTTGCCCCTACTATTATAAACACTATGGTGTATAAACCCAAAGCATTCTATAAATATCCCTTCCCCCTTGGCATTATAGTCATATGTCCACAGTCAGGGATTAAATTGACATTTGGTCAGTTTAAGAACCCAAACCCTACCCCTCTTTCCCCTTCAGAAGTCATTTAAACCATTTACCCCTTCACTTGCAAAAGAACCTTGTAAAAAACCCCACTTTCACCCCTAACCCACTTTATTTGTAAAAGCACACCAAAAACCCACTTTTTCGGCTTTATCCAAAGTCGGCACCAATGAACACTTTCATAAAAAATTTACATTGAAAACCTATATTATCCGCCGAAATCTTAAGTCCCCATCGGGCACACATTTCAAAAGAAATATTAAAATAATCCCCACCCGCTGCCGTATCGTCCTGGCTCCTTAGCGATCCGTTGACCGTCGGATCTGGCTCTTTTCATCCGACGGTCCACATGCATATCGGGTTGGGCTCGACGTCCGTAAGATAGCACCCGAGAAACTGTCAGAGGGTGACGTCAGGCCTCGGCCACGCGTCGCCCCCACAATTTCTCGGGTCGCCCTCTGACAAAACAACTTCCGTATCAAGGGCGGTCCGAGAAAATCCACTTACCGTTTCTGGTTTTGGGTGAACCCGCCAAGCCAACGTCATTACCATGTTAGGTCCACGTCATTACCAAGTCAGGCCCACGTCATTGCCACATCACTGCCGCGCCAGCGCCCCTGTCCGCCACTGCTCCGACCTATCCGCCACCTCACCGTCCCCGTGGACCACTCATAGGCCGCCACGTCGCTCGATGACGTCATGCTGACGTCATTCGACCTTGACCCCACTTGATGACATCATGCTGACATCATCCAAAAAAGGGCCAAAATCCCAAAAAGTCTATATTTTGGCCGAAAATCGTGTTTTTTGTCACTTTTGATAAAACAACTGTTACTTTGCTCTGCATGAATTTTACGACCCATCCATTACCAACCTGCTGAAATCGACCAGAAGACCGTTGGCGCGCAAAATTACACCTACATTTGCAAACCATTGTCGACAGTTTACCAGGTATTTATCCCAGTCATTCCCTTTGCGCCTCGTTTTCTCCATAATTCTCCGAGAATAGCTTAGAAGAGTGAAAAAACACAGTATCTACCAGTAAATCCCGGTGGCTAGCTTCCTTTTAACAATTGAGTCCAAATTCACATGCAGAGCCTTGTTTGCCCGAGTTTTTCACCAAACCCGCAGTCTGTCCGCGCATTCGTGGACTTAGACCCCGAAACTATGATAATTCACCGTGGAGACACTTGAATCAGTCCTGATACTAGTTCTATCAGTCCTCTGTTCAGTAGTTCAACTGCTGCTGTTGCAATTTACCCTCTGCTCCTTGTAATTCACCTCTCCATTGTAAAGATACCCCTCTGTGTTGCTCTGTTCACTTGAACCACTTCACATACAAATCAGAGGCCTTATTAACCATGGAAGTGCAAGTAGCCCTGAATATTCAACCTCTGAATGCCCCACAAAGAGAATTAGAATGGAAGGCCCTGGGGGATAAAGATTATCAGATGATAGACTCATTCTCAATGAATTCCAAATTTAACATCCATCCGCTGAATGAGTTAAAAGCCCAACACCTCAGTGGAGCTGATATTCTAGGGATTTGGGACTCCAACTTGCCCATTTACAACCTCCCTCAAGTCAATGTCCTTCCAGACTTAATCCATAGATGTTGTGAATGCTATGATCCATGTCAGAGAGCTGTTCTCAATCCCTCAGGTGTAGTCTTGTTCCATATCACCCCTGAGGCCATAAATCAAATGCTCAACTTTCATTCTGCAAGACCATTGACTCCTCTCTCCATGCTAGATTTACTAAAGAAGGGAGGGAACTTGTCTAGTGCCCAGATCATCAAAATCAATCAGTTATTCATACAGCCAGGCTCTGAAACTATGAGGACGCCTCCTATTGGAAATCCATACCTCAATGACTTGGGAAAAATGCTTGTATATTTGATCAGCTATGTCTTGGGCTACAAGGGAACTGAGGATGTTGATGACACCATTATGGCTATGCTGTCCATATTTTCTCCTGGCAAGCCTCCTGCTGTGCACTATGATTATGCCACATATATTGCAAACAAGATTCATGAGCAACTGATGAATCTTGAAAGGGAGATGGTGTTTAGATATACCAGATACATATATCATCTGTTTTTATTTTATCAACCTGACAGTTTCCCTATTCCTCTCAAGAAACTTGATGCCCAGGGAAATCCAAGGTCGGTTGTGTTTTGGACTTCAGTCTTCCATCACACCTCTTGCTCACCATACACATATAGTGAGTTCATAGACCTTTTCATTCATCCAGCTTTGACCTTGTTGTATGGTGTTCCTCCTCCAAGATTGACTGATGAAATGCAAAGAATTCTTCATCTCTCTAAAGCCTACAACATTGGTGATTGGTACTTTTACCAACACCACACAGTAATCAGAATATATGGCTGTTTGCTGGACCCTTACAGACTGCCAAGTAATGTCCCCATGAGACTATTTTCCTTGGAATATTTCAGGCAATTTGGAAATGCAGACCACATCCATTTCCATAGTAAAAATAAAAAAGTGCAGCTAAAGATCAGGAACCAGCTAGGCCCTTTCCTTTACAACATAAGGGAGGAGGGATGGAAGGAAGCAAATGGCATGCTAGAGGCCCTTAGATTGGAAACCAGTTTTCGTTGGGTACCTTATGACCCTAATCATTTCATCTCTCTCAGGAGGGTAAAACACAAATTGGGTGGCTATCCCCATGTAAGATTGCCTCACATTGAGAATTATGCCAACTCATTGAGTTGGAAAGAGGGCACGCTAGAAGAAGCAATTTCTAGAGAGAAAATGTTGCAGAGAGAAGCAAAAAATATTGAAAAAGAATCTGACTTGGAAACTTGTGGACAGGATTCCTCTTCACATCAAAGGCAAATAGGAACATCTGCCTCTTCCTCCACAGCACATCAGCAAGCAGCTAGTACCACTTATCAGGCTTCAAGCAAAGGCAAAGAGAAACAAATGGATCCAGAACAGGCACCTCCTACAGAGGAGCAGCAACAACAGGAAGTACAACAACAAGAAGGAGGGCAAAAAGAGGGGCAGCATGTACCACAACAAGAGCAAACATCTGAAGCCCCAATATCCACTGAGCAACAGGCTCAAGGGAATGTGCCCCCCATGCAAGAAAGGACAGTGGAGGCCTCGATACTACAGACTCCACAACAAGAAGAAAAGGGAAAGAAGAGGGATAGAGAGCAGGAGACTCCCCTCACCACATCTATAAGTCAAGGGGGGAAAAGGCACAGAATGAATCCCCTCTCTGAGGAAGAGATGCCTATTGGGCAATCTCTGGGCATGGGCCCACTGAGTATGGAGGCATATGCAAGTTCCTTTCAGCAGGAACATGAAAGGACAGTTGGAGGAGAAGTCAGCTCCTCAAGCCACCAAAGGGGAGCTGAAGCAGGCATCAAACAACAATTTATAGATATTAAGAAGAGGAATGAACCCCTCAAGGTGCAGCTCTACAATCATCTGTTAAAAATGGCTCCCACTAACCAGCAAAGATTGATGTCTGCCTATGATTTACATGAGGGCAAAATGATCATGAGCCACTTTATGCCAACCATGTTGCAGCCACAGTCAGCTACAGACTACTTAAGGACCAATCTTGAGGTCCTTGAAAAGACATCCACCAAATGGATCAAATTGAATTGCATAAGCAAACGGGTGAGATGGTATATGCCACCCTGGCAGATAAAACATTGGTGAACTACAGGCTGGAAAATAGCCTAAATAACACAGCTGCCCAACTTGAGTTGGAAAAGGCTTCCTCCCAGGCAAAGGACAACCGAATCAAGGCGTTGGAGGATATCATCATAAAGCTTGGGCATGATCCCAAGGACATCAAGGCTGTTCAAGCACTATTGAAACTAAGGGATGCAGACATGGCAGCATTGAGGAAAATGATTAAGATCCCAGCAACTATTCACACAAAAACATAAGAGGTTGCTCAGCTGAGACATGACCAAGATGCGGCAGCTATGCTGGTATCATTATATAAACAGCTGATCCAAACTGAGGAGAAATTGGGAGAATCAGAGGCTGCACAGCAGGCAACATTACAACAGAAGGAAGGGGCCAAACATCTCAGCCTCCTCCAAAGATAATTTACCTTGAGGAACCTCCTCAAACTACTGCTCCTCCCACTGAACAGACAGAACAAGCAGCACCAGCTACATCAACACCAGCACCAACAACAGAGCAGGCTCCAAGCCTGGGTATGCAGAAGCTCAAAAACGAAATTCAGGCCTTAGAGGCCCAAATGGCAGAGCTAAATGAGGCCAGGGAGAGTCTAGCTAAGCTCAATGAAAGATATGACAAATCCAAGCAGACTGTAGCAGAAAAAGGAAGGGAAATAAAGGCCCTTAAGGAGAAGATAAAGGAGCTGGAGAAGGAGCTCACACTTGACAAAGTGACAGCTGAGCTTAAGATAGTTTTATGGGCCAACATTGGCCAATCAATCATTGATCAATGGAAATACATTGAGACCATTCATGAGCAGATGGAGCTCATAGGGAAAGCACATAGGGAAATCCAAAGAGCAAGGGCATCTCTAGGCAATATGCTTGAGGTTGCCAATAGAATGATTAATGTGCTTAATAACAGAACAAGTGCTCAGCTGGCAGCAATGGGAATCTCCAGTAGAACTGAAACCATCCAGCTGATAAAGAGGGTCCTCACACTAAGAAACTTGGTACAAACACTGGAAAGAAGAAGCCAGGACATGCAGACAGAGGTAAATAAGTTCATGGACAAGTTTACAGTACTACAGGGAAAAGGTCTTCCTAGCTTACTAAATAGCGCAGGGAGACTACTTTCACATGAGAATTATGCGAAAAGGGTCAATACATTTGCTACTAATCAGATCACTGAAAGACCCAGTACTTCAGAAGAAACAGGGCCAACATCTGGGCAAAATCTCTATGATAGAGTAGAGAATTTATTTTTCATTATGAATGAAATTAAACATTTGTTTGAAGTGCCTCATAACTTCTACAAATACACAGAGGCAGATGAGACCTTAGAGGCAATTTTGAGACATCAATTGCCCACACAGGAATTTTGGACAAAAATGATACAGTTAATACTGTAAACAAGAGCCTGTAATCAAGTTTTTTCATTAAAATACATAGGTTATCATGCACAGGAAAATTTGATGAATTCAGCATCTATGGAGAAGAATGGGCTGAGCCAACTCAACAAATATACTCGGCCACTAAAGCAGCACTAACAGTCACAGGTGACAGGGCCGAGAAATCTACAGGATGACAGGGACATAAAGAAACATCATTCAGCATTTATAACAGAACGTTCAACCGACTCAGTGGCCTCCAAAGGTCAAAAATTCTTCTGATAGAATCAAAGAGCATTTATTTTATATTCAAAGCTGTAATAACTTTCTTATCTGTTGTTCTGTAGTAGTTGGTGAACGTATTCATTTCTGAGATGACTCAAGGGTTCAGATATTTTGTATGACCAATTGTATATATTCCCCCTTGCATAAGCTTGCAGGGGGTTGTTGTTTTTTCTTCTAGAGTTTCTTATGCTGTAAATTTCCAGAGTATTAATACAAAAGCTGATGGAATTTCCAAAGCTCTGAGTTATCTGAGGCATTGTGGTGTTTTGCTTAATATTACAGGATTCCTGCGTACTTCATGGCACAATAAGTTCTCCTTAAAAACTCTTCGTTATGTGTTTTTGTTATCTTTTCATAAGCTTATTCATGGTTCTGTGTTTCATAGTTAATGGCAAAGAAAAATAATAGTTCCAGGATTTATTCACATGATACCCTGAACTCAATCTATGTTGTTATAAATGTTTTTCTTCAGTTATAGTCATAAGGTGTAATTCTTAACTGCTGCACCTCCAAACTATATCTTTCACAGTGATTGTTGTTTCAGGAATCCAAGTCTCCTCCTGTGCAATATATCTCTTTCTTACACCCCCAGCTTAGTAGAAAATTCTCAATTTCTTTTCACTGGTTAAACATATTTCATAATCACAATTTCCATTTTGTTTCATGAAGTATTTAAATGGCCCTGCAGTTTCAACAACTTAACTCAGTATTTCAGACAACCTATAGCCACAGACTCCATTACCTAATGAACTAATACTGCCTGAAGACTTCCACCTTAGGTATAGAAAGATATCTCTCAACCAAAACATAAAACCAAAACCCTAAACTCATAACTAGCCTAAAATCTTCATAAAATAGAGACAAACCTTAAAGAGAGAGCCCTCTCTGATTAAAGCTCGGCTAGAAGCTGTAATCCAAAGATTGGTTAGTGGTTACCCTGGCCGTATTCCCTTGGGAGTCAAAGGGAACAACCTGGGTGTTAACATAATTGGTGACTCCACTGGGGAGTTCCTCGGGATTTTATAATTTCTGTATATTTCTTAAAGCTACTTGCAGTCAATTTTCATGCTAGCTTTAAGATATACACAGTCACTCCAAAATCTTGTCTGGCCCTTGTAGACACAAAAATATTCCAAAAACATACTCAAAAACAAGTTCAGAAGCTAGCTCCCAAGAAGAATCCACGATATACAAGGTCAAATCCTGACCCCAATCCACCAACTGTTTTTGAAAATCCTAATACAATCCCTGAAATGATTAGGAAGCAGCAAGGACAGGAAACTCTTGCTGATTTAAGTCCTGAGACAGCTCATCCAAACCCTGTTCCACCTCCAATCAAGGTTCTATTTCGGTCTACCCTTGATTCCCCCAGTTCACCATCCACATCTCAAAGCCCTCCTTTCACACCTCCATCCACTACACATATTCCCTTGACCAACACTCTAGTTTCTATCGTTCCCACTACCCCTGTTGTACCAGTCATTCATGTTATCCCAGTTATCCCTATCAATCCTATAAATCCTGCAAATATGGCTAATAGATATGCACCCCTGCAGTTGCCTGCTAATGTTGCAGCTTTACCTCAAGACTACCAATCCAAGATCTCATATTTTGACTCCACTGGCCCTTTCACAGCAATTCAGCATGCCAGAAGGATGCAAGACCATTTTGAGAATTATGAAATAGATGATGACAGTGTGAGAATGAGAATCTTTGTTCAGAGCCTGACAGGGGATGTAAGAACTTGGTTTAGATCACTGGCTGTAAATACCATCACAACTCCTGATGAGATTTATCAAGCCTTTACTAACAGATGGGAGAAAAAGAAAGATCGCCTGCACATACTTGGTGAATATGATACAATCAAACGAGGTCCTCAAGAGACCGTTTTGGAGTATTGTGCAAGATTCAACAACGTATATAACACAATACCACAAAATTTAAGACCTCCTCCTGATTTAACCTTGTACAAATTTCCTGATGGTTTTGACCCTGATATGGCATATCAGTTGAAGGAAAGAGCCCCTGAAACCCTTGAAGATGCCCAAAAAGTTGCTGTCAAAGCAGAGGCTAACCTGATTGCCAAAATAAACAGGGCAAGATTGGAAAGGAGAACCACCTTCAAAGAAGAACCCTCAGCCTTTGATCAAAAACTGGATGCAATACTCACTGGTATGAAGAGATTGGGTGATAGAGTAGAATCAGTTGAGAGGAAGTCATCATGGGAAGCACCACAAAATAACCCTATCAGGAATCCAAATTTTAGGAGAAATCAAAACCCAAACATTGGCAAGGCCGGTTCTGATCCAGACATAAGACCTCCTTTCCAAGAAAACTATACTGAGGCATCCACTTCGAATGAGCAAACAGATGACACCCATATTAACCTGATGGGCCTGAATGATGAGCAGCAAGTTTTTCTGAGTCAAGAAGATCAAAAGGATGATGACATTCAGCAAATCCAAACCAGGTCAGGTGAGTCATTTGACTTTAAACAAGGATATGACACAGTTGTTTATGAAGTTCATAAGCAATACAAGCTAAGAAGCAAAACTATAAATGCAACACAGCCTGAAAAAAAAAAAAGGAGAGCCAGCAGCCCAAAAGAGCCATAGTCACAGAGCCAAGTGACACGACTGATTCAGTTACAAATGAAGTAATCGTTCAAGAAATCACTGAACCATTGCCCTCAAAACAACAGCCTATGGCTACATCACCCTTGCAGCCTAATCCAGGTAACACTCCTCAAGGGATGAGTAAGAAGGACAAGCCTCAATATCAAGAAAGGAATCAAGAAGAAGACTTAGTGAACAAGGAAAAGGCTATCACCACAACACCAAAATCCCATCTGAAAGACCCTTTGACTTAGAAGCTGAAATTGGCAAATTGAAGGTAGCTATTCCTCTTTCAGAACTAGACAAGCATGACATTTATAGACAACAAATCAAGAAGTCCCTTCAACTTACTCGTAATAAAGATAATGTCAATGTATTGGATGACACTCCAGAATTTCTTTTCGGTCCAGAGGTTGATGGAAAGACAACAGTTACAGGGATCTTACCTTTCTATGTTAGCCTACATGTTCATGATAAGATACTACACAATGCAATGTTTGACTCAGGTGCCTCTCACAACTTGATGCCTAAATCAGTCATGGAAAGATTGAATCTAGATATTACAAGACCATATAAGGACCTATTCTCATTTGACTCCAGCCAAGTTAAGTTTTTAGGCTTAATAAAAGACTTATGTGTCCCTTGTTCAGTACCCAAATAAAACAATTCTAATGGACGTTGTAGTTGCTGATATTCCACCCAAATATGGGATGCTGTTATCAAGATCATGGGGGGATAAACTCCAAGGTTCCCTACAATTAGACATGTCTTATGCCACCATCTCAGTCTTTGGTCAACCCAAGAGATTATATAGAGAGTCACTTATGAAATACATGGTCAGCAGTGAAGAAAAACCTCAAAACTTTCCCATATATGCTGTCCATTCTGACATAGACTCCTATATTCTCTTCAATGACAATGCAGGTCCCACAAATGATGAAGAATACCAAATACTCAAACAAGATCAGCATATGAATGAAGAAGCTGTTATTCAAGAAACAATGATTGAGAAATCAATAAACAAAATTGTTCAAGAAGGAAAACCAAATGTAACCCAAGATCCCAAGTTGTTGAGGCTAACTCCCACAACAGTTGACAATTCTTCCCTTAACCAAGAAGTCCTCTGGTTTCTTGAATTCAATGGGTCAATCAACAAATTAGGGGCAGGAGCAGGGGTTTGGATACATAATAAACAAAACAGTCATGCAGAAGGCCGAGCCTATAGGTTAAACTCCAGGTGCACCAACAATATGGCAGAATACGAAGCCCTGTTACTAGGCCTAAAACTAGTAAAATCCCTACAAGCCATAAAAGTTTCAATACTAGGAGACTCAGACCTAGTTGTCCAACAAGTGAAGGGTAATTTTGTCACCAATGACAAAAGACTGAGATCTTATAGATCTGCTGTTGCTGAACTACTAAAGTCCTTCACTGAATTTCAAATTACCAAAATTCCTAGAACCCATAACCTGCATGCTCATAGTTTGGCCACATTCGCAAGCACCTGCAAACTACCTTTTGAACCCAAGCACTGCTTTACAGCGGAGATTAAACACAGACCTTCTGTCCCAAACAATGTTAAAGATTGGCAAGTGTTTGAAGATGATACACAAATAAATAATTTCTTGACCTTGCAACAAGAATTTGCAGGACTAAACATTGACACTGAGGAGCAAGTCAATCAAAAATACTTAGTGAACAGAACCACAGGGCAATATCACCCAAAACAGCTAACCAAATGCTACATCCAACAATTTTTCACAAAGACAACATACAAGAAATTCAACAACCCAGTTGTGAAGAAATAGCCGATGCAGAAGCTGAAATCATAGAGCTGAAAGACAATTTTCTTCCAACAGGCCTAACTCCATTAGAGGACATTTTTGATTCAAATGATATCCCTAGAAAACCAAAAATGCAGCCCCTTAATGCTGCCATTGAAGAATGCAACATTGGAACCGTTGAAAAGCCCAAGATAATAAAATTGTCTGCATCCTTACCTCCCGATCAAAAACCTAAATACATTGACCTCTTCAAAGAGTTTCAAGATGTCTTTGCATGGGGTTATGAGGATTTAAAATCCTATGACACCTCTGTTATCCAACATACTATCCCTCTCAAGCCTAATCAAAAGCCATTTAAGCAGAAATTGACAAGGATCAATCCCATGCTTCCTTCAATTGAAAAAGAGCTGCAAAAAATGTTTAAAGCAGGTATCATAACACCTATCAGGTTTTCAGATTGGATTTCAAATTTGGTGCCCACAAGAAAGAAAACTGGTGAGATAAGACTTTGTGTTGATCTAAGGAACTTGAATCAAGTATCCTTGAAAGATAATTACCCCTTACCCAAGATGGATAACATCTTGCAAAGAGTAGTGGGAGCCTCAAGAATTTCTTTACTTGATGGATTCTCAGGTTTCAACCAAATCCTAGTTCACCCTGATGATCAGGACAAAACAACATTTACAACCTCATGGGGAACTTTCAAATATGTCAAAATGCCTTTTGGGTTAAAAAATGCAGGGGAGACATTTCAAAGAGCAATGGATATTGCTTTTGCCAAAGAGATTCATGACTTCCTTGTCATTTATTTAGATGACCTCACACCATTCTCAAAATCTGACCAAGAACACTTGAAGCATTTGAGACAAATATTTATAACCTGTAGGAAATATGGAATTTCCTTAAATCCCAAAAAGTCCCTATTTGGCTTGGAAGAAGGTAAGCTGTTAGGTCACATCATTTCAAAGGATGGCATTAGAATTGACCCAGACATGATACAAGCTATCTTACAAATGCCCCACCCAAGAAACATCAAAGAATTACAAGCCTTCTTGGGGAAGATCAACTTCTTAAGGAGGTTTATCCCAAACTTAGCAGAATTGATCAGATTACTAAATAACATGCTGAAGAAGGATTCAAAAGTGAAATGGACAGTAGAAGAAAATAAAGCTTTTGAAGGCATCAAGTTGGCCCTTACCCAAACACCAGTCTTAACAAATCCTCAATTTGACAGAGATTTTATCATTTTCTCCTTTGCCTCCCAGCATACCATTGCTGTTGTCTTATTGCAGAAAGATGACCAAGGAAATGAAAAACCCATTGCTTTCTTTAGTAGAGCTCTTAGAGATGCACCTATGAAATATCAAATCATGGAGAAACAAGCTTATGCTTTGGTCAAGGCCATTAAAGACTTTAGGATTTACATCCTGTACTCCCATGTTATAGCTTATGTGACAAGTCCCATTGTGAAAGACATACTCACCCAAGAAAACCTAGAGGGCAGAAGAGGCAAATGGATTGCCAACATACTGGAATTTGATATTGAAATAAAACCTACAAAACTGATAAAAGGGCAAGGTTTGGCCAAACTAATGACAGAAGCAAACTTTCAAGCTTTAGACATCAACCAACTGGACAGTGAACCGGAGCTGGCGACTCCAAAGATCAATGTAGCCTTTGAACAAACTCCCTGGTATTCCGATCTGTTATATATTGCAAAACCTGTGTGCTCCCCCAGGATTGTCCAGAACTAAATGTAGGTTCTTAAAAATGAAAGCTTCAAGATTTTGTGTCATGGATGGCAATTTAATTTGGAAAAACCACGAGGGTATTTTGTTAAACTGCTTGATTGAGAATGAGACTAACAATGTTATGAAGGAATTTCATGCAGGTGACTATGGTGGACACTTGTATTGGAAGTCCACTGTGGATAAGATATTGAGGGCTAGTTACTATTGGCCCACTGTTTTCTCTTATGTCAAGAAATTTACTACCTCATGTCATAAATGCCAAGTGTTTGAGGGAAAGAGAAAGTTACTGCCACTTCCCTTGAGGCCTATTGGTACAGAGAGACCTTTTCAACAATGGGGCTTGGATTTCATTGGGGAAATTCATCCCTCATCTTCAGGCCAACATAGATGGATCCTCACAGCCACAGACTACTTCACCAAATGGATTGAGGCCATCCCATGTAGACAAGCAAATTATTCCACTATCATTCAGTTCCTTGAGACCAATATCCTTTCTAGATTTGGTTGTCCTGATAAGATAATAACAGACAATGATGTTGCTTTCAGATCTAAAAAGATGGTGAATTTCTGCCACAAATTTCACATTACCTTGG
Source organism: Pinus tabuliformis (assembly GCA_031772625.1). Taxonomy (NCBI): domain Eukaryota; kingdom Viridiplantae; phylum Streptophyta; class Pinopsida; order Pinales; family Pinaceae; genus Pinus; species Pinus tabuliformis. The sequence continues at coordinate 638,943,133 of CM062811.1, forward strand.
GCCATTCTACTGCATACCATCCCCAAGGAAATGGCCTAGCTGAATCATCAAATAAAAGCCTTGTGAATATCATAAAGAAGGTGTTGGAAGAAAATAAGAAGAATTGGCATAAGAAGCTTGTCAATGCCCTATGGGCAGATAGACTAACAACCAAGAGATCAATTGGGGTTAGCCCATATGAATTAGTCTATGGATTAGAGGCCAATTTTCCTTCATCACTAGGGGTTCCTGTTATGAAACTACTTCAAGAAAGTCAAGCTGAGCCCAATGACATGGAAAGAAGGATCAATCAAATAATATGTTTGCAGAAAACTAGAGACCAAGTTTATAGCAGAGTTCAAGTTTTACAAGAAAAGTTAAAGAAAGCTTTTGATAGAAGGACCAAGGCTGAAGATTTCAACATTGGTGACAAATTCCTCAAGTGGGATTCAAGAAGGGAAGATAAAGGAAAACATGGAAAATTTGATTCCCTTTGGAGAGGACCATTTGCTGTTCAAGCAGTACAAGGAAACAACACCTACTTCCTTAAAAACCTTGATGAAGCTGATTTAGATGAAGGTCCTCTGAATGGCAGGATGTTAAAGCACTATTTTGACTACCATCCATGAGTGCAGCCTAAGTTTCCCTTGTACATATTCAAGTGTATATATTACTTTCTGTTAAAATGTAAAAATGCAGTTTCCCAAGTTTTGTGAGGGATCAGCAAAAGGCAAACAAGTTCAGATACCTACTAAGATAGCAAGAGCACAATTTTGAGATTTCAAAGAGAAGTACTCCAAGTTTGGTAAGAGAACTCATGGACCAAGGCATTCTGACCTGTTGTTCTTGGTCTTTCAAATGGAAAAACCATCCCCATGTGGAGCCAGTGTTAGCTACCTATACCAATAGGTTTGATATTTCATGATTGGCAAATAAAAGTTCCAAATATGCTCTGCTTTGGTGATTCAAAGATCCCATATTTCCATGAGAAGACAAGGTGTGTACATAGCTTGATGTTGACTCAAGTCTGATGGATGGTCCTACAGCCTAATCTGGATCATGGCATCTTTCAATTTTCTGTTGTAGAATAGAGAAAGAAGTCTGTCCAAACTGTTTAATCTTGGCAGACCAGAAGTTAGGCAGAGAATTAAGGTTCCCAACTGCTCAATCTGGGACCTTGGAAGCAATAAGGGTAGTTCTAGATAGAAAATCAAAAGAAAAATCCAGAAGAAAAGAAAAGGCACATAAGGGTCTGCAAGTCTAAGTGCACCCTCCATGAACAAACAAAAAATGCTAGGCAAGTAGATGGGTAGGTAGAGGGGGTTGCAGAAATGTCATTCCTTTCAGCTGAATTTTGCTGGTCTAACATAAAGGAAGCATCAATGGATAAGGGGAAGCTCCTCTTCCCCATCACTTTGCAGCAAAACAAAGGAGCATGTCTAACTTCCTATTTTCCTCCTTCACTATTCATTACTAACATCCCTTCACCAGTTGTGTTCATGGAAGAATTCAAGGTCTTATGGTGGTTCTTGTTCCTTTAAAAGCCACAGTTCTTGTGTAAAATTATTTTCATTTTGATCTACTCTCTAAGCTAAGTTGTTTTCATATAAACCTAGTGTTATCACTCCTCATTCACCTGTTCCACTCATATTAACCCCTAACTTCTTATTATGTAAATCCCCTATGTTCCCCTTTGCCCCTACTATTATAAACACTATGGTGTATAAACCCCAAGCATTCTATAAATATCCCTTCCCCCCTGGCATTATAGTCATATGTTCACAGTTAGGGATTAAATTGACATTTGGTCAGTTTAAGAACCCAAACCCTACCCCTCTTTCCCCTTCAGAAGTCATTTAAACCATTTATCCCTTCACTTGCAAAAGAACCTTGTAAGAAACCCCACTTTCACCCCTAACCCACTTTATTTGTAAAAACACACCAAAAACCCACTTTTTCGGCTTTATCCAAAGTCTGGCGCCAATGCATACTTTCATAAAAAAATTTCATTGAAAACCCATATTATCCGCTGAAATCCTAAGTCCCCGCCGGGCACACATTTCAAAAGAAATATTAAAATAATCCCTGCCCGCTGCCATATCGTCCTGGCTCCTTAGCGATCCGTCGACCGTCGGATCAGGCACTTTTCATCCGACGGTCCACATGCATATCGGGTCGGGCCCGACATCCGTAAGATAGCACCTGAGAAACTGTCAGAGGGTGACGTCAGGCCTCGGCCACGCGTCGCCCCCACAATTTCTTGGGTCGCCCTCTGACAAAACAACTTCCGTATCAAGGGCGGTCCGAGAAAATACACTTACCATTTCTGGTTTTGGGTGAACCCGCCATGCCAATGTCATTACCACGTCAGGCCCACGTCAGGCCCACATCATTACCACGTCATGCCCACGTCATTGCCACATCACCGCCGCGCCAGCGCCCCTGTCCGCCACTGCTCCGACCTGTCCGCCACCTCACCGTCCCCGTGGACCACTCATAGGCCGCCACGTCGCTAGATGACGTCATGCTGACGTCATCCGACCTTGACCCCACCTGATGATGTCATGCTGACGTCATCCAAAAAAGCGCCAAAATCCCAAAAAGTCTATATTTTGGCCGGAAATCGTGTTTTTTGTCACTTTTGATAAAACAACTGTTACTTTGCTCTGCATGAATTTTACGACCCATCCATTACCAACCTGCTGAAATCGACCAGAAGACCGTTGGCGCGCAAAATTACACCTACATTTGCAAACCATTGTCGAAAGTTTACTAGGTATTTATCCCAATCATTCCCTCTATGCCTCGTTTTCTCCATAATTCTCCGAGAATAGCTTAGAAGAGTGAAAAAACACAGTATCTACCAGTAAATCCCGGTGGCTAGCTTCCTTTTAACTATTGAGTCCAAATTCACCTGCAGAGCCTTGTTTGCCCGAGTTTTTCACCAAACCCGCAGTCTGTCTGCGCATTCGTGGACTTAGACCCCGAAACTATAATAATTCACCGTGGAGACACTTGAATCAGTCCTAATACTAGTTCTATCAGTCCTCTGTGCAGTAGTTCAATTGCTGCTATTGCAATTTACCCTCTGCTCCTTGTAATTCACCTCTCCATTGTAAAGATACCCCTCTGTGTTGCTCTGTTCACTCGAACCACTTCACATACAAATCAAAGGCCTTATTAACCATGGAAGCGCCAGTAGCCCTGAATATTCAACCTCTTAATGCCCCACAAAGAGAATTAGAATGGAAGGCCCTGGGGGATAAATATTATCAGATGATAGACTCATTCTCAATGGATTCCAAATTTAACATCCATCTGCTGAATGAGTTAAAAGCCCAACACCTCAGTGGAGCTGATATTCTAGGGATTTGGGACTCCAACTTGCCCATTTACAACCTCCCTCAAGTCAATGTCCTTCCAGACTTAATCCATAGATGCTGTGAATGCTATGATCCATGTCAGAGAGCTGTTCTCAATCGCTCAGGTGCAGTCTTGTTCCATATCACCCCTGAGGCCATAAATCAAATGCTCAACTTTCGTTTTGCAAGACCATTGACTCCTCTCTCCATGCTAGATTTACTAAAGAAGGGAGGGAACTTTTCTAGTGCCCAGATCATCAAAATCAATCAGTTATTCATACAGCCAGGCTCTAAAACTATGAGGACGCCTCCTATTGGAAATCCATACCTCAATGACTTGGGCAAAATGCTTGTAGATTTGGTCAGCTATGTCTTGGGCTACAAGGGAACTGAGGATGTTGATGACACCATTATGGCTATGATGTCCATATTTTCTCCTGGCAAGCCTCCTACCGTGCACTATGATTATGCCACATATATTGCAAACAAGATTCATGAGCAACTGATGAATCTTGAAAGGGAGAAGGTGTTTAGATATACCAGATGCATATATCATCTGTTTTTCTTTTATCAACCTGACAGTTTCCCTATTCCTCTCAAGAAACTTGATGCCCAGGGAAATCCAAGGTCGGTTGTGTTTTGGACTTCAGTCTTCCATCACACCTCTTGCTCACCATACACATACAGTGAGTTCATAGACCTTTTCATTCATCCAGCTTTGACCTTGTTGTATGGTGTTCCTCCTCCAAGATTGAATGATGAAATGCAAAGAATTCTTCATCTCTCTAAAGCCTATAGCATTGGTGATTGGTACTTTTACCAACACCACACAATAATCAGAATATATGGCTGTGAGCTGGACCCTTACAGGCTGCCAAGATATGTCCCCATGAGACTATTTTCCTTGGAATATTTCAGGCAGTTTGGAAATGCAGACCACATCCATTTCCATAGTAAAAATAAAAAAGTGCAGCTAAAGGTCAGGAACCAGCTAGGCCCTTTTCTTTACAACATAAGGGAGGAGGGATGGAAGGAAGCAGATGGCATGCTAGAGGCCCTCAGATTGGAAACCAGTTTTCGTTGGGTACCTTATGACCCTAATCATTTCATCTCTCTCAGGAGGGTAAAACACAAATTGGGTGGCTATCCCCATGTAAGATTGCCTCACATTGAGAAGTATGCCAACTTATTGAGTTGGAAAGAGGGCACCCTAGAAGAAGCAATTTCTAGAGAGAAAATGCTGCAGAGAGAAGCAAAAAATATTGAAAAAGAATCTGACTTGGAAACTTGTGGACAGGTTTCCTCTTCACATCAAAGGCAAATAGGAGCAGCTGCCTCTTCCTCCACAACACATCAGCAAGCAGCCAGTACCACTTATCAGGCTTCAAGCAAAGGCAAAGAGAAACAAATGGATCCAGAACAGGCACCTCCTACAGAGGAGCAGCAACAGCAGGAAGTACAACAACAAGAAGGAGGGCAAAAAGAGGGGAAGCAAGTACCACAGGAAGAGAAAACATCTGAAGCCCCAATATCCACTGAGCAACAGGCTCAAGGGAATGTGCCCCCCATGCAAGAAAGGGCAGTGGAGGCCTCGGTACTACAGACTCCACAACAAGAAGAAAAGGGAAAGAATAGGGATAGAGAGCAGGAGACTCCCCTCACCACATCTATAAGTCAAGGGGGGAAAAGGCAGAGAATGAATCCCCTCTCTGAGGAAGAGATGCCTATTGGGCAATCTCTGGGCATGGGCCCACCGAGTATGGAGGCATCTGCAAGTTCCTTTCAGCAGGAACATGAAAGGACAGTTGGAGGAGAAGTCAGCTCCTAAAGCCACCAAAGGGGAGCTGAAGTAGGCATCAAACAACAATTTATAGATATTAAGAAGAGGAATGAACCCCTCAAGATGCAGCTCTACAATCATCTGTTAAAAATGGCTCCCACTAACCAGCAAAGATTGATGTCTGCCTATGATGTACATGAGGGAAAAATGATCATGAGCCACTTTATGCCAACCATGTTGCAGCCATAGTCAGCTGCAGACTACTTAAGGACCAATCTTGACGTCCTTGCAAAAGACATCCACCCAATGGATCAAATTGAATTGCATAAGCAAACGGGTGAGATGGTATATGCCACCCTGGCAGATAAAACATTGGTGAACTACAGGCTGGAAAATAGCCTAAATAACACAGCTTCCCAACTTGAGTTGGAAAAGGCTTCCTCCCAGGCAAAGGACAACCGAATCAAGGCGTTGGAGGATATCATCATAGAGCTTGGGCATGATCCCAAGGACATCAAGGCTATTCAAGCACTATTGAAACTAAGGGATGCAGACATGGTAGCATTGAGGAAAATGATTAAGATCCCAGCAACTATTCACGCAGAAACAGAAGAGGTTGCTCAACTTAGACATGACCAAGATGCGGCAGCTATGCTGGTATCATTATATAAACAACTGATCCAAACTGAGGAGAAATTGGGAGAATTAGAGGCTACATTGCAGGCAACATTACAACAGAAGGAAGGGGGCCAAACATCTCAACCTCCTCCAAAGATAATTAACCTTGAGGAACCTCCTCAAACTACTGCTCCTCCCATTGAACAGACAGAACAGGCAGCACCAGCTACATCAGCACCAACACCAACAACAGAGCAGGCTCCAAGCCTGGATATGCAGAAGCTCAAAAACGAAATTCAGGCCTTAGAGGCCCAAATGGCAGAGCTAAATGAGGCCAGGGAGAGTCTAGCTAAGCTCAATGAAAGATATGACAAATCCAAGCAGACTGTAGCAGAAAAAGGAAGGGAAATAAAGACCCTTAAGGAGAAGATAAAGGAGCTGGAGAAGGAGCTCACACTTGAAAAAGTGACAGTTGAGCTTAAGACAGTTTTATGGGCCAACATTGGCCAATCAATCATTGATCAATGGCAATACATTGAGACCATTCATGAGCAGATGGAGCTCATAGGGAAAGCACATAGGGAAATCCAAAGAGCAAGGGCATCTCTAGGCAATATGCCTGAGGTTGCCAATAGAATGATTAATGTGCTTAATAACAGAAAAAGTGCTCAGCTGGCAGCAATGGGAATCTCCAGTAGAACTGAAACCATCCAGCTGATAAAGAGGGTCCTCACACTAAGAAACCTGGTACAAACACTGGAAAGAAGAAGCCAGGACATGCAGACAGAGGTAAATAAGTTCATGGACAAGTTTACAGTACTACAGGGCAAAGGTCTTCCTAGCTTACTGAACAGCGCAGGGAGACTACTTTCACATGAGAATTATGCCAAAAGGGTCAATACATTTGCTACTAATCAAATCACTGAAAGACCCAGTACTTCAGAAGAAACAGGGCCAGCGTCTGGGCAAAATCTCTATGATAGAGTAGAGAATTTATTTTTCATTATGAATGAAATTAAACATTTGTTTGAAGTGTCTCCTAACTTCTACAAATACACAGAGGCAGATGAGACCTTAGAGGCAATTCTGAGACATCAATTGCCCACACACGAATTTTGGACAAAAATGATACAGTTAATACTGTAAACAAGAGCCTGTAATCAAGTTTTTTCATTAAAATACATAGGTTATCATGCACAGGAAAATTTGATGAATTCAGCATCTATGGAGAAGAATGGGCTGAGCCAACTCAGCAAATCTACTCGGCCACTAAAGCAGCACTGACAGTCACAGGTGACAGGGCCGAGAAATCTACAGGATGACAGGAACATAAAGACACATCATTCAACATTTATAACAGAACGTTCAACCGACTTAGTGGCCTCGAAAGGTCAAAAAGTCTTCTGACAGAATCAAAGAGCATTTATTTTATATTCAAAGTTGTAATAACTTTCTTATCTTTTGTTCTGTAGTAGTTGGTGAACATATTCATTTCTGAGATGACTCAACGGTTCATATATTTTGTATGACCAATTGTATATATTCCCCCTCGCATAAGCTTGCAGGGGGTTGTTTATTTTTCTTCTAGAGTTTCTTATGCTGTAAATTTCCAGAGTATTAATACAAAAGCTGATGGAATTTCCAAAGCTCTGAGTTATCTGAGGCATTGTTGTGTTTTGCTGAATATTACAGGATTCCTGCGTACTTCATGGCACAATAAGTTCTCCTTAAAAACTCTTCGTTATGTGTTTTTGTTATCTTTTCATAAGCTTATTCATGGTTCTATGTTTCATAGTTAATGGCAAAGAAAAATAATAGTTCCAGGATTTATTCACATAATACCCTGAACTCAATCTATGATGTTATAAATGTTTTTCTTCAGTTATAGTCATAAGGTGTAATTCTTAACTGCTGCACCTCCAAACTATATCTTTCACAGTGATTGTTGTTTCAGGAATCCAAGTTTGATCTTGTGCAATATATCTCTTTCTTACACCCCCAGCTTAGTGGAAAATTCTCAATTGCTTTTCACTGGTTAAACATATTTCATAATCACAATTTCCATTTTGTTTCATGAAGTATTTAAATGGCCCTACAGTTTCAACAACTTAACTCAATATTTCAGACAACCTATAGCCACAGACTCCATTATCCAATGAACTAATACTGCCTGAAGACTTCCACCTTAGGTATAGAAAGATATCTCTCAACCAAAACATAAAACCAAAACCCTGAACTCATAACTAGCCTAAAATCTTCATAAAACAGAGACAAACCTTAAAGAGAGAGCCCTCTCTGATTACAGCTCGGCTAGAAGCTGTAATCCAAAGATTGGTTAGTGGTTACCCCGGCCGTATTCCCTTGGGAGTCAAAGGGAACAACCTGGGTGTTAACATTATGTGCCAATAAGACCACCCCAACCATAGTGGGCCACACTAGTGGAACATATATAGATAGGGTGATCATTGGTTTGATGCTTCGGGCGAAATCAACTCCCACGGTGTGACGGGAAGTGTGTACAGGGCCTAGGTACATATTCACCGCAGCATGCTAATCTGCAATTACTAGTGATTCCAACTTCATGTTCTCGAGTTGCAGAGAACAATCCGAACTGACGCAATCTTTCCGGATACGCTCCACCTTACCGCCTTGCTTCCCATTGTCATTGCCGTTGTAGCACATATGTGGCCAAGCCCATAAGGGCCATGCAAACTTGACGTCATCCCCACCTTCCTCCATCATATCACTGGCAATCTCTTGTGAGTGCAGCATGCACCTGCCTTCATAGGATTGTCATCAATCAAAAAGAGGTGCTTGCCTCTGAGAGTTCGCTTACTCACCCTCGCCCTTAAGAAGGGGCGATGACATTGATCTATTAGTGCATGTCTCAGCAACACAAAACAAGGGTTTCGCTCGTTATAAGACTTAACCAAACATCTCACAACACGAGTTGATGATAGCCATGCAACACTTGTATGAATTTCACACCATCCCATTGAGGACAGGCACACTTGTTCATATGTCAAGGGCTGGTAAGGTTCTGTGCATTGTATCAAATTAAACCACATGCTCCACCGCTTGTGCAGGCCCTCGTCAATTCCTTTGAGTTTCAGTCTTATGACCATACTCCCCAGGTAGAGTGTTTCACATGTTAGCTAGGCCCTTGATCCTAATCCTACCTAGTAGGCAGGCAGACCAAGGATGAACACTCATCGCTTATAGCATGGACTACCAGGGTATCTGATCTTGTTTGCTCCCCATGCTTTCACACCCCAGCGTCAGTGGGGACCTAGAGAGCTGCCTTCGTGGTTGGCATTCCTTAGTATATCTTAGGATTTGATCCCTCCACATGAAATTCCACTCTGCCCTATCTCACTCAAGTGAAATGGTCAAGAAAGTACCCTGCCAGTGTTTTGGCAACTTTCACTTTCCACCCTTTTCAACGCCTACGTGCCCTTTACGCCTAGTCATTCCAAATAGCACTTGCCCCCCCCGTATTACCACGGCTGCTGGCACGGAGTTAGCTAGGGCTTCTTCCTCGAGTCCTGTCATGATCGAAACTCGACGAAAGAGCTTGACAAGTGATAGTGCCCTTCTTCACCCACGCGATATTGTTGGATCGAGCGTGAGCCCATTGTCCAATATTCCCCACTGTTTCCCCCCGAGGGAGTCTGGGCCGTGTCTTAGTCCTAGTGTGGCTGATCATCCAAAACAACCAGCTAAGCATCATTGGCTTGGTCAACCTTTACCTAACCAACTACCTGATACTATGTGGGCTCATCGAACAACGCGAATTAGCTTGCTTTATGAATTATTCAGGATTTGGAATGAATTGTTTGGCAAATTCCCACACGTTACGCACCCGTTCACCACTTTGCTTGTTGTGCCCCACGCCCAGCGCACCACTCGCATATCATTTTAGTGAGTGAGCACGCGCTAGGAGGGGGCCATTCATCTTGCCTTTCTGCCCCCACGTGGATGGATGGGGAAGCAAGCCACGTTCGACTTGCATGTGTTAAGCATATAGCTAGCATTTGTTCTGAGCCATGATCAAACTCTTTTTTTGAGTATGATCTACTTTGAGCATCAAATTCCCTCTTCTAGATAGTCGAGTGTGCTTATGCACCCTCACCATATGAATAGTAGGCGACCCCTAAGAAGTAAGGACCCTCACCATATGAATAGTGAGTGACTCCGTCCCTTGTTCTCGGAAGAACAAGTGGCTTCGCACCTTTCGAATGTTGAAAATGCAGCCATCACCGCCATCGCTACCATCACCAAAACTTGTCTGTGATTCCAGTCATTCTTTATATACGTAATTACGTCATTCATTATAGTAGTCATTCTTATTGCTATGGGCATATGTCATTGTGCATGAATGAATTATGCATTTCTGATTCTTTCATTCAACAATGCTGCTATGGGCATATGTCATTATGCATGAATGAATGAGATATGTCATTCCGTGATGAATGAGATATGTCATTATGCTTTCTTATAGGCATACTTCCTTGATGCTTATTGGGTGGGGGGTGTTGGTCGAGCCCTGCTGGACCTCTCCTTAATAGTAGAGCCCTGCTGGACCTTTGAGTTTCAGATCTCAGAGCGGGCTTTGACCATGTCTCCCGAGAAAGATCAGTACATATGGCGTAAAACGATTTCACATATCAAGGTTGGTATGGGATCGGGTGTGTTTCCTGTCTGACAGTGATGCCCGCTGGGGAAGACATCTCAGATCTTCGTGCCGGAATTCGCTTTTGGCTATTCCTAAATGGCACGTGTGGATAGCAATGCAGCTATGGGCATATGTAATTATGCTTTAGCAGAAAATGCTGCTATTAGATATGTCATTAGGCATTTCTGCCATCATTTCCTTGCACTAGGAAGTGCAAGACCCTCCGGACCTTGAAATCTCTCTAGTTACATGACCTAAATGGCACGTATGGATAGCAGATGTTGCTATGGGCATATGTCATTATGCATTCATTCATTATATATGTCATTACGGTTTAGCAGACAATGCATATATGGGCATATGTCATTATGCATGAAGAAATGGCTCACATTCCAGTAGTGAAATGTCCTCGTCATATGAAACTATGATGCGGTAGTTTTCCGTTTCGTATGCATAAATCAATTGATCATATTCGATCACTTACTAGTTGCAGTAGTGGAATTCCTTTAACATATTATATATGTTTCAGTCGGTGACACTTGTCAATTGATGGTGTAGTGATTATAGACAAGAGGGGTCTAAGAGAGAGAAAGAAAACAAGCACTAATGGCATGGCATATTATGGTATTTCCTATGGGTTTGTCGTTCCATTTTTCAATAGGTTCTTTTGTTAGGTTTTAAGAGGATGCCCCCTGGTAGGGTGAGGAATCAACACTTGACTAATAAGGCTGCCATCGCTCTCAATATAAGGAGAGGAACTAGAGAAGAATATCGTATACAAAGAGATATCTCATTATATATGTCATTACGATAAGTTAAGGTGCGAAGCAGCTTTCCCTCCAGGGCAAGCACCCATTCCCTGGCTCGAAGAGACAGAGCCGTATTCATAAATGCTCAAAGAGCTCCTTATGCCTACTTAAGTGACTAACCCTGAAAGATGACTACATTAGTTTCACCCCAGACCTGGGCATACTCTGCTCCGTCTACTGAGCAGATGGATTTATTGCATACTGGAAAAGGGAAATAGGTTCATTAGGTTATTCCATAGAAACAAAGGTCCATTAGGTGATTCCATAGAAACAAAGGTTAGAGGGGGGCCTCTTGGAGAGAGAAAGAAAACAAGCACTAATGGCATCTTATGGTCTTTCCTACTTGTGCCTTTCAGGGATGGAGTCACTCACTATTCCGATGGTGAGGGCCTTTCAGAAACTTGTGTTGCTCCTGGCGAAATTTCAATAGTATGTTCTTCAAAGCAGAATCTGTCCGTTTCCATGTTATAAAGGGCACGGGGGCTCTATCCAATGTCGGACCCCATTTCTTCTTAATAGTGGCTAGGGAGGTGGAAGAGATTTTTGCCAAATGAAGTAGACACGTAGTTAGCATTTTCTGTCTTAGTAACTCCTTGGTTTTGCGGGAATTATGGCTCTTGTAGTAAAAGGAAAGATAACTCACTAACTTGTTACTATAGAGCTCGATGATGCTCCTTTGGTGTTTCTTTAGATCATCCGGGTTTGTAATTGGCGTAATAAATGCTTGATGCATCTCTCGTATAGTCGTTATTTTCTGTGATATTCAGGGTAATGGAGAAAATAGAGTGATATGACCGTCCATATACAGTTTGATCAATATGTCCAAAAACAGAAAGGAAGGTCCTCCCTTTTCATGAATAGAGATGGTAAGGCTTAATCCGATATCAGCTACAAAGGACTTAAGATTTTCTGGGATTATCTCCTACTTGATGGGTTGTTTGACCTTGCATACGCCCACAAAGATGTTATCCGTGTAGCGGATGTAATGGACGTAAGGGGAGCCAGCTAAAAATGTCTGCACCTTAATGTCTAGCTCATACAGGTAGATGTTCATCAGTACCGGAGAGAGAGGGCACCCTTATGGAAGGCCTTTGTCTACTCCGTCATAACAAATCCCTTTCTTGTCAATTATGGGATTTTTGAGAAAGAAAGAGATGAGATGAAGCAGCTTAGGATCATCAACAATGTTCCTGAGATATTCTAACAATTGCGCGTGAGGAATTACATCAAAGCAACTAACGACATACGCGTTAATGCAATAGTGAACATGTTTCCAACCCAATACAACCCAAAAACATGTCTTGGTTCCTCTGGCCTTTCTAAAACCATGGGAATAGTCAAGAAACATGGCTTGATAAAGTTCACTTAAAACCGCTCCTAATGCATCCATTACAAGGATGTCCTTGGGGTTAGGAATGGTAATAGGTCTAAACTCTCCTAGTCTTCCTAGTTTGGGGATGAATACTCGGTACAATGGGAGGAACCTGAATGATTCATCATTCAAAGATTTGAGGATCTTTCTATACTCCATCTCGTCAATAGAATACATGTACCAATTTGGGAGGACATCCTTTCCATTGTGCTCCTTGATACAACTCCTTGATTTTTTCAAGAATGAAAGGGAAAAGACATACAAATATTCCATGCCTAGGTTCTTGAGGGAAGGAAGAACCTAAGCGACAAAAGACCAAAGAGACGCTCAAGCAAGAAGACTTGAATGGCGAATTAGAGAGATTTTTTACCATCATGGGGGAATTATGCATATCTATGCACACAAGGACCTCTGGGTTTGAACCAGATCTCATTAGGATTGGTAAGGAGAAAGCCAATATCGTCACTCAATGGTCCAGAAAGGTTTTATGATGCTCGCTGAGCAAGTGTGGGTGGGAAACCTTTCAAAACCTTTGCCTCCTCATTTTAGTTGAGCCTACTTGCACATCTTGAAAATGCTATAATAGGAGGGAAAGATGTTCAAAACCCCACCTCATAAAAATGCTATAAGAGTAGGGAAATCTTGAAAAACCTCCACCAAGAGAAAATGGCTCCCTGAGTAGGGGCGAGCTTGGGTGGTGGGCTTATGGTCGAGCCTTAAAGCGCATCCTCAATTGTCCTTTGTCAGATGCAGGTCCATCTATGTGGTAGGGGCCGCCTCCATTCCCCTTCCCTCCCCTAGCCCTAAAGAGATGCGAGCACGCATAATCAATCGAGCGGGGGCCGTATCCTTTCGGGTACCAATGCTGGATGATCTTCCCTCTAGCTAGAAACTTGCGGGAAAGAACAAATGCATAATTACATATATAATATATGCATTCATATTAGCACCTACTGACCTTCGCAGAGATCAGTTTCTTCCATTCCATTGGAAGGGCAATGAAGGGGAAGGGATTTGATCCAGCCAAAGAGAGTTCGCTACCTTGTGAATGGGTACTGATCCGTTGATAAGTATAGGAGTAGCTGCAGTCAGAAGGAAGGAGGTACCGATCGGTAAGTAACAAGCGGCTGGTAAATCAAGAAGTGGAGTAGCTAGCATTTAGTAAAACATACAAAGGCAGGAACCCAGACCTACCCATTGGTTCCTCCGCCTGCCACCACCTTTGATCAAATTATCGTGTTTTATAATCAGTCAATCATATGTCAGAATTGGTTCCGAGATATGGGAGGGGCCTAATGGACCAAATAAGGTCAGTCAAGCCCATTGCTCAACCTAGTATGAGAGGCTCGGCTATGAGGGAAAGTGTCGGCTAAAGAGGGGATCCATCGAGCTGGGGCTGTAGCCATCAGATAGAGGGGCAAGGATTTCGAGGCATCAAAGAAAGATCTAGGTCGGTCAAAGCTTTCTTGAAAGCCTGTCACGGAGCACTGGAGCTCAGCCGATGAGTGGAAGCATGCCATCAATGGGGGTGGTTTTATGGATCCTCAATGGTCGTTTCTGTGCCTTTCACGTCCAACATTCCGATCCAAACATAAAATTCAATCAAATAAACCCAATTAAATTAAGTTTACTCATGTCCTCCTTCTCGTACATCCATTCTGTTACTCAATGAATCATGTCCCAATATCCAAGTGCCTACCTCAAGTGCCTATTTTGAGGTCTCCCCCTTATTGGTGAGACAAAGAAGAGTGGAAAGCTATACGCAATATGTAGCATTTACTCAATGGGTTTGATTTGAGCCCGAGGGGGTAGTTGAATAGGAAGATGGCATGGGGTTTTCAATGAGTCAATCGATAGGGGATATGGGATCCTCGGCAGGTGAGGTTCGTTTGATGATGCTACCCTTTCCTTCATAGGTGACTTTTCGTTTGACCAAGTTCTGGCCACTGGAATGGAGTGCTTATGTGAGTGGAATATGGGCTGACTTCCCGCAATGTAGATTCATTGTATAATTGGGCTGAAGGTTGTTCCCACACCCCACCAAGTGCATCTAACCCACACAACTAGTTTCTCTAGCATGCACTCTTTTTCGAAGTAGTTGGGATGGCCCATATCGCATTCGCGAGACTATGTCTTTGCTCTCCCACCCATGAAGCATTGCTTTGGAATGCCATTTAGGTGCCCGCTGGGTTATCCAGTCAAGGCCAACAATTAGGATAGGTGCCATCCATCTTGTCTTTTGCACCCATGTATGTTGTGGTTCAATGAACTGACCTTGTTTCGATGTCGAAGGGATTGATTCTTCAATGCATCGTTCCGAACCCAAGAAGGGAGGAAGGTAAGAGAACTCTACCATTCTAGTGGTTGGATTAGAAAGAATGATTGTCTCATTGGAGGCATCTTTGACTTATATATGTCATTATGGTTGATGACCCTTCCCAAAATGATCTTTTCGAGCCTGGCTCACCAAAATGAGCTATTCGAGTCACGCCACCCTCAATCCCCTTTCATTCAAGAGAGAGAGAACAACATGCTTCACTCCCCTTTCAATCTCTCCAGGCAGGTGGCAAAATGGAAGTGCTACTTTGACGCTATGTCCCAGGTCCCCGTAGGTAATTAACATGCCCAAGATATATAGTAGGGGTGCAGGGAGGCGTCTTTCACACTTACGAAATTACCATTGCTGCCATGAATCGATCAATCCTTTCTTTCCCTCAAGGGTGTCACTCGTTATATATGTCATTTCAGCCCTCAAATGACCTATTTTCATGAAATATCTTATCCAAGTGGCTCATTTTCCAGCAGTGAAATGACTAAGTTTATTAGCGAAATTCCCTCAATATATTATCTACGATGCGGTGGTTGATAAGATTTTCCATATTTCCCAGCCATATTTTCTAGAAAATCTAGTAGTAAAATGCCTCTCCTTAATAGTCGAGCATGCTTACGCATCCTTAGTTTTTCCTTAGTTTATTAGCAGAATTTACACGATATATTATATACGTTGTGGTGGTTGATAAGATTGTCCAGATTTCCCAGGTTTTCCATCTTTTCAAGTAGGAAAATGACTGAGTTTATTAGGGAAATGACTGAAATATATTCTCTATGTTGTGGTACCTAGACTCAATCAGGGAAGTGTAATCAGAGAAGGTGGTCTCAGGCCTTTCAATATCGACCAACCAGGATAGATTTATATTGTCCATCTCAGGCCTTGCCTTGTAGGGTGGCCTTCATTTGAAGGGGGCGAAGGCTGACCAATTAGAAGGGGGAGAAAGCTTAGGTTGTATGGCGGCCCAACATCCCATCCTTTTTCTTATCAGTAAGGCCCGACGCGCTTTGATCAATTGATGACATTGGTCGAGAGTTCGACAGGCTCACGATGGCGGCCTTAGTAGTCGAGTCGATGGTGGCCTTATTAGTTCTTCACGTTCCTCTCATTATTAGTCGAGCCCCTGTCGGTGATGGCATCCCGGTGGTCGAGCGATGGTGGCCTTATTAGTCGAGCGTTCGTTCCTCTATTGTTAGTCAAGTCACTTAACATACCTCTCCCATAGGTCGAGAATTCGACAGGCTCACGATGATGGCCTTAGCAGTCGAGCCCCTAATGGTCCTCACCCTACCGGCCCTTGATGCTTATTGGGTGGCCCCTCTCAAATAAGTAACTAAAGGATGGTTGAGCCATCCTTAGGCATCCTCTCCTTATCAGTCGAGCCCCTGTCGGGCCTCCCTTTTGGGGCCCCTCCCCCCCCAAGAGAGTTGCTCCTCTTGGTGACTTATTTCAGAGGGTCAATCTTACCTCTCTCATAGGTCGAGAGCTCGACAGGCTCATGATGGCAGCCTTAGTAGTCGAGCCCCTGTTGGTCCTCACCCTACTGGTCCTCTCCTTATCAGTCGAGTGTGCTATGATGGTGGCCTGTTGGTTGAGAAACTCAAGTTCCTCTCCCTAACAGTCGAGCCCCCGCCAGTCGTTGATGCTTATTGGGTGGTGGGCATCGGAATGAGTGAGTCGATGGTGGCCTTATAGTCGAGAGTTTGGCAGGCTCACCCTACTAGCCCTCAAATTAGATTGCGTAATTACGTATATAATGACTGGAATCATGAACAAGTTTCAGTGATGGCGGCCTTACTGCTTACGCATCCTCCCTAGGTTAGATCAATCCAAGAGCAGGCTGGTTTCGCTGGGCTCAAGGAGTAGGGAGGCCATTTCCAGGAGCGAGAAAAGGGTTCGAGAGGGAAGGAAGCAAAGGCCCCATACTATTATGGGCATGATTCGATTAATCATGATGTCCTCTCTTTGTCAGATCGTAGTGTCTTATATATGTCATTATGGCATGACTCGATAGCTGAAATGACACCAGAAACTGTTGCTGTGGGCATATGTCATTATGCATGAAGAAATGGCTCACATTCCAGTAGGGACCTTCTTCCATTAGCGGAAGTCCATCACTCTCTTATATATGTCATTTCAATCAAGTTTCAGCACGGTAAAGCGCTTGAACTCTAGGAACTTTGAGAGAAGCACTCCCTCGGCAAGGCAACACTCCGTTAGAGTTAATTCCCTCCTAATTGAGACCTAATTGAGAGCTAGGGTGTCAGCCCTATCTCAAACAGATATAGAGACATAAATGTGCTTTGGCTATGCTACAAAGCTTTCTCTTTCCTTTCATTGTCTGAAATGACGTATATAATGAAGGTGCGAAGCCGCTTGTACCTCCAGGGGCAAAGAAGTCAGTAGCAATAGATAAGGTAGGAGCTCCCACCAGTCCAAGAAGGGCTATTCTTCCCTTCATCCTCATGGAGATGCCATTTCTTTATATATGCTATTTTCATGGAGCCACTTTGAACAATCGATATAATCCAAAACAAATAGTTTCTTTTGCTCAACCCTCCGCCTCCCCAAATGGCCAAATTCTTAGGGTGAAATTCAGTCTATGTAGGGTAGCCAACTTGGGCGTGTCAAGTAGCCACAAAAATCACACAAATGGCCTTTCATACTAGATTTCACGTATGATTCATGATCTGGACAACTACCGTAACATAGATAAGATATTTCAGTCATTCTGCTAATGGAATCAAGTCCAGAGATCTTGCGCTTTTGAGTGCAAGGTCCCGCAGGGCTCAACTGTTAACGCTGCCATCGGGAGTGCTCAAACCTCCGCCTCCTGGAAATTCTATAATAGGAGGTAAATCTTGAAAAACCTCCACGCTATATATAAATAAGGGTGAGCCTGCCATTATTCAGAAGGGCTCTCGACTAAAGGAGAGGCCCGATAGGGTGAGCGTGTCGAACTCTCGACCAATGGGAGAGGTTCGACAGGGCTAGACTGATAAGGAGAGGAATTTATTGCTTGCTTGATGTTAGGAAGAAAGGAACGTAGTCCTGTGTCCACACCAGGCAAGGAATTAATTACTTGCTTGATGTTAGGAAAGCAAGGACCGGTAGGGTGCGTAAGCACACTCGATTGTCAAGGAGAGGGGCTCGACTGATAAGGAGAGGATGAGCCTGTCGAACTCTCGACAAACAGGAGAGGAATTTATTGCTTGCTTGACATTAGGAAAGCAAGGAACGTAGTCACTTGTCCGCACTGGGCAAGGGGGCCTTTCTTTGAAGGGGAGCAAGCTCAGGCCGACCAACTCCTGTATGGCACTTACCCCCTTGGAAATGGCTAGGAGTGGAGTAAGATAAGATGAAGTAAGAAAAGTAGTCACTTATCCACACCGAGCAAGGTGAATTCCATAAGGTTCTACTGGTGAGGGGAAGGTTATACCTTTCAGATCACCCTCTTGGTAACGTAGTTCAAGGTTGAGAGGGCTTGCGCTTCTGAGGGCAAGGTTGTCGTCTACATATGCGGGAAGGCTATGGTAATGAATTGGTTGGCTCGCAATAGAGTTGGAAGGGCAGTTCCCCACGTCTCCCCAAGCACTTTTGAAGTGCCCCATCAAAGTGGGAATTACCCTTTCAGGAAGGGACCACCACCATTCCCCTCCTCTCCCCCATCCCGAGAGAGATGCGAGAGATGCGAGCTCACATCATCAATCGAGTGAGGGCCATATCCTTTTGGATACAAATGCTGGAGACAACTTGCATTTTCTAGATATCTATTTCAAAGTGGGAAGGGCCCGCCACCACTCCCTTCCCCCTAGGAGTTATAGATGGATAGGCCTGCCTATTCCTCCGGGGGCCTTAAGAGAGACAGATGAAGCAGAAGTTTCCATCTAAATCACTCCATGTTTCCGCAACTCCATTGGAATACATATGAGATCAGAAACGCCATCATTGAGGCAGACAATGCAATAGCTTCGGTTAAAGTGAACCCCGAAATGGCATGACTAGATAATTGTTTAGCCAATGATGGATTTTGCGCCACGGAATGGATCAAGGAACTAAGAGTGTTTCCAATACCGGTAGTAGCTCCCGCTAAAGCAATTGTAGCTGCTCCAGCACCTATTAATTTCGCACCTTCCAGCATATTGAGAAGGAGGTTTCTGTCTTGTCAGTTCTTTTCCTAGTCTTTCTCTTCGGATTTGGTTTCTCTTCGTTGATTCTTCCCTCTTTCGGCGTTCCTTTCATCAATACCTACCTCAACTGGCATCTCTGGCTATCGCTAAATCATTACCTAACCAACTACGCCAATAAGTCAGTGGCTGCTGGTCATGAATTCTATATGTCATTACGCTTTATTATATACGTAATTACACTTTAGAAGACAATGCATATATTATATATGTAATTACGCTCTCGAATCCAACCATGACTCGATATATGTAATTACGCTATTTTGAGAAAAAGAGATTTCGTGAACTTCTTCCATTTCTTTCAGTCATTCTTTATATATGTCATTACGCTTTTCTTTCTTTTGGGGGGTTGATATATTGCTCAAGGCTGCCTCTAGTTACCGAAATCAATATCATTATATATGTCATTATGCATTTCATTTTTTTCATTCATTCATTCGATGTGTGTCGATTCGGTGTGAGTCGAAGGGCCCTTACTTCTTCATAGGGGTCACTCACTATTCATATGGTGAGGGTTCAAGCTACGCATCCTAGCTCCTCGACTGGCACGGATTGTTATAGCTCCAAATCTCACTCTTATGGTTTGTGATGCTGTACTCATGGCCTAGGGCAACCCCTCCTTCCAGACCTGATACTAAGATTTAAAAAATAGTGTTTTATCCCTTATACGCGACATTGCCCTGAGTTAAACGCGTGTATACGCGGGTCTGTGTATATCCAACCCGCATGTATGTATTGAACACTTAAAAAAATATAAAATTCCTTCTTTTCGGGTGGAGATCACGAGTTTTACCTGCTGATCACCTGTTAGTGCCCGTGGCCCAACTGTTCCCAACCAACTCCTAATTAAAAAAATACTTTGGAGATGGTATAAAATGACCTCAAAGGGAAGGCCTAAGGGGGAGAATAGAGAGAAAGGTTATTATGCTGAGATTTTTCTCTTGACCAGGTCTGAAATCCCTTGTGCCTTCTGCACTTCCCCCATTTTGTACACGAAACCTTTGTTTCCTTGTGTGTTGATGTTCATCCACCATTTATGACATCATGGAGAGAGTCATGGAAGGAGTTTTGTTAGAGGCTTGAGGCTGGAACGGATCCGGAAGGAAGCTTTGCTTGGAGCCTGCTGAAGGTGACTCAGGTGAACATATTCCTTTTTATGTACTTTATTTGTCTATAATAAAAGAAACACATGTCTTGGTTCCCGAAATGAATCTTCTTTATGTTAATGATATTCATGTTTTGAATTCATGTGTAAATGGTTGTTTGGATTTCATAACTAACTACCTTTCTTTATAACATGAAGATGGTTTCTTTATAAGTTTTTGTCCATGTACTGTTGTGTTCTTTGAATTGTTTGTTTTGTAGGACAAAAGACAAGAAGGGAACTCCAAGAAGGGTTTGGACCCTAAAGGCCTTCTCAAACGTAGGACCGAAGGTACATACCCTTATCATAGAATTTGCTTATAATAGCATAATGGCTGTATGAATGCATGTTTCTTTGAATAGAAAACTTTCAGTCTACTAGGGTTTCACCAAAAAATCCCTAGGGGAGTAATTCCCTCTACCATAAATGAAGACCTAGTATGCCAACTCATCAAGTGTACAACTCTGTTTATGAGCAACATACAACCAAAAAGATACATAACCAAGGATGACATTGTATAATTGACATCATTTCCAACACAATTAACTTAATTTCAACTCTCCGAGATGTAACCTTGCTACAATGAGGGAACCCAAACATAAGCTAGGCGTTTATGACAACCACAAAACCCCTCTACATGGTCATCCTCTATCACTCCCCCTTTGACATCTATGAAAAATGGACACCTCCATTTTAATAGGCAGAAAAATTGAAGCAAAAATATTGCAGCGACTAACATGGCTAAAAAGTAATGCATATCAATCAATAGCCATATTCTCCATGTCAACATCAAGAAACACATATAACCAATCAACATTCATAACATCATACCTAAACAAACACCTCTAGTAGCAGCAACAATTTTATAACATGAGGCAACAATACAATCATTAATGAGAAGAATCATAATAAAAAAACATGCAACAATGTGCACGTAGTCATCATCGAACACTCTCCATAACAACTACATAGCAACGAGTACAAAACATATATGAACATAACATCAAGCCAAGAATTCCCAACTATCATAGCATAGCATGAGCCACATCATGACATCTCCAAGCAGATCATAATGAACCAATCTATGGATGAACTGAATAGGAACAAATAGTGCTACCCCTAAACATATGCCATCTCCAAGACCAACTCCAACCTGTATTGAAACGCTTCCGCTGGAAACAATGCTTCCTTCCTCCAAATAGAAGCACCATATGGACATAGACTCCACATGACCATGACTCAAATGACATATACATTGATACATACATTATTGTATTAGTGACATAATAACCTCATACATGACCATTATATAATGTCATGACTCATGATTCTATGACTCAATCATAACACAATACATGTACATAGCTTCATGAGCCTTTTACATGGATATTACAATGAATTACATTGCTACTAGAATAATCTCCTATGGACTAATGAATCAAAAACATGATACATAATGACTATTACATCATCATTAGCTGATAGATGTGTCTTATAAATGACTCCATAAGGCTCCTCCATAATAATACTAACACCATGATGACTCAAGCTACTATTGACTGGACTCTAAACCAGCATAAAATATGATACAATACAAGATACATGGTTGTAATAACCACCATCAGATAGCTCATACATTGTTGGTCCATGTCTCAAGTCACCTCAATACATCTTGTGCCAATAAACTCCTTATCCATGGTTGTACCATCTTTTCAACCTGGCAACTTGTTAGTGAAAACAAAAGAATATATATATGTATATGTATATATGTATATATATGGATGAAAAAAGTACCACTTTCACCCAAAAAAAACATGTATACCAACTACAAATATATGAGCCAAAGTAATGAAGAATATGTTGAATATCACATGTATATCTCATACCATGCAAATCTCCCCTTGAGCTCAATATACCTCTAATCAATAGGATGATCTTATGGTCCTGAATGTATATGAGGTTGAAATGATCTCATTATAATTTCTACTATAATTGCCATACACTCACCCTGAGGTATGCACCTCTCATAAACTCCACAATCATCTATAAGTATGCAAGAAATAATCATGCACTACAGTAGGGGATTCTCTTCACTAATTGAAGAGTTGTTGCTCCTCATTTGCCCACACGGCCTTTGACTACTTCATTTATTCCTTCATCTCCTTCTTTTCTTCCTTCACTGGTTTTCTAGTAGGTCCTCTTTGTTTTTTCTACATTTGATGGTTTTTCCTTGAGTATCGAGGCAAAAAATATGTCTTTCCATATGGTAAAAAATGTGGCATGTATAGCACTCCACATGGCCAAGATATCAAGAAAAAGGATTAGAACTCTTACTGATCATGAAAAATATATACATTTCTTGCAATATGCTTCTCCTCCATTGGTTAGATCTGCAATTAGATACCTTATGGCCAAAAACGTTACATGAATAACAATAACCAAAAAAGTCATGATATCACAAACAATTGAAGTAAAACTAATATTAAACCCTCACTCCAATATGTGAATGTTGCATAATATGATCAACAAAATAAGACACTATGGCTATGTTCCAAATGCATTAGTAACTCCTACGAAAATAAATGTGAGAGTCACTAATAAGAAATAATGCATTCTATGGTAAGAACTTTGATGACACCTTGCATAAAGACCATGGAAAAAACCTATTCTATAGGAAGCATGTGTAATGGGATTCATCCACCATCTATCAAGTTTTGTATACTTCCATAATAACTCTTCCATCTCCATCTATAATAGACATGAATATCATCTATAATAAATACCTAACACATATCCATCTATCACCCCATCATAGCCTAGATATAATTGGTCAATTCCAATATCCCCATAATAAATTCATCCATCGATATAATAACAAATACACATTACCTAACTTGGGCCATCTTTAAATACCCATTCATCAAGGAGGATCCTAAAAGGTATAAAAATAAAAGTTTATGAAACTAAACATAATTACAACCAAGTTTAAGATCTCATCACAAGGAATCCAATTATGCAAATGGCACCTAGATCTAAGTTTGTATGTAGAAGTTATGCCTACTTAAAGTTACAATCAAACCTATCAAATGGAAAAAATCTATTTTTCACTACATAAGTTTGAACCATCACCAAATTGGGTGGTCGAGCCAAATTCAATGGTTGGTGGGATAAACTTGGCGATGACTGTAGAAGCTCCATGACCTAGTTGGTTATAGTTGGATTTGGAATAACATCCAAGTTTGAGATACTTAAACTTGGATGTTAAGTATCTCAAACTTGTTTTGTAATATGAAACAAGGGTCTATGGGATTGGAACCCACAAACTTCACTAACCAATGAATTAATATACCATTCACCAACCAACTACTAAATCATGGGGATTTGTATAGTTTGTCGCCCAAAATATATTCAAACTCAACACATTGCACTTGATGGTGGAAGGAGAAAGGTTCACATCTGAAGTAGAACAATGAAGAGGCTAACAAGGACCATGAGGCCATGGAACCCTATGGTGGAACCTTGCAGTGTGCCTTTCCAAGGAATATTTATTCATTTTCTAAATTTATTTCTAGAAAAATAATTTTTTTATTTTATTTATCGTTATCATCTCATGGGCACAATTGGAGGATTTTTAATTTTCCAATCCACTTCGAGCTCTTAATTGTAACTTACTGTCACTTCTTTGATCATGAAACTAGACAAATATATCATATAATTGGTAACCTTATTTAAATAAAATGTTATCATCAAATATTATCCATTTACCTTCAATCTATTGCATGCAGTATCGATCATTGATCAATGACTAACAAGCCTATAAATATAGCCCTCATCTCGCTATATAGGGGTAGGAATTATGCATATTAAAGCCATAATCCTATAAAATTGTAATAGAGTCTTTTTATGTTACTTTCAAGAATATTGATCCATTGACATAATTATTTTTTAAGTGCTCAAATGGATCACAATTAGGTGAATTCTATTGGGAGGGTATTTCATTGTTTAGATTTTATTTTCTCAAGTGTTCACATCTAGCTTCATTTTTCATTCAAATAATTAAATTTCTTTTATTGTATATTGTGATTTCACTCATATTTATTCAATTTTATTACTTAGTTACATTTTGGCACACTTGGTGGGACCCACACCCATTATTATGTAGGTACTACATAATTCATATCTTACACAATTTGGCACGTGTTAGATTTTTATGGTGCATCTATTATACCTTTAAAATTTATGAATCTTGAGCTTAGTTCTTAATTTGTATCACTTAATTTGTATGATTTAAGATTATAATTACAGTTTCGATTAAGATATTTTATTTTCTATCCCTCCAAAAATCCATTTGTTCTTTTTTTACTTGTAGGTTTTCAATCACTTCTACAATCACATGATTTTGTTATATGTTAATTTTCTTCCATTAGGTATAAAAATGCATCTGTAAAGTAAAACTATGCTTTTATCAAGTACCTTGGCACTTTTGCATTTCATCTTGTGCTTCCTTTTGAGCTAATCGTTGAATATGTGTTAGAACTAATACATTTATGAAGAATTTGGAGATCATTAGGAGAAGAATTGCAACCCTTAAATCACTAACATATTTGTTGTGGGGAATTTTTTTATTTTTTTCATAGCTTATATAATATTTGATTCAAGTTCCTTAAAAAAGAATTGGCTATGTAGTTCTAAATCCGATAGTTGTTATGTGTGTACCCCTCCCCTCATGTACTTGTGTGATATTCAGTATAAGAGAAACACACAATTATCTCTTTTATTTTTTAGCAAGATGCTTACCTAGGCATTGAGTGACCCTATGGTTTAGCCTCAACCAAGTAGATAGTGATGATGGAAGGAGAAAACCAAGGCTCATATGACAGAAGAGGCTGATAGAAGGGAAATCACAAGGGTTAAAATGGAGATGGGTTCATTTTTACACAAGCTTGAACCATAGGGAACTATGCTTGGATTCAGTTTCATGTTTACACAAGATTGAAACGAAAAACTATTCTTGGATTCAGTTTCATTTTTACACAAGCTGGAAACGAAAAACTATGCTTCGATTCAGTTTCATTTTTAAACAAGCTTGAAATGAAAAACTATGCTTGAGATTGGTTTGCAAGCCCCCAGCATGATGACTCGATTCTAGGTGCATGACCCCCAAGCTTCATTGTATTCACCTAAGTAGACTACTTGTGGCTATCAGGTGGATGGAATGAAGATTCATTTACGAGATCAAGTGAAAGACTCGACTGGGATTTTACGAGATCTAATCAAAGACTCGAATTAGAACTTTTCTCCAGAGGTCCTTATTTCATTTTTTAATGAGTTTGACACAAGACTTGTTTCATTTGTTTTTAATGAGGCTGACACAGTAAAGGAACTATCCTCATCTTCCTTGTTTCATTTTTTAACGAGGTTTGCACAAGACAAGGAACTATCCTGATGGGAGATGCTTCATTTTTTAATGAGGTTGACATAGTAAAAGAACTATCCTAATATCATTTGTTTCATTTTTTAACGAGGTTGACAAAAGACAAGCAACAATCCTCATGGGATTTGTTTCATTTTTTAATTAGGTTGATACATTAAAATAACTATCCTCATGTTTGTTGTTTCATTTTTTAACGAGGTTGACATAAGACCAGGAACTGTCCTCATCCATTTGTTTCACTTTTTAACGAGGTTGACACAAGACTAGGAACTATCCTCGTATTCCTTGTTTCATTTTTTAACGAGGTTGATACAAGACCACAAACTATCCTCACATTCCTTGTTTCATTTTTTAATGAGTTTGACAGAAGACAAGGATCTATGCTCATACCCTTTGTTTCATTTTTTAACGAGGTTGACACAAGACAAGGAACTATCCTCATATTCCTTGATCATGACCCATAATTGGTAATCAGTTCCAAGAGGTTCTCATCAGATGGGAGAACAATGCTCTAGAAGGGATCCATAGCAAGAAATCCATTAGAGAGATCTGGTTCTAGTACCCCCAGTACATAATGCACAACATCACAAAATTGATCGTTAGTTGATGTAGGCATGGAACGGGTTGCCACATGATTAACCCATGGTGGGGATGATACCATTGGGACAAAAGGACCATTTAGGGAAGATGGTTGACTGGAAGCCATATTGATCCAGGTGGATGTTGGTGGCCACCCACCAACCCATTTGGACCCCCACAACTGTCTCTTTCAGTCTTTTCAGTTTCCTAAATTACACCACAGTTTACTATTTTTAGCAGTTTTTTCGGGTCCCGAACTTCCGGAGCCGTTTTGAGGCCCTAAACGACGTTTTTTTGGGATTCTGGGGCAACATGGGTCGTAGACCAATGTTGCCTCCCAAAGTGGTAGTACTCGGATAGATCTTTCTAACGAGCTATCGTGCGCGTCAAACGGAGATCATATGCCAAAGTTACGACCCCGGGAAATTGATGTACCAATTTACCCAAACGGGGCCCACAATTTGGCGTTTCATCTTCCAAGGGTTAGGTTTCGGGATGTGAAGGGTTTTCCATTGTTTCTCAACAATAAATAGGCCTTCGAGCCTCATTGTAACACAGTTCGGAACAGTTCAGAGGCATGTAGCCGCACATCTCTTCTCAGAGATAGCTACCATCGCCCTAGCTGGTTTATTTCCATTTCTGGTTGTAAGCATATTTCAGTATTTTCCATTAATGAAATGAATCATTATTTCCGCTGCATCTATGTGTTTATGGTTATTGCACCTCTGTATTTATGGTTATCTCTGTAATCTATTGCGTTCCTGTTTAAATCCGGATCAGTGGTATCAGAGCGGTCTGCTTTTTCTCTGTTTTTCTTTGCATGTACCCAACGAGGTCGGGATATAAGGAGTTAGGGCTTGAACTGGTCGAACCTTTGCAAGACCAGCCTCGCAAATCCCGACGGCCTCCCATGGCGGATCAGAAGAAAGACGAGGGGGCAGGAGATCCTATCAAAATCTTGCTCGAAGAAGCACTCGAGCGGCAAAGGAACGCGATGATGGATAGCTTCGCGCAGATTCTTCAGCGGCTACCCAGAGGCGACGCATCGGCTTCCAACAGCGACTCTGGAAACGCCACACCCTTCAAGGTACAAGTTAATTTTGAAATCCCCATATTCGAGGGTCAAATAGACGCAGATGCCGTAGATAAATGGTTAAATCTGCTAGATGGGTATTTTTCTGTTCACGAATTTTCAAGTCGGGAAAAGATTGTTTTTGCTCTTCTCAAAGCAGCCCCCCACGTCAAGGACTGGTGGGAAACCTACTGCGAGCAGAAGGATGAAAGTACAGGCTCACTATTTTCAGCCTCACCCACTTGGAATGACTTCCGGGATGCCATCAAAGAGCAGTACTACCCTGTCGGAAGCTATGAGGACAAATACATCAAATGGACCACACTGCGGCAGGGACGAGAGCAAGATGTGTCGGAGTTCACAAACATTTTTCATACCCTTCGCACACAGTTGGGTATCAAAGATTCTGAGCTGCATCTGGTACTCAAATACCGCGGCTGCCTGCACAGATACATCCAGGAAGAGATGGTGTTCTTGAACATCTCCTCGCTCGGCACAGCGTACCGATATGCTGTCAAAATCGAGCAAAAGTTCAAACAGAAGAAGCGAGACTTTGGATCTGCAAATCCGAAGCCCAAAGGACAAAGCCAAGGCGGGGTGACCCAAGACAACCCGTCGAAGCCGCAAGAAAAGAACAACACCATGAAGCCGAAGAAGGACACAGGGAAGTGGTGTGAGTTCCACAAGAGTTCCACTCATAACACAATTGAGTGTCGGACCAAGCAGTCACTGGTGGCCGAGTTGAAGGCTTCCGAATCAGATGCATGTTCTGACCCTAAGCCAGAACCCGACAAAGGTAATGGCAAAGGGAAGCAGATCATTGATGCGGACCCCAGCGCCACTGTTGCCACCGCCAAGATCCAGAAAGATGAGCCCGAAAATCCAGAGGAAGGGGAGCGTCTTTTCCACTCACAGATGTGGGTGAAGGGTTCGCCGCTGCAATTCATTGTCGACAGTGGCAGCCAAAAGAACCTCATTTCAGCAGAGGTCATGAAGCGGTTGGGCCTACCAACTACACCACACCCACAGCCGTACAGTATCGGGTGGCTTCATGAAGGACGAGATCTCAAAGTTCGCCAGCAGTGCCGCCTTCCCTACAGCATCAAGCCCTTCACAGACGAGGTATTGTGTGATGTTACACCTCTGGATGTTTGTGATGTACTATTAGGCCAGCCATACTTATGGAGGCGACATGCTGTGTATGAGTCCAGGCCTCGTGCTGTCATTATTTCTTTGAATAATTCATTATACAGGATACCAGAGGTAGCCCCACCTATCGCCACATCTTTGATCACTACCAAGAAAGGCAGCAAGCTCATATCACAGACCAGGAAATTCATTTGTCTGGTTCACTCCCAAAGTAAGGGGAAGATCGTTGCTACATCCATGACCCCTGCAAAGGGTTCCTCCACGCAGCAGCAGCAACAAAGGGATACGGTCATGACAAAACACAGGAACAACTTCTCCTCACCCACATGCGTACCACACAAGTTTCAGGTGGGCAACAAAGTCTGGTTGCATCGACAAAAAGAACGCCTTACAAGAGCCCATCAGAAGCTCCGACCACTCCGACATGGTCCTCACAACAGTACCAAGGCTATGGGGAACAATTCTTTGGAGCACATCATTCCTCCATTCATTCGCCTGCACCAAGTGTTCAATGTGGACGATCGTCGACCATGCTTCCCACCATCACTGGACACATCAGAGATTGCAGGACAAGTTCAGCAGATGGAGGAACTCAACGCAATGGGGACCATTGCTTCCTAAGGGGGGAGGAATGATCCAGGTGGATGTTGGTGGCCACCCACCAACCCATTTGGACCCCCACAACTGTCTCTTTCAGTCTTTTCAGTTTCCTAAATTACACCACAGTTTACTATTTTTAGCAGTTTTTTCGGGTCCCGAACTTCCGGAGCCGTTTTGAGGCCCTAAACGACGTTTTTTTGGGATTCTGGGGCAACATGGGTCGTAGACCAATGTTGCCTCCCAAAGTGGTAGTACTCGGATAGATCTTTCTAACGAGCTATCGTGCGCGTCAAACGGAGATCATATGCCAAATTTACGACCCCGGGAAATTGATGTACCAATTTACCCAAACGGGGCCCACAATTTGGCGTTTCATCTTCCAAGGGTTAGGTTTCGGGATGTGAAGGGTTTTCCATTGTTTCTCAACAATAAATAGGCCTTCGAGCCTCATTGTAACACAGTTCGGAACAGTTCAGAGGCATGTAGCCGCACATCTCTTCTCAGAGATAGCTACCATCGCCCTAGCTGGTTTATTTCCATTTCTGGTTGTAAGCATATTTCAGTATTTTCCATTAATGAAATGAATCATTATTTCCGCTGCATCTATGTGTTTATGGTTATTGCACCTCTGTATTTATGGTTATCTCTGTAATCTATTGCGTTCCTGTTTAAATCCGGATCACATATTTGGACCAAAAATGAAATCTGACCAACGGTGACAATTCTGCCTTCATGTGAGAAACATATCACTCGAAAGAGTGTTGAAACAATAACTCCTGTGTCATAAACATAGTCGCACCCAAGAAGTAAATTGTAATATAAAGGGCCTGGGACTACCATCAAGTTCAGATAAATGATTTTTCCTCCCAAAGTAATAGGAAACTGAGGAAGGATCCATAATGGTAGACTTGTTCCTCTATTAAAAGCCAACAAATTCTAGGTAATAGGCACAAGTGGCGGTGAACTAAGTGCTTGCCAATCAGTGGAGGAAAGGATACTCACAGATGCACCTTCATCTATAATAGTGCTAGATGCAATCATATTACAAACCTGTACTATAATCTGGAAAGGCACATAAGAACGAAGACAAAATCCTCCCAGTCGATTCCAATCAAAGGAAGTGACCACACTACTTGGAGGGGGTACCATACCAAATTCACTTCAACAACACTGAAATACAATCAATGAAAGGGAGTAAGGTCTATTGGAGAATCCTAGGATGTGATAAGCTACTCAGAATGAGGATCATTCCCTAGTATGTTCACTAATTTTTTATGAAGAATTTGGTATCTACAGATATATAATTCCCTAGACAATAGCTATATCTAGAACAACAATTTAAAGCACTTTAACCTTTCTCTATAAACAATAGATAAGACAAAGAGAATGAGAGGACCTACTTTTAATTTTGCTTTCCTATTGTCTCCTTTGTATCGATTATGTCACTCCTTCCCATACTTAACACGCTTGAGAAGTACCTGTAAACATCAATAGAAGAAAAATAATCGATGAAAGCAAAAGATCTATTGATTACAAGTAAATGGAATCAGATACATTCACATATATAAGCATCACATATCAAGATAAGCATAAGTAAAAAGGTGCAAATACTGTATTTAATAGAAGGATGAATTATAACCATGAAGCCTGACTTGAAGTCACTCCTCCAGCTTTGGTTCCATCCACAACACATGACAAGCATGACAATCTAGTAGCATAAGGACACTTACAATAGTCTCAATTATCAAACTAACATT
The DNA here is from genome assembly GCA_031772625.1 of Pinus tabuliformis. Lineage (NCBI taxonomy): Eukaryota > Viridiplantae > Streptophyta > Pinopsida > Pinales > Pinaceae > Pinus > Pinus tabuliformis. The sequence continues at coordinate 638,973,979 of CM062811.1, forward strand.
ATGTCCTTACAATCAACAAAATCCAGCCATTGATCACTTATATGAGTGCTCAATTTATAGGAAGATGGATGAGGTTTTGTCATCAATAAGGGCATTGAATGGCCTTCCATACTTAGAATTAGTTCCATGGAGGAAGGGATAAGAGGATAGGATATATCTTAACTCATTCCTAATCCATTTTCGAGCTCATAGGAGATGATAAGTGTGGGAATCTTTTAGATGGCTCCAAAGGATAAGAATATTTTTAGAACCCTATGTGAATTTTGCTCAATCTCGCCCAACACAGGTCAAATAGGGCCTAAGTGCTCTGAAGAGCACCCTAGCATGGACTCAACTGCTCTGCAATGCACCCTTGCATGGGCCTAATTGTGCTAGTCCCTCAAAAGGTCATTTCAAGATGTCTTGAGGCCATGAAATTTTTTGGGAAGGAGGCATTCAAAAGGTTGACTTGTTTAGGGCATGTAGCAACTGAAATTAGGGTTTGATGAGCCCTAAAACAATGATATGGATGATGGGAGTGATGTGCCCAAATAGATCTGTAACAATGCCCCTAAGTTTAATGGGTTAGATGTCCTCAAGCCATAGATCAGGGGAATTAGTAATCTTAGAGCTCAAATTACCTAGTAAACAAAAAAAACTTAATAAAACATCATTAACAAATTGATGATGAAAAAAAAATTATAATCTCGTTCATATTAAAAATATATAATAATTAATTTTACTATAATAAAATTTATATTTTATATTAAATTATACAAATTTTAATTTATTATTTAACATGTTATCCAATTTATTCATCAAATATTTTATTTATTTATTTTTTTTTTAATTTTTTTTAATACAAATCTATTTTAAAGTCAGTACTTTAAATTTTCTTTTCTATGTATATACAATCATGTAAAAATAGAACTTCCATAATATTACTAATAGTCTGTTTTCACTATATTTACGAGCATCCACCAATTACAAAAAATAAAGCAAAATATATTTTAAAAATTAATTCTCTTTTTAAATTATTAGAACCTTTATATACCGATGTTGCAATAGACTATTATTAACTTGATAAAATGCAACATTATTGATACTATGATGGGTTCTGATATAATGCTACTTGAAACTAAATGGTTTTGCTATATAATGCAACTTGCAATTTACATGTGCACCACAATAAATAGATATCCTTAAGAAGTCTTTGTAATACTTTGAAATTTTTCTAGCATTTTCTATTTATGTTTTAATTACGGGTTCTTTGAGGGCAGAAAATGTAAAGCAATTTAAAAGATGGAAATGTGCTAGCTCACAAATATTTTGACCTTGGCATATTTTGAAGCTGGTACTAATCAAATTTTTGGTTCAATAAAAATTGTCAAAAATACATTTTATATACTTGCAAACCAATCACTAAAGCCAGAAAATTTTAAACTTCAAATAGGGCAAAATGCAACCCTGTTTTTAGGTTGGTATTGGCAATAGAGGCGGAGAAGATTATATTTCTTACACAACACTTTCCAATAATTCTCTTCTCGCACCTCTCCCTTTTCCCTCTCAGCATTTAGAAGACATTCATAATCTGAAATCAATCCCTTCACCATAATTTTTCATATCTGCTTCGCTCAAGACTTGAGTATAACTGGAGATGACATCTAGCCTCTGTGTTGGTTTGAGTTGTTAACCATGTATCCTTGCATTTCTTGGCTCAACTCAGCGTGCGAATAACAATGCTAATGTCAAAAGGTTGCCGGGTAAATCAACTAACTTCTTCGTGCTTGGCATCCAAAATAGTTTTCAATGTAGTTCAATTGTATACAACTTGAGCTGGGTCTTTTGTGCGCGGAAATCTAACTAGATCATACGCAAATTCTTGGTCAACACATCTATGTATATTTATTATATTTTAAAATTTGAAATATAAAGTTTATGGTTGAATTTAGGCTTTTGTGATTCACATGAATATTTTTTAGAAGAGTTTTTGGCGGAAATCACATAATAATTCATTTGTTGACGTGTGTTTCAGGACAAAACTCGTCGTGATGATGCACCACACTGGTTAGTAACGCGTCATGACAATGCAGCACACTAGTTGGTTGGTTTGAAACATGTCAAAAAATTATGTGATTTCCACCTAAAACTCTTCTAAAAAATAAAGTCCATCGTTAAATTATGTTTTTAAATTAATTAATTGTTAAAAATTAATATATTGTATTTCTTTTTAATTATAATGAATTTAGTGTGGGTTATAGTTAGTGCATTGGTTATGTTTATTATTTATTGATTATGGTTGATATGTTTAATTTTGGTTAAATTATTGGGAATGTGATTGATTTTGTCTAATATTTTTATTTACTTATGTGAGTTTAATATGGTTAGAGATGACTCATTATAGTTGATGATGGATATTTATAGCTCAAATTTGTTGAATATGTTTGACCATGTTTGATTATAGTTTACTGTGTATTTGACCATACAATTTGAGTTTCATTACCATAGTATTGAACTCAAATACATTGGATATGGTAGTACATGCTTTAATCAAATCTCCTAAAAAAAATTGTGATAGTATGACTTGTTTATATGGAATTTTCTTGAACGTCCAAAACTAGATTCTCTAAAATAATCATATTTTTGGAAACTCATTATACATTTATTTCATTCAATAGTGTTTTACACGTTTATTTTTCTTTAATCATGAATATCGTGGATTTGTATTTGATAATTATGTTTTATGAGTAACCATTATTATCTTTTCTCACAAACAAGGGGATCTTATGCACCAATTTGGTGTTTCTATTGCTCTTATTATTATTACTATTAATGTAATTTTCATGATTGGATGTTGAGTTGAGTGATAATGTACTTGTTTGAGAGTGATATTACTTGTTTCAAATGTTGTAATTGAACACCTTTCTTTTGAACAACACTTTGTTATTGACTTTTTCTTTTAGCATTTCTTCCTCATTTCTTTTATCTCCTCTTCCTCATGTATTTTCGTCTCCTCACAATTTAGTCATCACTTTGAGATGAGACATTGGAGTACCTAGAGGTGCATGCAAGGTAATGATGGTTTCTCATAACACTTGTGGTAATACACGCTTGGAAAAAAGATAATCTACTAAATTGGAGGAATGCTTAGAGATACATACACAATAAATTTCAAGATGGTGCAAGAATATGAAATGTAGATAAATGAATTATCTTTCGAAATATATAATTTGTATTAATAGACATTATGTCTAACTATGTCAATTTTGAGTTTTACTAACATTATTATGTTATTTTCATACAAAGTGCAATTAATATGATTTCATTAGTGAAACCTCTAAGTACATAAATAATGTAATATTGATAGAAAAATTGGTAGAGTTATCAAAAACAAAGTGTTTTTGTGCATATCTATTTTTTGAAAAAAAATGACCTTAATTTGATATATTTTTTAAATATTGTTGACACCTAATCTTCATGATTGGGAATTTTATGTAAATAAATTAATTGGGAAGGTGAACAGTCATCGGAAGATGAACTGAACAATCACTCCCTATTGTATATAACAATGGGTTACCTATGGAATAAAATACGAATCAGTTTTTTCTGCCTTTACAGAGTTACTGCCTGGCCTGACATGGTATCAGAGCCAGCTCCATTTTTGGCATAATCTTGTAACTCCCTTCTGCTAGTTTCATGCAGTCTGTCCACTACTGGGCTCTCTGTCCCTCTGTTCCCTCCACAATGACTGCCATTGTCTAAACGCTACACATAGACCAGTTTGCCCAATCCGCCCTCTAACAGTTCGCACAATTTTTGCATGATTGTAGCGTCTCAGTCTTCCAGAAGTGGAGCAGGAGTCGCCGGATTCACCTCGCCTCTGTCTTACCAAAAAAAATAAAATTCTTTGCCCAACGTTGTGGTACCAAAAACATATCGGAGTCGGAAGCCATGGATCTCTGTACTCTATGAGTATCTGCCCTAGTGTTATACTTCTGTATACACCGAACTTAAAATATACTGTCTGCGCTTCCTCACTCTCACCCAAAAACAAGAACTCAGATGGTCTGGTATTCATATATTCACGCGGGTTGACTTCTTTGAGGTCCTCCTCAATCCGTCCATACAGCTTCCTGAAGGTTGGAAGTGCGGCTAGTCGCATCCGCACCATAAGATCTTCATCCCCACTTAAAGGGATTGATGAATGGAGAGTTACGTACCTGCACATGTTTATAATACATAAGAAATGTCCTATATTTCTTTGATCCCAACAAAAGCACCGTCCATTCCAAGAAATCTGACGGTCTATTTGGAGTCCACGTTCGATATTTGATGGTTGGATCACACGGACCATAACAGAGTGCGTTGTGGTTGATATTCGAACAAATTTCAATTGTTCCAAATAGCTTTGAAATCCATGGGACCCAAATATTTGTTGCTTCTCATGATGAACGGATTATTGGCCGGTCGGCGTAGTCCCCCACGATATTGAGAACGGATCCACCGTCGATTTACAGAAGTCTCCCTCGCTCAGGTATCAGAGCAAGGTTATTTTATGCGCAGCATTATTAACGTTATCAATATATTTTTATTTTGTTTCATGTTGGGTGAAATTCCATGGAAGCCCACAAGGCTACAATTCGCTATCGCAAACATTAGTTTCTACCCCACAAAAAGGACCAAATCTGTCGTTGTGTCTATGCCATATTTGTTCTTTTAAGTGGTAGAATTTCATGGCATTGACCATGCGATATGAACCGAACTATGCTCTACTCCAATAATAATTATTAGCCTCTACCACTGTTATTGACTACGACAAAATATTATTGTGACTAAGTATTTTGAGGTATGGCTGATGCTTAAATTACAGAGCAGTCTTATGAACCGCATTGAAGCTGCTGGTGGACATATTATTTTTTGGAATGGTGTGACATAGTAGTATTGCACAGTTTTTTCATTTGAATGGTAATGTTGTGTTGAAGCATAAAGTGATATGTAATATTGATATGTACATAATATTTCAATGAAATTTTGATGCTTCTATCAAACATTAGAGGGATTTGAAGAAAATATAGTGCATAAGGTTGTAACGTAAGGAAGTTTGTTTTTATCAGCAGAAGTTATTTATCAGCAGAAGTATTTTTTATAGAATGCATTCAATCATCTCTATGGTAGGAATAGTTCTCATTGGCAAGGAGAACTATCCTGAATGGTCCCGGATGATAAAACACACCCTCATCTTCAATGAGTTGTGGAAAGGTGTGTGTGTCGGAGAAGGAGACAATGACCCAGTGCAGCCTACATCAAACAAAGAGCTCGTCATTTGGGAAAACAAGAGCAGCAAAGCCTATGCATTAATCGCAAAATCTGTAAATGAAGAAGTAAGTTGCCATATTTCATCATATTCAATTGCCTTTGAAGCTTTACAAAAGCTGAAAGAGCTCTATGCCTCACATTCTGCACTTGAAGTTGTTCAGCTCATGATTAAACTCTTCACTCTTGAACTGAAAAATAATGATCCTCTTGCTCTTGCATCTGAAGTAAAGTCTATAATGCATGATATTAAATCCACTAAGGTTGAGCTGGATATCCCTCTTATTGCTTTTCTCAAGGAAATCTATCCTACCTACTCCAATTATCTTGAGTCTTTACAAGCAAATGGAAATCTTAAAGATATAACCTTTGACTCTCTTATGAAAAAGTTTGTTGAAAGAGTGAAAGCCTTTGGAAAGAAGACAGTCCCTGAATCTTCTGAAGAGACTGTTTGTCTTGCTCATAAAGAAAAGCATCCTGCTCAAGATTCTACAAGAGGAAGAGGTGGACGAAGAGGAAGAGGAAGATACTTCAGAGGCAGGGGGGCAGACATTCTCAAGGAGAAAAGGCAGATCTCCATTGCATTCACTGCAAACGAAATGGATCACATGATTCTTCTACATGCAAGCTACCATGGGACAAAATTGAGCAGAAAAGAAACCAGTAGAAAGCTAAAATTGATGATACAGACAAAGGTAAAGAACTTGAATCCGCTCACTATATTGAGGCACAATGTAAAATTGGAGTAAATGAGATTTGTTTAATGCTTCACTTGCTTCTTCGAAAAATGATTGGTTGCTTGATTCAGGAGCAACCTGTTATATGACTCATAGAAAAGATTTTTTTGAAGATTTCACTGACAATGTTGATGGAGCAGTATACTTTGCAGATCAGTCAAAAATAAAGCCGTCAGGGCTTGGCACAATCAGGCTTAAACTGCCTGGTCTTCCAGACTTTCTTCTGGATCATGTTCTATATCTCCCATAACTGAAGAGAAACTTGCTATCCTTGGTCCACATCTGCCAGCAAGGTCACTCCATTCATATGTTTGATGGCAAGCTTGAGGTAAGAAAAGCATCTAACAACTCACTTGTCATGAGGGGAACAGAAGAAGAAAGGCTTCTCAAACTGCAAGGAACCTCTGCTCATGCACAACATTTCTCATATATTTCTCATCATGAAGAAGGTACACTTCCATCAAGTTTATTATGGCATGCTATATTTGCACATTTAAACTATGATAGTCTCCGCTTATTGAAGAAAAATGGTGTTACTGTTTTGCCTACAATTCCTAGGAAACGTAAGCAATGTGATGCTTGCATTCTAGGAAAGCATAACAAACAGTCTTTTCATGATTCACATTCAAGAGCACATAGAAGCTTGAACTCATTCATTCAGATTTATGTGGTCCAATGCCTGTTCCTTCTGCAAATGGAAATAAATATATCATGACATTTATTGATGATTACACCAGAATGTGTTGGGTTTATTTATTGAAGAACAAATCTGATGCTTTTCAAACATTCAAGAATTTTCATAAATGGATTGAAAATGATGCATAATCTCATATTGGGTCTATTCGCACTGATAATAAAAAAGAATATAAATCAAATGAATTTGAAAACTATCTTTGCCAACATGGGATCAAACATCAAACAACTGTGCCTTATAATCCCCAACAGAATGGTGTAGCTGAAAGAATGAATAGAACAATCTTGAATATGGTACGATCCATGCTTTTCTTCAAAAATGTAAAGATAATGTTTTGGGCTGATGCTGTTCTATGTGCTGCATATATAAAGAATAGATGTCCATATAATGCTATAAGAAACAAGACTCCTTATGAATTGTGGTATGGACATGTTCCTTCGGTAAAACATCTCAGGATCTTTGGTTCCACCTGTTATGCTTTGGTACCAAAGGTACATAGAAACAAACTTGGTGCTAGAAGTCATAAGTGTATCTTCCTGGGGTATTCAAACACCTCTAAAGCATACTACGTCGATGATGAAGTAGATAAAAAGTTTGTTGTATCTAGAGATGTCATTTTTCTTGAATCATCCAAATCTGACAATGTTCTTGAGAGGAAACTTGATCGCTTGGATAGATTCACAAAAAGAAATCATTTCAAGAATTTGATAATCAGATTCCACATCTTGAAGGGGGGATTCCTATTCTAGATCAACATGTGGAATCTTCTTCTGAAAAACAATCTCCCCTGCATGAAACTCCAACAACGGATGATGCTTTAAGTGATGTAATTGATAGAATTGGGAGACTCAATCTTGATTCAGTCCCAACTCAATCAATAGATCAGCCTGGACCATCTCAGAAAGGTCCCCCAAAATGGCTAACAAAGACACTTGAAAGTGTTCATCCTGATGAAATTGGAAAAACAGGAACCAGAAATTCAAACCGACAAAATGGAGGTGATGTAGATGACTCTAATTCACCTGTTGATATGGATGTTACTTATGATTGTGAATTAAACTTGTCTACAGATTTTGAACCAACTTCCTTCAAAGAAGCTCCTTCTCATGATGAATGGAAAGAAGCGATGCAAAAGGAGTATGATGCTCTCATAAAGAACGGCACTTGGAAGCTGGTTGACCCTCCATTTGGAACCAAACCAATTGGCTGCAAGTGGGTCTACAAGAACAAGTACAAAGCTGATGGCTCACTTGACAAGCACAAAGCTAGGCTTGTGGAAAAAGGTTTTGCATAGAAGGAAGGGGTCGATTATGAGGAAACTTTTTCCCCCACAGCAAAATGGGCCACCATCCAGACACTCTTTGAACTAGCAGCTCAGAATGGTTGGAAAGTCCATCAAATGGATGTAAAAACTGCCTTCTTGAATGGAGATCTAAAAGAGAATGTTTTTATGTCCCAGCGTGAAGGATTTGCTGTGAAAGGACATGAACATAAATTATGAAAACTTGTCAAGTCCTTGTATGGCCTCAAACAAGCACCACGAGCCTGGTATGAAAAAATAATTGAGCATCTTCTGGAACTCAACTTCAATCATTTTGATCTTGATGATGCAACTTTATTTGTCAAGAAAGTTGGCAAAACAGTTGTGTATCTTGTGGTATATGTAGATGATCTTTTAATGACAGGGAACAATGAAAGCTACATTGCATCCATAAAGAAGGAATTGGGGAGAAGTTTTGAAATGACTGATTTGGGCTATGTTCATTACTATCTTGGCATTGAAGTAACCCAACATCCAAATTCCATATTTCTTTCTCAAAAGCAATACATTGGAGATTTGTTAAACAGATTTGGCATGACAGAGTGCAATCCTCTTTCTACTCCAATGGAACAAAACTTAAAGCTCACATCTGTTGAAGGAAAGGAATTTGAGGATGTAACAAAGTATAGACAGCTTGTAGGAAGTCTCATCTACCTCACTACTACCAGACCAGACATTTCATTTACTGTTGGAATCCTCTCCAGGTTCATGCAAAATCCTTGTGAGGGACATTGGTCTGCTGCAAAAAGAGTTCTAAGGTACTTGAAGGGAACTCAAGACCTTGGAATCAAGTATACACAGGTGGACGACTTCAGCTTGATTGGATACTCTGATTCAGACTTCGATGGAGAAAAAGAAACTGGGGTATCTACTTTAGGATATGCTATGAGTCTTGGATCAGGAGCTGTCTCCTGGAGATCACGTAAACAATCAGTTCCAACAGATTCCACAATAGAAGCAAAATACATGGCAACAGCTGAAGCAACTAAAGAAATTGTGTGGCTCAGGAAAATTCTTGAAGATTTGCAGGTAAAACAAGTACAATCAACTCCACTCATGATTGATAACACCTCTGCAATAATGTTGGCCAAGAACCCAAAGTTCCATGATCGAACAAAGCATATCAATACTAAATATCATTTGATTCGACATCATGTTGAGGCAAAAACAATCCATCTCCGTCATTGTTCCAAAAATGAGAAAATTGCAGACATCTTCACCAAAGCACTTGGAAAGGAAAAGCTTGAACGATTCAGAATGATGCTTGGACTCACCAACATCCCTTCAGATTAAGGGGAGGAATGTTGACACCTAATCTTCATGATTGGGAATTTTATGTAAATAAATTAATTGGGAAGGTGAACAGTCATCGAAAGATGAACTGAACAATCACTCCCTATTGTATATAACAATGGGTTACCTATGGAATAAAATACGAATAAGTTTTTTTTTCCTTTAGAGAGTTACTGCCTGGCCTGAAAAATATGAAATTTTTTTTGTCCTTGAAAACATAAGGCCTTCTGTTAGTGCACCCTAAAAGAGCCTTAAAATGACCAAACAATCATTTTTATTTTTACATTGTAGGTCTTAATGTTCACTAATGAAGGCCTTCCGTTAATGCACCCTAAAATAGCCTTAAAATGTACAAACAATCCTTTCTTATTTTTACATTGTAGGTCTTAGTGTTCACTAATGAACCATATAATTTTTGTTCTAAAATGGTTAACATGGAAAAGAAGTTATAATGGAAATATAAAGGGGATGTATTTCAATATTCCAATAGATGTCAAGAGAAAATTGTATTAAAAATAGTAAACACTATTAATATTTTAAAAAAGTATACAATTAGGATGTACATAGACGACTCGATATGTGTATGTAGTTTCATGGACAATTTATTTGTTTAGCATATCAAAAAGTAATATAAAAGATAGAGATATAAATACATTTTTTTAACAAATTTATATTTTCATGTCTTTCCAGCCCAAACACAATGTTTGTGATCCCCAACCTATATGTGAAGTATCCAATTAATCATGCACATAAGCTCCCCCCCAAAAGGCATTTAAATTAAAAAAAATTGTGTTCATGGTCCTAACACTAAAAAAGCATTCTTGATCCAAGTAATAAAAATGTGTGTGTGTTGCCCACATGGACAGTTCACTTGGTAATGACTTTGTTATGAAGTAATATGGAAACCATGGGATTCAAAGTTTAGTAGAAAAGAAGTTCAAGGATGCACATTAGAATTAAGGTAGAGAATACCAACACCCTTTAAACAAGGGGTGAAACCTTGCCTTTTATAGTCGGGACAATTTATATTATTGATCACTAATCAAACAATGTGATCAATGATCGAGAATAAATAAAGGATTGAGGTAGAGTGCAGGTCCATTAGAAGAGGTGTTCTAGAGAAGTATATAACGTAGAAGGGATGAGACTTAGTCAATAGGACCTTGTGAAGGTCCATCGCATAAAAAAGACCAGGGATGTCATCGAACAAAAGGCAGGATCATTTGTTGAAAGGAATTATTCTCGTTGCCCATATTTTCTTCCCTAGGTGGTATGAGGGAAATTTCGAATAGGTGTGCTCATGGAAATAAGTTGATTCAAGAAGGAATATTCCGAGTGGGAGATGATAACTTTGTAGAAATATTATGGGGATTTACTTAAATGTTTTATGTTAACTTTGGTCATAACAAGTAACACTACGAAAGATAAAGACGGAGGAAGAAAAGCTCTTAGGAGAAGAAAATTGTGGCAAAATGGCAACAACAAATGAAATTGTTGAGAATGGGACAACATGAGTTCTCAAAACAGGAGTGAAGAAGCGAGAAGTTAATAATGTAAAAGCCAACAACTTTGGAAGTTGAGGAGAAGGAGTGCTCAAGAATAGGGTCTACTAAAGTGAACTACAAGAAGAGTGTCTATTAAGAGGGTGAATTGGTACTATTGGCAAGTGAAAAATGTGTTATAAAAAAGGATAAGGATTTTTGAAGCTCACAAATGGACAATGAGAGTCCACAAAAGAAGGAAGTGGAAATGACTACTAATAGTCATAGTAAGGGTTCAAAGAGAAGTCACAATCAGGTGGAAGAGAATGTCAAAACAATTGACATCAAGCAATTGATTGATGAGGATTTTGAGGGGGAATTGGTTGAGTTAAGAGTAGAACTTAGTAATATAAATAGGCTTCTATGAGAATAAGGATCTGGATGGATAAGGGAGACAAAGAAGGTAAGATGACATTAATTACAAGTGAAGCTAAATAAAAGGTTAATTTCCATGTTGACAAAATAACTCATAGAAATTGAGTTTAAGATGCAAGTTCAGTATTGTGAATTAGGGTAGAGATCAATCCTTAGAGAGAATCATAAAAATGAATATGCTAAGAAGATACCTTCTAATAGCATTAGATATTGTTTGGAATATCAACATAGGGTGTTAGAACCATATGTTGAGGCTAAAGGTCATAATGATTTTAAGTGTGATAATTAGTGCATGGACGTAGGATTTGTTGAAGATGATGGAAAGAACATTAATTTTGTTCAGGGTAGGGAAGAAGAACAACATTTTAATGTGATTATTGTGAAGGGTGAAGAAGAATTACAAAGCATTGTTATAAATTTTGGAACAAAACAAAATTTTAATTTTCTTCGAAGAGGAAAGAAGGTAGAAATTTTTTGTGAAGGAAATCAAGGTGTATACCATATGCAGCGAATAAATACATATATGGAAGAAAAGCATGAGACTGAAAGGTTTATGTATCTAGATGAGATTCCTAATTTTAGAAGTTTCTAGTTTTTGAAGAGATGCCTTAGGTTGATGAATTAGTGCATACACACCTTCAAGATGGTGAAACTGAGGAAAAAGTTAACAGTGAAAAAAGAAGATGAAGATTTGATGAATGTATTGAAGATTCCAGTGCAACATGAGGAAAGAATGGCACAAGCATATAAAAAGGATGTAAATTCTCATGTTCTTGAAACTAATGAGTGGTTTGTGTTTGCAAGTGGCGAGGAATGTAAGGATAGACAAACTCATAATTTTATCATCTTAGCAAAGGAGGCAACATTGTAGCCTTTAACAAATAAAATGGAAATATATACAAATTCAATGAGTTCAAGTATTGGGCCCTGTAAAGAGGAGAAAGATGTGCGGGGAACAATGAGCTAGCTTATAGATACTTTAGCTGAAGAAGTATAAGAAATCTTGAAATAGGTCATGCAATATTACAAAGTAGGCATGGAACTTGCTAAAGAATAAATGACAATAGAGGACAATCATACTAATGGAAAATGGAACAAAGTTATGGAGGAAACATTGTATAAAGTTATAAATTGTTTGTGGCAAATTCGTCATTTTAGCAAGCTTCACAATATGAGTTTGTTGGAGTAGACATGTACACAGAATTTTCATCTTATGGATGTAAACCATTGGATTAAATATTTTGGTAAGAATGAGTACAAGTATGAATATTTAGAAACAACAGTGCCCATGCAAGCTTTTGTGAAAATCTAAAACAAAAACCTTATGTGAGTAATGTCTACCAATAAAGCACAAGGCTAGGAGGAATTGATGAAATATGGGCACTAGTTGAAGAAGTAACTAGAGATAATTTCTATAATATGTGAGAAGAACAATCAGTGAAAAGATACTATGGATGGAGAGTGATTGCATTAGCTGGATTATGAGTAGGTAGTAGAGAAATAAATGGGATCCTAGAAAGGGAAATGTGCAAAACAAAATGCAACAAGATAGTATAGTGTATAAATTTAAATTTTCCACTACTCATGAATTCAAACAAAAAACAAGAGATTACAAATTTACTCTACAATTTTGTCGAATGGAAATCAAAATTTAGAAACACATGCAATGACATGAAACCATTAAAACCACAATAACACAATGATTTATAGGGGAGCCCAACTGGGAAAAACCCCTTTGATCCTTTTCATTGATTGGGATGAAATGAGAAGCTATTACAATGACTTGCTTCAGCTTTGAAGCACACCTTGGATTGTAAACATGTTCTCTTGTTGAATGACTACCTTTGGCCAAAACTAAGCATATTCAATCCCCCCATATTCCTCCTATTTCATTGTACGATTTAGGAGAGATTGAGCTCCTAAATAATAGGGGAAATCCCTATTTCCTTGCACAATTCCAAGGTAAATGATCACCTTATCAATTTCCAAGCCCATACACTCAACTAGTATAGAATTGATAATTACAATGAGCTTTTTTCTCCACTCTAGCTAGGAAATTAAAATTCCATGCATGTCTTCGATATTTTTGGCTGTCTGACTAGTTAACTGAGATATCACTTAGTTGAAAACATTTCATAACTAGTTAAATGACCTTCAACTAATTACTAGAGCTCATTTAACTGAGTACAACTAAAAATAATTGAACGATATTGCTAAAATTTAGCAATCAACACATGCACAACTCTACCCCAAGCCCGATAACTCAAATTATTTGATCTAACTAGAAGAAAAATACATACCACACAATTTAATTGCCATCCAATTCATCCTGTTAATGTGGAAAATCAAATTTCTCAATTTTACTAAGGCACAAGTCAAATTGAGCATTTCTTGCTTCAATTTCGAATACTCCCTCTTAGCAAGAAAGGGACTTTTCACCACCCCTATCCTACACCTGTGGAATTCAAATGTTCCTCTTAACATTTCCTTTGTTGATATATCTACATCCTTATCCTCATTTGGAATGTATTGTAGCATCACAATTCTCCTATGTGCGCAATCCCTCAAGTGATGATACCTAATATCAATGTGATTGGACCTATCATGAAATTCCAAATTCTCAAAGATTTAATAAAACTCTAATAATCACAAAAAATAACTTTTGATCCATATCATGACTGAAAATACCTGCAAATATTTCCTCATCCATATGGACTCACATGCTGCTTGACTTGCAACCATGTATTGAACCTCTGCTAAACTGACTGTCACAGGCCTCTATTTCCTACTATACTAGGAAATAGTTGCAGACCCAACACTGATGATACCATCTGAGGTACTCTTCATGTCTGATGGACTCCTTTCCCAATCTACATTAGCAAATCCTTAGAGCTTCACTCCATATTTCCTCCTGTACCATAATCCATACTCGGTTGTGCCTCTGAGGTGTCTTAACACATGCTTTGATTCCTTCTAATACAACTTAGTAGCCTTCATTATGGCTTAAATCAACTAATTAACTGTGTAGCGTATGTCTTATCTTTATGTTCAATAGATAGATCAAGGATCCCATAAGATACATGTAGATAGTAGCATATATTTCCTCTCCTGAAGAGGAATCCTCTATCCTCTAGATTGTATCTAGAGGAGTGTCCATAGGCTTGTAGTTCTCCATGTGAAATCTTTGAAGTGTTTCACAGGATTACTTCCCCTTACTCACAAACAAATCACCATCACCCCTTCCATACTTCCGGCCCAAGGATGAAATGCATCAAGACCATGTACTTCATCTCAAATTATCTTGCAAGGTCCTCCTTGCAAGAGCGGATCAACTTCTCATCCCCTGTAAGTATCAAGTCATCAACATACAATGCCAAGATAAGAAACTTTCCATATACCACAATGTGATAGAGATTGGCATCTAATTCAATTTAGGTGAAGCCAAATCTGCCGATATTTGTGTCAATCTAAGTGTACAATTCTTGGGGCACTTTCTCGATACAATACAAGGATCTCGTCAATCTACACACATGTGTCTCCCTCTCATATGTCTAAAATCCCTCCGGCTGATCTATGTAAATTTACTCCTCAACAATACCATTAAGGAAGGTGGTCTTCACATCGATCTGATGGATCTTCCACCCCATCTACACAACTAATTATAGAATGGTTTTGATCGAGGGATATCTTACCACTAAGACAAATGTTTCCTCATAGTCGACTCCTTCTACCAAAGACAAGCCTCTGCACACAAATCTGGCCTTGTACTTCTTGATACTTCCATTAGTTGCATGCTTCACTACGTAAATCCATCTAGAATCAACCACTAACTTGCTCTATGGTCTCGACACCAATTCCCATACAATGTTCTTCATGATGGAGTCATACTCCACCATAGTGTTAACCCACACTTGTTGAGAAACTACTTCCTCAAATGAAGAAGGACCTGACTCAATGAGCTTTGTCATGAGAGACATATACCCAGTGTACCTATGTGGTGACCTCCTCTACTTGCTGAAGGATGTAGGAGGTCCCATATTCTTCCTTGCATCCTGCACCAATATGTCAGCTTCTTTGGTTCTCTTCATCCCATATATGGAATTTTATGGTTGAGTGGGTGTCTCCACTCGTTCTGGTTTTTGATCCTCCATACTTGTCTCCTCCAAAACATCCTAAATAATAAGACTTTACATGTAGTAGAGCTATAGAGAGCTCAAGGCTAGATAGAAGCATGGGAGAAGTCAGTAAATGAATCCACTATTGGCCATACATTGGCCCAAGTTAAGGAAATCATATGGAATAACATTATTGAAGCAGTGCAAGAAATTTGGCCTTGTATCCAGATTATATTTGAGCGGAAAGAGTTGATGGAGAAAGCCAAGCAATCCATTTCCACTATCAACAATGAGTTGGGAGAAATGCCTACCACAGCCGACAACATCATCAAATTTCTCAATTCACAAAAAAAAATGAATTGGATGATTTGGGAGTAGATGACAAAACATAAACAATCTTAGAAGTAAGGAAGCTTAGGACAAAGAAGAATTCGATTGTGCAATTGACAGATAAATGTCAGACTTTGGAGGTAGCAATCAACATGTTTTTCACTAGAATAGAAGCATTAAATAAGAAGGGCTTTCCTTCTTTATTTGTAATCAATGACAAGCTCATGGCCAGGGAAGATTACTTGAAGAAGTTGAAAGACATTGTAAAGGATACTCCAAAGTCTTCCTAGGTTAAAGGTGCTATGATAGGTAGATATTTTTACGAAGTTACCAGCAACATGAGTTTCATCCAGCATGAGATAAAACACATTTTGTAGTAAAACCGACATTTTCAGTATACTGAGGTATATGAGTGTAATGTCCCTTAATAATAAATAATAAATAGTATAATTTAATATTAAAATACAAGAAAATAAATAATAAACAATAAATAAAAAATAGTAATAGTAAATAGATAATAAATAATAATAAAATAATAAATAACAATACTAAAGCTCTAAATAAATATAAATAGAAATAAAACAAGAAAGCAGTAAAAATCAGTAATGCTATCAAAAAGTAAAAACAAAAGAAATAAAACAAGAAAGCAGTAAAGTTGCATGTTGACACATGGAGTGTGTGCATGTCGTTCCCCTTCCAATGTTTTCTCTATTTAATAGATGGTGAGGAAGATGAGAGGCATTCCATCATTCCACGATTCCATCATCCATTCTCTTGGGAGAATAAGGTTTTGAGACAAAGGATTCCCTGGTAGTAGTATGTTGATTGAGGGCTCGAGGGTGGCTAGTTATAGCAATATTTTTTACAACTGAGCCTACAGTTGGGTGGAGAATCGTCCCCAAGCCTTTGTTGTAGTTAGCAGAATTCAACAAGAGTTTAACCCCGAAATCACAAGTAAGAAACGTCATCACCACATGTAAGTTTTCTCTACTCATATTTTTGAAATTATATGTTAAATAGTTAATTAATTGCATGTTGATTATAAATCACATGATTAATCTAATTAATTACATGTTTTTATTTCGAGGTTGTTACATATGGTATCAGAGCCTAGTTTCAACTCTTAGGGCCTATAGACATTTTAATGTAGAAAACTTCGATCCAAATGATTTAATGAGAAAAAAATTTCAGTCACTGTATCTTAATGATTCTATCCACTTAAAAGGGAATATTACAGTCACATCCTTCCTTCCACAAAAAAGAATCAATTCTTTTTATTGATGGGTTGTGACAAAGAAAACTTTCGAGTGTGGTGCTTTCTCACTAGTATTTCAATATCAATATGCATCTTATTTTGCTGAGTATGTATGTCCATTTTGTACATCTTGTCAATATTTTGATTGAATTTTTTTCCAATGTGCTGAATGAATATGTGTGTGGCTGAAAGACTTCCAGAGAAGCATGACTTGTTTGAGCCAGCCTTGGATATGTTGTTACCTGATACACTTAATGCCCCGAGCATGGTTGATAATACACTGTGAATCCCAATATATGTGGATGGCCAGAATGCAAAAAAAAAAATACAAACCAAAAGAGCCCCACTCATTTGGTAGTGGGCAGGCCAGTGCTAGTTTTATGACTAGTCTTTTGCCCTCATTTAAAGCGTATTCTAAAGAACTTATAAATTAGCCTAGAAAATTATGAAAATAATTGAAATTTAGATGAGGTTATAATAAAATCCAGTAATTTTTTTTGAAAATATAATTGTTAAGCTTCAAAAGTTTTGCTACCAAATCGTTAATTTATTTATTTTTAACAGATTATGAGAAGAAATCTTCCACCCTAACACTTTTGTGGGTTCGCCTTAATTTATCCCTGGAGCAAGAACATGTGTGTAATTATCAAGACCGTCAGAAACACACATGGAATCTTATATTGAATTTCAGTTTGTTCTGACTGTCACGTCAGAATTCGATGATGATTATTTGTTTTTAATGTTTACCATTATAAAGCATTATGTAAATTCAGAAATGTTAAATTTTTTTTACTTCTTAACATATGAGTGATTAAATGAAAGAAGTCTATTTTGGTGCGATTTATTACACATTTTCAATTTAATTTAATATTTTCTTAAGTATAAGGTTTTGGGAAATTTTATTGAAAATGAAATATATGAAATAAATTAAATATAATTAAGATTTGTAAATAAAAAAAATTTAATTAATAAACAAAGAACTTTGTCATTAATATCTAAACTATTTGTTTTGAGTTGTTTTCTGCGAACAACATCCGCCAAGATTGAAATATATATGCTTATCGGCTAATTATTATTCCCAGTTTTAAAAATAGAAATACATTATGCGGAATGTGAAATTCGAGTAAACGTCAAATTCCAGGGTTTCAAATTATGGATGTTGGATCACGTTGATATCGGATAAATGGAAAATTGGTTTAAGTTATAATTATTCTTCAAATTTGATGAAGGGAAAGTATTACGTGGCAATTTTGATCATAGAATTTTGTTCAGTTTTGATTTTTCCTTCGAAAAGAATCCAAATGACTAAATAAAAAATAAAAAATCTCTTTCATTCTATATTTGTTGTACGTTTATATTTAAACTTCCTTATTGATTTCGATTTCGATTTTCTTTTCAATGTATTTGGCAACCAAGAAAGTCTCACCAAACATAAATATCTAAGTGACTAGACGACAAGGAAAAAACACATTTGTTTCGCAACATTTAAAACTTAAAAAGAATGAAAAGTAAAAAAAAAAATAGTAAAGATAGAAACATCTTTATAGTTGTTTTATCTAATAATGTAATTGATTTTTATCTCGTATATTTTGTAATTAAAGGAGGATGTTTTCATTGTTCATAAAGTTCTCATTTCTCCCTCATAATAAGATTATGGTCCAGTGGGATCAATATAGCCCAGGGTCAGCTACCTAGGAAGATGCATATGTTATTTCTAATGACTTTCCTTATTTACTTGATTAAAATATGTGGTGAACTAATTAGGAGTGCTTACTTATCTAAGACAGATAGTTTTATGGAGCATCTAAATCATGTTTTCTTGTTTAAATTTTATGATACATCTAAATCATACACTATGATTTCTGTTTAGCTTATTTAACTGTTATGATGTTGAGTATAATTTTACATGAGGTTTCGTGATATAATGGTAGGAGGATAATGATGCACATGTGGTTCTTATAGTGATGACGTATCCATATGTTGATGATGATATGCATAGAAATTATGATGTTATGTCGAGGTATATTGACATATTCATTTACTATGTGATAATAGGTATTTAATGTTGAATACTCATGATGGATATGATATGCATAATGTGGCATAGGAATTATGATGCTATAATATGAGTTTTATTGACATGCAGTTCATTTATTATGTGAAGTCATGATATGTCTTTGATGCAAATATGTTGATGTTATAACTTATGATCGTATTTCATGAGGTGAAGCATGTGATAGTTGCATACAAATTTATGACATGCATGAGCATGCAGTTTGTTATTATTCATAATGTTGTGATTAACAATGATGAATGTTCTCATGATGACATTTGGATTATTTCATTAGTTGCATGTTGAGGTGTGATGATTGACGGGACTCCACAAATGGGTCGAGAGGGATGGTTTATTTGATGATCTCATGCGAGCCGATATGCACGAGGGAGAATAAGTAACACCATATGGGCTAGGGACAAACTCAATCAACACTACATATGCCAGTGGTTCCTTTTTCTTGTGTAGCTCTTTATGGATAGCTCTTGAAGGTATATGGGACCATCTTGAGGAGGCCAAGTGCCTAATGTTCTTGCCTAGGTGCCTGTTATTAGATAGGGATGTCGAAGTTTAGCGGGGATATAAGGACTTCGATGCTTGGGGTTGTGCACCTTAGTAGTTGTGGAGGGAGTGGGCCAGCCTTGCGAGATGCTCGGAGTCATTGAGTACCATACCGGATGCCTGCGTTGTGGCAGATGAGGTCTGAGTCAGGCGCGAGCCTTGGGGCCAGCCTTGGACTAGGATACAGACCGAGGAGGCTTATTCCTAGTTCCAAAAGTGGAAAAAAGGACAGAGATTCCTTGGGATTTCCCAGGTGTTGTGAAACTTTCGATGCCTTCATATTATACTAGTTCAGTAGAGGGTGTCGGTGAACATGAAGTAATAAATAACAAAATAAAATGTTAAATAATTCAACTTAACTTCAGGACAAAGTTTGTTAAAGTGGGGGAGTATGTAATGTCCCTTAATAATAAATAATAAATAATAAATAATAAAAATAATAAATACTAGATAATATAATATAATATTAAAATACAAGAAAATAAATAATAAACAATAAATAAAAATAGTAATAGTAAATAAATAATAAATAATAGTAAAATAATAAATAACAATACTAAATCTCTAAATAAATATAAATAGAAATAAAACAAGAAAGCAGTAAAAATCAGTAAAGTTGCATGTTGACACATGGAGTGTGTGCATGTGGTTCCCCTTCCAATGTTTGCTCTATTTAATAGATGGTGAGGAAGATGAGAGGCATTCCATCATTCCATGATTCCATCATCCATTCTTTGGGAGAATAGGGTTGTGAAACAAAGGATTCCCTGGCAGTAGTACGTTGATTGAGGGCTCGGGGGTGGCCAGTTGTAGCAAGATTTTGTGCAACTGAGCCTATGGTTGGGTGGAGGGTCATCCCCAAGACTTTGTTACAGTTACCAAAATTAAACTAGCCTTCAACCCCAAAATAACAAGTGAGAAACATCATTGCCACACGTAAGTTGTCTCTACTCATATTTATGAAATTCTATGTTAAATAGTTAATTAATTGTGTGTTGATCATAAATCGCATGATTAATCTAATTAATTACATGTTTTTATTTCGGGGCTATTTCAATGATATCTACCTCAAGGCAACAAAAATTACCATTCCAGATGAGGAGCGATGGGATAAGTTATGTTAATCTAGGATTAAAGAAAAGGTCAGCTTCACTAGCACAACACCCAAATAGTGGCCACTCAACAACTGCTCTCCACCAAAGCAATTCTAGATATCCAGATCACTTCATCAAATTCACATCTTTTGGTCGCATTATTGCATTTTGTTAGTTTGGAGCTAATAGTAGAATGTTGTGTTGATAAGGCATTAATTGTAAACTTTTTGGAAATTATATTTAAATACTTCATTCATTTGAAGTATTAAGGGGTGGTCCATGAACATTGTAACTCTTTTTATCAAGCACTCTACTTTTTCCACACTGTTGGATCACTAATAATAAAAAGACTCTTCACAGGATTCTTGTGTTGCGATATACTGGTGATGTTTTTCTTGCTGTAATTGCGTCTTCACTGTTATTTTTATGCATGTTAATCATCTAAAATCTAATTGTAAAACAGGAAATGTGAAAAATAAGATATGTTAATTGAACACCTTATTTGGATTGTTTTTACAATCTGTATGTTTTCTTTTGAAGCCTGATTGAAAAAATAATAATTTTTTTCAATCACTCCTAAAGTGCACCTTTCTCCATTTCATGATGCAATTCAAAGATCCAATAAATGTAACTAGCTTACCCTGTGATTACTCTTTTAAACTTTTGGTGTAACATCTAGATTTATTTGATTCCATATCCCAATGGAAAGAAAGTAATTTGATTAGATCAACCAAGCAAACTAAACAACGAAATCCAAACAAACAACCAAGAATAATCATAACTAGCCTAAAATCAACTTAAAAACAAAGTTAAATCATAAAGAGAGAGCCCTCTCTGAAGCTGGCAAGGCTAGATCCCAACTTCAAAAGTGGTGTGATGTTGTCCAATGTATTTACTCCCACAACCTAAAAAATACAGAATCATAACAGGAGGTAGAGAGTTGAGCATACTTGTGTGGAATTTTTCTAGTTAGGGAAAACTTTATATCTTCACTGATATTTCTAATTTAATGCAATACATATAGGCAGGGTTGTGGGCAGTGGATTTCCCCGGGAAAACTTATTTTGTTATGTGCCATTGATTTGTCTTCTTCTTGTTCATATTATTTTCATCGATCTATTGGATTCCGTTGGTTGAAAATAGAAGGAGATTATTGTCCTGTGCTTTAGTAAATTGCATGAGCTTGTGAATCTATAGGAAATTCTACACTTTCCAACCATTTTATCTAATCTTCCTTGTTATTTGTCAGGTTTCCTTAATAGTTTTTTGAATCCCAAAATGTTTAGGGGTAAACATTTTCCATTGAGCTAATCTCACCCTTCGAGCTAGAAAATAAGGTTTCACAAAACCTAATAATAAATGTGTAAAAAGAAAGGTGAAATATCCTTGTATTATTTTAGAGGAGGACATTCAGTTTAAGGACATTTCATTGACGGAGAAAATGGTAGTCATTGGGAATTTTGGTATCAATTATATGACCATGGATGTGCTGCAAACTTCGACAAAAAAAAAATCTTGACCAATTTAGGTTATTTCCCACACTACCTTATTCTTATAAAAGGTTGGTTAAGATGGATAGTATTTCCAAATGATGATGTTGGATTAATTTTGTAGAAACAATGGAGTTGGGTTTCTCAAGCCCTCTTTATAAAGAAATAGTTAGTTAATTGCAATGCCCATAAGGAAAGCTCTATGTAACATCAGTTTGGGTTTCCCTCCATAGTTTCCTTATTTTTCTCCAATCTGAGGGGGTTTTCTAAGAGAGTGGGAAAATTATTAGTAGTTTCTATGAAGGGGACTACACTTACAAAGCCTATAGCTATATGATTATGGCATAGATTTTGGTGGCACCAAATTTGGATTCATGCCTTCTAGATGTTATTAAAATTCAATATGGGAATTTCTTCCATAAAAAAAACAAAAATTAATTATGAGGGTATCTTGTTTAAATGTGGGCACAAAAATTGGGAATACAAGTATTTCAACATATTTTAGTATAAGGTCTTGTCATTTGTTTACATCTAGGACAAATAATTCTCTTAACCTTGCCTTTAATTAGAGTGACCTAAGGCAATGCCATGTGGTACATCTTGAAACCATGAGGATGGATCCATTGGTCATTCTTATTACTATGGCCACCTTAGAGTGGATTGTAAGAATGGAAAAATCATAAGGAAATGGTTCAAAAAATTGTTTGAGGAATCCAAAGCTGAAGAGTCCCCATAAAGGCCTTATCTTGTTCTTGTTTTGGATACACCCAAAATCATGATCGACATGTCCTCTATGGTAGAGATTAGGAAATATAATAGTCTCTTATCCCCTCTAGAGGATGTACCTTCTTCTTTGGAGAGACATATGCCTCCAACCACAACAATAACTTTGTGTTTTGTGGGTATCCACGTTTTTCCCCTTCTCCATTCCCCCATATTTTAATTCATTGGTTGATTTAAATTTATATAATGGTTGAATTTTAGCTACAAATATTAGTCCTAACTGCCTTTCATAGTTACCTTATTTCTCTATTCCCCACATTCCACTATGTTTTATTTCTGCACTCCATACCCACCTTCTTCATCCTCCCCTCCCCTCTCGGCCTTTCCTTCCTTCTAGATAAGAACTCCCCCCGTTCTCCCTCTCTCCCAACATATTCTAGATAATTTTTTTGTTCACTTATCTCTTTCCCTTTTTCTGCTCTTCGAACATTATTATTTCCTTTATTCTTGAGGGGGGAGGAGGATTGGGTCCCTATAAGTACTTAGTTTTATATGGTCATGCATGTGGTGGAAGATAATTTCTCTCAAAGAGTATGAAGCAAGCATCCTCAAAAATTTGACAAGGAAAAAAAAATATGTTGTTCGGGCCCTTAGAGCAATTTCCCCTACAAAAGCAACAAAAAGATAATCTTTTCTCTAAACACTAGGGGTTTGGTGATCCCATCAGAAAGCCTAGCCTTCAAATGTTTTATCTCCCTAACCTCCCCCTATATTATCTTCATTCAATAAAGTATGCTAGACGGCTCAAAATCCTCACATACCTTAAGTCACTTTCTCCGAAATTGGACCTTTCACTACATTAATGCCTATAGGTGTTTTAATGGATTAATTATAGGTTGGATTTATAGTCCCATTTTGGATTCTTCTACTTGCGCAGTTTGGTTTTTTCTTTGGTGATGTCCTTTAACTCAAGAGATGAGAATCTAGTCTTCATTTTCCTTAACATCTATGGTCATTATTCCTAAATGAATCTATTCAAGCAGTATTGCTTTTGTCTCCCATGCTTCCTTTTAGAGAAGTTCATTCTTGAAGTAAAATTAAATTTCACATTAGGACATTATAAAATATGAGGCTTGATTTCTTAGATTCTCTTGTATATTTCTTGGTCGAAAATATTTATGAGATTCGTTTTACTAATATACTCCCTATCAAAGTACTCCCTACCTGCTCAAACAAGACGACAGGTGAAGCATATATCTTGAAGAGACCAAACTATTTATTCATACCTAAATCCCTCTTGGATAAAAATATCTATATATAGAAATGGACCTCAATGCTTTGGGAGTCATACCATAGACACACAATATTGGATATTTAATCCACAAAAAAAAATTCCTCAATATCCTTGAATCGTAATCCTCACTAAATGGGACATCCTTCTCTTATGTAGAAAATCAAGGACTCTTGGGTACCCTACAACCCAAATCTCAAGGATTCTCCTCCTCTACATTTTCAAAGGAACCTAATAAAATAAAATAAGGTAATATCTCCTAGGGCACCAGAGGAAGAAAATATTGGATGAAAATCGCCTTGTGAAGGGAGAAAGGAAAATTTTAGAGCTCGGGGACTTTTCAAGACCTTGCACCCTTTATGAAGAACATAAATTCTCTATCAAACCTTAGGAAGAGAAAAATTGATGCCTTCTCCTATACAAAGAACGAGAGTGTATATTAAGAGGTATATCATTATGGATTTATCTTGGAGATGAAACCATGAAATTCTTCCATGGAATCGCAAACCAAAAAAAGGATACTAATGTCATCTAAGAGATAAAAACATCAGAAAGTCTATTTGTCTCATCTTTAAATGATACTTCAAAGGAAGGATGATCTTACTTAAGTCTATTTTAAATCAAAATAATAGAGTAAACATTGGCAAAGTTCTATAAATTGCATAACTATTCTCAATATTTGTTGATGATAAAGGAAATAGTGATCTAATGATAGAAAATACAAAAGATGAGCTGGAATTTGTCCTCAAAAGTTTCTAGAAGGAAACGAGCCTAGGCTTGGATGACTTCTCAATAAAATCTTATCTAGAGTACTATGATTTTTTTTGGGATAGACTACTTAGGGTGATTGGGTACTTGAGGAAAACTGACAGCACGGTGGATCTCATCAATTCCACTTTCACTGATTTTATCCTAAACTCTAACAAGCCCACTTATTTGGACTGGTTTTTCCTACAACTCCAGTTATAAATTAAATTTTAATATTATAAGTCTTCGATTGGTATATTATCTCTAATAACATCTCTATGAAACAATTTTAATTTTTGGAAGATCACAAAATTCATGATGCAATCATATTGGCACAAGAAGGCCTTCATTATATTCATACCAAAAAACAAAAAGTCATTCTCAGAGTTGACCTATCAAATTATTTTGACCAAGTTGACTAAATTTATATTATACTCCTCCTTCTCCACCTAGGCTTCTATCCCTTCTTTATTTCCTACATCTTCTCTTGTATCAGTTCCTCCTCCATGGCCTTTTTGATAAATGGTTTGGCCTTTCCTTAGTTCAACCCATAGTGAGGACTTTGAAAAGGTTGTCCCATATTCCCTCTCTTATTCCTTCTTATCATTGAGGGCTCAATATATCTATTTGTCATGCTAGAAGAGGGAGTGAAGTCTCAAGTATGAAAATATCACCTAATTGTTCCCTCACTCATCTACATTTTTTAGATGATATTCTCATTTTTTTGTCACGTATGTCTTCGATATGCACTATATCAAGGATATTCTAGAATCTTTCTGAGTTGCAATAGTAGTGAAAATCAAACAATATAAATCCAATATGTATGAGAATTATTTGGAAATGTTAGATTAAGACAACATTTCAAAGATTTTCTCAAAATACACTATGTTTATTACAAGAAAATTCAAATGTCTAGGTTTATTCTTGAAGCCAAATTCCTATGCAAAAAAGGATTAGACTTGGATTCTATAAAAAAATAGAATCATGAATTGGGAATCATGAAATAAATGCCTATGTAGGGTAGGGATACTTGTGGAATTTAAGGTTATTATTAAGGAAGTTATTGTGTATTAGGCCTCACTCGCTTTGGTTCTAGTGGGAATTCTACACAAAATTAGACCTCTATTTCGAATATTTCTATCGGTAGGAAAAAATATCGTTTTCTTTAACTACATGGATTTCTATTTCCATCCCAAAATATTTAGGGGTTTGTGGATTGGATAACCTTCACTGGTTTCGCAAAGACCTTACTACTAAGGGGGTATGGATAATGATTCAATGGGTATTCCTGTGATCTTCTATCAAGCATAATAGGTACATCTCCCCCTCCTCGATAGTAGACTGGATTTGATCCCTCAATAGGTCCTCTCTTCATGGCTCAATGGTATGGGAGGTAATTATTATAAACTATATTAATATCATATGAAACTTCATTAGATATAAAATAAATAATGGTGTTAGTATCCTCAATGGTAAATAACCCTAGATCAGAAGAAACCAAGCACATACCCTTTTATCTCCATAATCCAAAAATAATTAAGAGAAATCTCAAAACCAAAAAAATATTAGTTACTAGCTTTTTAGGATATCATTTACTTTGTCACAAGGTCTTGGTGTTAGTACAAGGTATAAAAAGAAGAAAATTAATACCAAGCCACCATCATTTAATGGTACTCAACAAGAGACTATGGATTTTTCCCATGTCTGCAACCGAGTACACCAGACACCTATACATTTTCCTTTGATGACAACAACAACACCAACAATAACAGTACAAAACATATTATATTTGACACATCAAGAACTCCTACCTTTAGAAGAAGAACAAAATATTATGAAAGTTATTCATAGCTTTTTTGCATTTAGTTTTAGAATGATATCACCTCTTATTGACACAATAAGGTTCCAACTATAGAAATACTAAAAATTCTCTACAAATCTCACTCTAAGACTATGTACAAAATATGACTATACACAATGCAATATAACTAAAGAAAAATACTATGATATACTTCTACTATCAATTTGCTTTGCGGAAGCTTAAAGATATAGCTTAATCAGAGCTAAACACATATAACCATAAGAATAAGAATCAATGCACATGAAACACAAAAAATACTCAGGGGAAAGCCTAAGCTAAAAAACCCCACTATCTGTATTATCATACAAGGTGGAAATAAATATGAATTATACAAAGCCTTAGCTCTCACAGCTAGCCATGTCTTAGTACAATCCTCCTGGATGCTCATAGGCAATCAAAGCTTATCCCAAGCCTTCTCCTCTATCCTCCAAGCTCCTATTTCCTTGCATAGTTCCTCTGGGATGATATCCTTCACCCAGTGGAACACTGCTCTCACACACTACTCTAACACACTATCAGAACTGGACAATCCTCAAGGAACCTTCCCTTGACTACATGCATGAGTTTCCTTTATTGGAAAACACATGAAACTGATAGTACAATGTCCTTGACATTTAGCTCAACTAGGTCTCAGAATAAGCATGTATGAGTTTCTAATAAGGGAATATTTAGTTATCTGGAGTACACTGGTTGAGTGCATGCATGCATCAACTGACTGATAAAGCACACTTAGTTCCTCAAAGAGTTTGGAACTAATTTAACTGGACTTAACTCAGTAAACTGAGCTAACTAATTACAACTGAAATATAACTCAATCTTATCTCCTTAATTCAGGGATAATCTCTGTAATTTAATGGATAACTATTGCATGACTTCAGAAAGACTTCTAACTTGAATTTCTCTAACTAATTGATCCATAATGAAATAATTAATTATTTCCAAGTAGATGGTGAGACTAAATTTGATTTTAATTCACAATTTTAATTCAAGGACAAATTAAAATTGGAATATTATGAATTCTATTTTTATCATTTCTTGTTGCTATTTTCAACACTCCCTCTCAAAAAGAAATTAATTCAACTCAATCTTGATGATGAAACTTTGGAATGTTATGCATGCAACACTTCTATGTAGTGTTGTTTCTCCAGCAACTCTAGAAACAAAAAAAAATCCAACCTAAATCCGTATGATGCATCTGTCATCGAAGTATCTGACTGCTACTGAAAACTTTGCGCTTCGGCTGACACTACCTTTCTGCACTATTTTCAATCCTTCTCTGTGCTATTTAGTATCTGGCTTCTCTAGCCTCTATCACTTTGATCTCTCACTGCATCAATCCCACTGATTCCTCCCACTACTATGTACTTTGGGCTTCCGTAGCAAGGTACAATCCATGAGATAAAACGTCTCAATGGACTTGACCAATTTCAGCCTTCTTGAGAAGATCACTTCACATTGTCCCACCTCACACCTGGAGGTATGGCTGCATGTGATCCCTCTACCTAGCTCTCCAATTGTGGCTCCTCCACAATTGTTTGAGACTTCTTCTAAGGCTGCATGTTGAGAGGGAATTTACTCTCCCTCTCAACCACCAAGTCTCTAAAATTTTCCTTGCTCCTCAAGGATTTGCTTGCATCTTGAACCTCAAAAGCATACAGGTTCTTAACTTGTGAAGTGATCTGTTACACCTATTTTGTGGTGATGTGTCTAAAGAAAACCTTTCCCTTACTAAAGACAACATTGTAGCATTTTTCCTCCAATATCACGACCAATACCAAGTTCTTCTTCAGTCCAGGCATATACTTCACATCTGTCAAGGTGATAGGAGGTCCATGCTACCTCTAAAAAGTAGTCGTGCCCACTGCGTAAACACTACACCTTTCATAGTCACCCATCTATATGTGCATCTTGAGGTATTTCTCCTCCAAGTACTGAATAAAATTTTATCATCGGTCATGTGGAATGAGGCTCCACTGTCAAGATTCCAAACAAAACCCATCATTGATGACACCATGCATGTGATGAGAGTAAAGTCTATTTCAAACTGAGAGGCTAATGCCTCACCTTCTGATCCTTCCAAGTATCTCTTCCTGGACTTCTTCAATGGGCAATTAGTTGCATAATGTCCCATCTCATGAAAATTAAAGCATCTCACTTTGGACTTGTCATCCTTCTTCCCTCCATGAGAAGAATTTGATTTGGAATGGGTATCCTTCCCCTTCCCTTTCCTTGCCTTACTCGCTAAGGCTAAATTTTCTTCATCATCATCCTTAGATGAATAACCATCTCGAGGGCTCCTCGTGATCTCCTCCTGCATCACATCCGACCACAACCATTCCCAATCTGGTAGTTTCTCCCTTCCATTCACAAGGTCCTCGTAGATATTCCAGCTCTTTGGAAGGCCAAGGAGAGTGAGGCTCACCATATCATCATTGGAAGTAGTTATTCCCACACTTCCAAGCTCATCTCTACAGGTGGCGATATTGTTTAGATATGTGCAAATAGTATTGCCATTCTCCATCTTGATTCTTCAAAGCTTATCCTTGAGCGCCAATTTCCTCTGGTCACTACTATTCTGGTAGAGGTCCTTCAATGTCTTCCACATTGAATATGGAGTCTCCTTCACATTGAGACTCGAGACAATATGGTCTTGAACTCCCTCAAGGATGATCCATCTCGCCCTCGCCATACACTTCTTCCACTCAGCCAACTCTTATGCATTAGTTGAACCTAGCTTTGGGATTTCTTGGTCAATGAAATCCTTCAAGCCATTGTCTTCTAAGACAGCCTCCATGTCATCTTTCCATGCTATGTAATTCGAGCTACCTTCCAAGGCATACTCGAGTCTCAATCCATAGAACCCCATTGGCCAACCTTGAAGTATAATATGAATTCAATTTGAACCTACAACCCCGAACTTCAACCTTTGAATTCTCTTCTCCATATATTATTCACAACTCTGATAAACTAGGCTATGATACCATGTAGAAATACTACAAATGCTCTACAAATATCACTCGAAGACTATGTAGAAAATCTGACTGTAGATTAACCCGATAATGCAATATAACTAAAGAAAAATAATATAATCTACTTCTGCTATCAATTTGCTTTGCAGAAGATTAAAGATCTAGCTGAATCAGAGCTGAACACATATAACTATAAGAAGTAGAATCAATGCACATGAAACACTGAAAATGCTCAGGGGAAATCCTTAGCTAAAAAACCCCATTATCTGTATTATCATACAAGGTGGATATACATAAGAGTTATACAAAGCCTTAGCTTTCATAGCTAGCCAGCTCTCAGTACAATCCTCTTGGATGATCATAAGCAATCAAAGCTTCTCCCGAGCATTCTCCTCTGCCCTCCAAGCTCATATTTCCTTGCACAATTCCTTTGGGATGATCTCCTTCATCCAGTGGATCACTGCTCTCACACACTCCTCTAACGCACTGTCAAAACTGCACAATCCTCAAGGAACCTTCCCTTGACTACATGCATGAGTTTCCTTTATAGGAAAACACATACAACTGATAGTACATTGTCCTTGACATTTAGCTCAACTAGGTCTTTCTCAGAATAGACATGCATGAGTTTCTGATGAGGGAATCTTTAGTTATCTGGAGTACACTGGTTGAGTGCATGCATGCATCAACTGAATGATAACTCACAATTAGTTCCTCAAACATTCCAGAACTAATTTAACTAGACTTAACTCAGTAAACTGAGCTAACTAATTACAACTGAAATATAACTCAATCTTATCTCCCTAATTAAGGGATAATATCCTTAATTTAAGGGATAATTATTGAATGACTTCAGAAAGACTTCTAACTTGAATTTCTCCAACTAATTAATCCATAATGAATTAATTAATTATTTCCAAGTAGCTGGTGAGACTAAATTAGATTTTAATTCACAATTTTAATTCAAGGACAAAATAAAATTGGAATATTCTAGATTCTTTTTTTATCATTTCTTGTTGTTATTTTCAACACCAATGTTCCTTATAATTTTGACACTACCATCCTAAAGGCTCACATCGCAAATATTGTATATTCAATAGGAGCTTACCGTACATTCATACACCCATAATACACAATTCCACAATAATATATTGAATATAACATGTAGTATATATTCAGGGTTCTCATTTATGAGGACAATGATTAATCCATTATTTCAAGGTTTAAAATCCAAAAATTCATTCTTGACACAAACCAACATAATTTCTATCAATACTACTAGTCACATGCAACCCAACACTTTAAACATGCAAATTTCCATTCCAATGTCCATGTCACTTAACACTACCTCAAAAAGTAACAAAATCTACACTTCAAATTAAATAACATATTACTTTCATTCATCCTCAAAAGTATTAACTCCAAACATCTCTAAGATATTAACATACATAATCATTAACACATATATTACAAAAAACATGCAAATATCTATCATAGCATCCACCTCCATACCACTAAATACTTCAAATGAGCACACTTCCATTCCCATTTCCACATCATACAACACATACACATATCCATCACCTAACACAAAACAATTCAATATGTACCAACAACAACATTTTCTCACTTCTAACAGTAACACCATGCCTACTTCAACACCACCTATCAACCTTAACAATAGCTACGAAAAGAAAACCTCTTTAACTACAACAAATAAACACATACCATGCCCAAAAACAACACATGTAACCCATTCCACACCAATCAACAATAAGAACCTTATAGCAACACTTATCAACAACAACCCATCAACAACACAAACCTTCAACCACCACACAACATCACTCAAATAAATGATGACTTGATCTGACAAATTCAAAATATTAAAAAATAATTGTTGATGTCAAATGGACATCCAAAAAAGAGTTACACACTTGAGGGCATATGTCCTTATTCCTTTGAAAAGTCTATTCAGGTGGTTCCCTTCCCCACTAACTTTGAAATTCCAAATAATCAATAAATATAAAGGAAGAGGTAAGCCAAGATAATATATTATAGAATTTTTTACTACCTATATAGAGGTATCATACAATGGCACGTACTTGATTCACTTGTTCCCTCGAGCTTTAGGAGTAATATTGGAAATGATATTTCCATGATTATTATTTGTAAGAACATACAAATTAATGGAGACAAATTATTTTCCTTCCTCCAAAGGTGGAGATCAGCCATGGCCAACAAATTTCCATACCCTTTTCTAGTAAAGCAATTAGTGATGATATTTGTTAACTTAAACCAAGAAATGTAATATAATTTGCATGTGCAATGTGCTAATAATTTTAATGAAATAATTGGAAAGGTAAAGACCATAGAAAAGGTTGTTATTGTCAAGGGATTATTTAAAATTTATTAAGAAAACAAATACCAACAATCAAACAATAATTACAAACCATCCATCTAGGATAAGAATAGAGGCATAATTAATGATGGAATAATAGACTCTAAATCTATTGAAAACATCTAAGTCCCATTACAAGTAGGAAGTCACCAAAATTCTAGCACATCAAGAGGAGAACAAATATGTAAAAGAAAATATAATCCCTTAGGTTAGCCTATTTAAATAGAAATTAACAAACTCATAAAATCATACTTAATTAAATTACGAAAACTAAGAGAACATGATGAACCACAATTTAAACCATCTCAATATAAAGAGAACAAATATTATGAGTGTTATTGAGTCAAAGGACATGGGGCACCTAATTGCATGAAACTCAAAAATCTCATCTAATATTTGATTAATAAGGTTGATTTTAACATACATGAGAATTAAAACACATCAAAACACAATTTAAAAATCTATATGGATCTAATATTCTATCATGGAAAGAACATTGACTTATGGAAGGGAAGAGCTATAATATTTTCAACTTTTAGGATGAGTTGAGGAATCCAAATACCATTTTCGTCTCTAATAGAAATATCGATTGTATAACCACCACTACACAAGGCAAGGTAACCCTCCATGGGGAATCATCCTCTACCTCTTAACCATCTACCAATAAGATTCTATTAGATCACCTAAACAAGACACCTACAAAAATATCCATCTTAGAAATTCCTCTTATATCTTCCAAACACAGAAATATTGGATCAAGCTTCACAAACATGTTTCATTTCCATAGATATAGACATTAATACATTTCAAGATATTGTAGGACACCTTTCTTCACCGCAAGATGTAAAATTTAGTGAAAAATTCCTTCCACCCATACCAAATCATAACCATGTACTACACATAGAATTCTATATCGATAAAGACAACATCAAACAAGTCTTGATAAATGGTAGAGAAAATGTAAATATGCATTTATTGAGTTTTGTTAAATAATTGGATTTTTTGATGAAGTTGTGGCTAAAGATAATAAATTAACTATTAAGGGTTATCATGAGGTGGAGTGATAGTTAGAAGGAGTAATAAATTTATCAGTCAAATTGGTCCAATTACAAGTGATGTCAAATGTCAAGTATTATACCTTCATCTACCTTATAATATCTTCCTATGCTGACTGTAGAATCATGCCATAAAGCCATTACTTCCACATTTAATCAATGTATAATGTTTTTGTATAACAACATAAAAATAACCATTTAGAGATATCCTAAATATTATCAGTATTCTAAGAACCTATGAGAGAAAATTAAAATTTTTATCAAATCCCTACCAATGAGGTAGCTTATGTGGATCCCTCTACACTTGCTTCATCATCAAACACAAAATTTCCCAAATCCAATATTAAGGTCCAAGTACAAGACAAAAGTATAAGAAAATATTATTTATGAAGCTTCTTTTTCTTGAGATAGCATCCCACTTCTCTTGAAGCATACGGAAAATCCAAAATCAAGGAACGAGTTTCTCTTGTAACAATAAAATGTTCGCTTACAGTATTCTCACACTAGGGAGAACTAGATAAAGATAACCTTGAAGAGAACATCACTAAATGGTTATTTAGAGAGGAAGAAGCCATACTAGTACCTATTGATCAATAGCCTCAGATATATCCACTCATCAAGCAAATGGGCTATAAATATCATGAAGAACAAGGAATAAAAAATAACCACCTTTCTAAATAAAGCTACAAAATGTTAAGGACATGGATTTGAAACACTAGATAAGAGCGTTAATTATAAGGGAAATAAAAATTGTGATTGATGCTTCTATCTCTATTAATACTTCTAGAGACAATACCGTTTAGAATGATTCATTACATATTAACAAGTTATACCTTGGTACCTCCATTTGGATTTTAATCAAAGTATCATAAACATCAAAACCATCAAATAAAAACATTGGACTAGCTATACTAACTTAATAGATTAGAACCGTTGGGTGTGTGTTATATTATTTCCACAACTAGTTCCACACATTGTACGTTGTGACTGGTGCAATATGGGGGTCACAGGGGGTGGCAGCTCCATCTATCGGGGGTTTACGAGGGGGCAGTATTCCCCTTGCATGGGGTCTAGGGAAGTGCCCTAGGAAATTATTTTTATGCGGACCCAATAATAGTTAGGCAAACCCAAGGATGGGGTTAGACCCAAAGATGGTGGACAAACCTACCCTTTTTCTCGTGCGTGTTTTTGGCACATGGTTTTGGACATGATGGTTTTATGCACATGGTATTTGGTAGATTCTATCAACGGAATTGCAACTATCTTCTAATCCAAGGTTTGTGGATTGGGTTTGATGAATTATTCGACCTTTATATATATGTATTGTAACATTTAAATGAATATAATGAAAAATAAATATGGTATTCCTAGTTTTGGGTTCCAGGGGAATCTCTATGTCTATTTTTTTATGTTATCTCCATTGTATATTTTTCTGTTTAAAGAAGTTGTTTGCAGGTAATTTTTATATAGGGTTAAAACTTATACGAACCAACAAGGACCACTGGTTTTGGATTTATTTAAAAATGATGAAGCTATCTCTGAGTTCATGGGACAAAGTGACAACAAGCCCCAAATATATTATAAATAAGGATTCACGATGGAACTAGATGTCAATCATACTTTAGGTACATAGTCAAATTATTTCATTGCAAAATTGGAAATATAAAAATTGTTGAGTGATACCTTAGTGAAAACAACATTGTGGAACTACCAGATACAGAGATAGTAAAAATAAAGGATACATTTAAGAGTGAAAATATCTATGAGGTGATTCTCAAGGAGGAAGGATCTAATCTCCTATTATGATAAGGAATAAATAAAATTTAATAATCTTAGTGGAACCTTTTAAGGAGACTAATATTGGGACACTAGGTATTCCAAAGAACATCTTCCTAGTAGCATATCTAACTCTCAAAGAAAATAAGAATTTCATGAAGTGTTTCTTGAAACTAAGTATCAAATTTACATCATCCTATATTGATATGCATAGAATAGACCCTGTTTTGGTGGTCCATAATTTTATAGTACTTCCAAATGAAAAATCAATCAAACAAAAGCTTCAAAAAATTCACCCTCGAATAACGTGATTGGTAAAAAGGGAGCTATAAAATTTGTTAGATGTTGGATTCATTTTCCCTATTAATTATGCTGAGTGGATCTCAAGCTTGGTACCTATGTCAAAGCCCAATAGGTGCATGATAATATTCCATAAATTTGGAGACTAAGATAAAGAATTTTCAAAGGATGACTTGCCATTTTCATATATATTCTGATAACATATTTTAAAGTTGATCATGATATTCTTTCCTTAAAGTATGGATTTTTTTTACAATAATCTAATCCCTATAGCACCAAAGGACCAACATAAGATAACATTCACATGTTATCTGGTTACTTACTATCAGAATTTCATTATTTTCAGTGTCAATAATATTGGGGATACCTATCAAAGAGCAATGGACATCATCTTTCATGACTTGTATCAAGAAATAATTTAATATTTTGTAGATGACATCTCAATAAATCCATTACTAGAGGATCACATTTAGATAATATGATAATTATATTTGGTGTATTAGATGAATACAAGGTGATGTTAAATCCCCATAAATTTTTCTTTTGTTTCACACTAGGTAAACTATTGAGATTCATTGTTTCATGTAGATTCATTAAGATCAACCCACATAAACTTAAAGAAATTATTGATATGCCTCCACCAACTACAATGAAATAGCTAAGGAGCCTTCAAGGAAAACTACAATTTTTTAGACTATTTATTTTATAATTACAATAAAAGTGTCATCGATTCACTCATCTCTTGCATAAGTATGCTACCTTTAAAATAAATGAGAAGCGTCAAGAAGATTTTCAATAACTAAAAGAATACCTAGGATTACCAAGAATGTTTGTGCTACTAGTCGAAGGTAGATATTTAGACCATTGGTATTTTACATCTTCACTATATCAATAATACTAGTATCTCTCCTATAACAACATGATGATAATATCAAAGAGAGATTTATATACTATATCAATAGTCATATTTTCTTCTTAGAATCTTAAGTACTACATACTGAATCAACAAACTAATTCTTTTTGAAAGATTGATACACTAAAATATATTTTGTCTAAGGAAAATCTAACATGGAATATGGTTAATTAGTCTTGATACTAAGTGACTTTAATATATAATATGCGGATTATAAATCTATTAAGCGATAGCTTATTATAGATCAGTTAGCTAAAGTGCCAATATATGTAGAGAATTTCTTAGTGTCCAAGATTACTGTTGAATCAATATTTAATATGACAATTGCGCCTAAGTGGAAATTATATTTTTATGGTTCTCATACTCTAGATGGATGGAGAGTGATTGCATTAGCTGGATTTCAGTAGGTAGTAGAGCAAGAAATTGGATACTAGAAAGGGAAATGTACAGGAAACAATGAAACAAGATAGTAGAGTGTAGAAATTAACAAAAATTTTCCATTAATGATGAATTCAAACTAAAATCAAGAGATTATAAATTTACTCTACAATTCTACGGAATTGAAATCACAATTTAGAAACACATGAAATGACATGCAACCATCAATATTATAGTTTTTTCTTCTCAATGATGTACGAAAAGAACCCACTTAAGGTCGTGGATGACAAACAATCTCAACAATAGAAATGATTGCTAAACATTGTATATCTGCAACTATTGATAAAAACAAAACTTGCCAAAATTTTGACCTATGCCACAATCGTAGTTAAATAGTGAAATGAAGAGTAATAACCCCAAAACATCCAATGGAAACGAGATATGTAAAGAATGATTTTATTATAACACCTTTGAAGGGAGAAAATATTTGTTACTAATCCCCCTCTATGGGATGGGTTCTTGGCAATCCTCAAACGCTTTCAGCTTCTGTAGAGTCTCTCTCCTCCATAATGCATAAACCCAACAAAAACATGGTGTGTGACAATGAAAACAATCAGAGTTACAACAGTGAGTGCAAAAATTAAAATAGTCAAAAGTGAATAATGAATGGAAAACCCTTCTATTTATAACAAAATATTGAGTTATCCTCGAATAATGAGAATTAATAAAATATCATTGATCCCATTCTTGGAATAACCACCTAGAATATTTTATTATATTTGTTTAGGAGGGAAAAAGTATTTAAACTTTTATCTAGAAATAATAAATAAATAAATGATTCATTTATTTATCATTTGAAGGAATTAGTTAAGGACTACAAGCCGGGTGATGTTGCGGGAGAGGGACGACTGGAGCTAGGGTTCGGAGCAAGAAGTAATAGGAGAAGCGAGATGAGAACCATGGAGGTGCCAGGAGGAGGGATCTCCACTCCCTCCTACAACAACGGTGTTTCAAATAAAGCAAAGAAACAAGTTCTAATGAATTTAGGAGACCGTGGGAGAAAGGAAAAAAGAAATATAGACTAAACAAAACCGGAAAGTAGCAAAGAGGATGCTAAGGAAGAAACTCACGGGATGGTTAGAAGGGAGAAGATTCTAGAGGACAGCAGTCAGAAAAAAAAAAGAGTATAGCTCGATAGAGGGATCCTGTAAGCCCAAGACTGCCACCAAACCTAGGGTGGTTCTAAATGATCCTACACTACAGGAGCACATATATCACATGAAGACTTATGCTATTATCTGTAAGTTTATGGGCTTATGGCCCACAGAGAAGAATGTGTATACTTGGATCAAGAACAACTAGAAACCAAAGGGGGGTATAACTCTTCATCTAAGGTCGAAGATCTTCTTCACAGTGGTTTCCAATAGCCTAGAGGATGAAGACAAATTTTTCGAAAGAGGACCTTATTTCTATGATGCTGCAGGACTCTATATGCGACCTTGGGTTATGAACTTTGTCCTAGAGTGGGAGACATTCACTTTCGTCCTGGTATAGATAAGACTTTACTCCCTACCTCTTGATTATTTGCTTCCCAAATCCTTGAATGCTATAGCAAATAAATTAGGACATTCTCTAAAAATTTCAGAGGCAAATCTGAGAGAGAAATACACATCCTTCGCACAAATATGTGTGGAAATGGATTTATTGGAAGCATTCTTGGATGAAGTGGTCTTAGAAGTTTATGATGAGGAATGGGTACAGGCAGTGGACTATGAACATGTCCCTTTTAGATGCCGGAAATGTCATGAACACGGACACCTTTTCAAAGACTGCCCACATAACAAGTAGGAGGAGAATCCGAGGACCAGCATACACAAAGATCCTGAAGGATTCACCAAGTTAGGAGGCAGAGGGAAAGGTGGGGAGAGAAGGTATTAGAAGAAATAGTGTGATAACAAAGTCGCAAATTGCAATAGTTTTGAAATTTTAGAAGAAGGGGGGAAGAGTGAGAAAGAGGTAACTCTAGAAAATCATCCTAAAGAGACAGAAAAGGAAGAGAGCATGGAAATAATACGGGATAACAACAAACTACAGGAAGATATACCAAACGACATGGAACAAAGTAGGGATCAAGAGATGACCCTCAGTGAAGTTGGGACTGAGGACCAAGAACTATATGAGATAGTTGAGAGGGAGAATCTTGACCTGTAGAAATTCTTAAACCAGGAACTAGCAAAGGGATAGACTCACTACCACAATAAGAGTTTTACAGAGTACAACAACTTTTCCTTTGGTGATCTCAGATAAAAACCTCAGGAAACAAAAGAAACCATGAAAGCCATGACCAGGGAGGGGTCAAATCAATGGAGGAAATATCAGGACACTTGGCTAGGAACCTAGGCAGGAAAAGAGGCAGAAAGATTCAAAATGAACTGCTAATAAAGTGTGGAAAGCCCATGATCAAATCAGGTAAGATGAATTATCTTACCAATTACTCATTCAAAAACCCATCATCATGAAACTCACAACTTGGAATATTAGGGGTCTAGGAAATAAAAGAAAGCAGAGGAATCTTAGCAGTATAATAAAAGAAGAAAACCCATATATGGTGTTCATATAGGAAACAAAATGTTCAATAGGTAATGTCCAAAATATACATAGTAAATGGCTCAGTAAGTATGAATACCTAGAAGTAAAAGCCAATAATATAGCGGGATGGATTCTCACTCTCTGGGATCCCTAGAAATTTGACATTTTGGATGCGAAAGCATCTAGGAACTATATTTCAATGATTATCCAACCTTTAGGTTACAAGGATATTTATATGGTCACTAATGTCTATGGTCCTCAAAATCTTGATGATAAACTCAAGCTTCTCACCTCACTGGAGGAGCCTAGACAGAGACACCCAGCGATACCCTAGATTCTAGGTGGAGATTTCAACATGATCAATTCTCTTATAGAAAAAAGGAGGCACTAGACTAATGGGCAAGGATTCTATTGCCTTTCAAAAATTCCTCATCAAGATGAAGTTAGTGGACTATGAAACAGAAAATGGGATCTTCACCTGGAACAGTAAGAGGGGAGGAGCTTCACAGGTTGCTTCAAAACCAAATAGGTTCCTAATCTCAGAGAACCGCCTCCTCTCGGGGCCTAACTTGAATGCTTTTATCTGACCTTTTGGAGGGTTGGACCACTGACCAATTCAGCTAGAAGCTTCTTTTATTGGCACTCCAAGGAACCGACCCTTCAAGTTTGAATCTGTTTGGCTTACTCACCCTAATTTCATATCCAACATTGATAAGTGGTGGAAGGATGATTTATCGGTTCAAGGCACAAAAATGTTCATGCTGCAGTAGAGACTCAAGAACATGAAGACTAAACTCAAAGATTGGAACAAAAGTGAGTTTGGAAACATTTTTAAAGACAAAAGAGAAATGGAACAAAAGCTTCAGAATATCAACCAAAATCTTATCAAGGAAGGCTTCACTGAGGATAGAAAATTGCAAGAAAACTCACTACAACAGGAATGGGAAACCAAATCTCAGCAGGAGGAAATCTTCTGGAAGCAGAAATCACGAGTCTAATGGCTCAAAGAAGGAGAAAGAAACACAAGGCTTTTTCACAAATCTACCATGGAACACCAGACCCATAATCAGATCTCAAAGCTCTTAGATCTACTAGGAAGAGAGCTCAAGACACACAAAGATATGGAGTCTGTTCTGGTACAACATTTCAAAAAATAACAGAGGAGCCTATCTCAAAAATATCACTAGCTAACAAGAAATTTACGAAGCATATTCCAAAAATGGTGTCCAGGGAAGACAATTTCAATCTCAATAAACCAGTATCAGAAGAAGAGGTAAAAGATGTAATAAATATGCACAATGGGAAAGCACCTGGACCAGATAGTTTTAGCGTAGATTTCTTCAAAGCAAGCTGGGAAATAGTCAAAAAGGATATTCTGGAAGTGGTGGAGGACTCAAGGGTTTCAAAAGCAATCCTAAAAGCACTAAATACCTCTTTCATTACCCTCATCCCTAAATAGGATAAGGCAATGACTCTAGATCAGTTCAAGCCCATAGCTCTTTGTAATGTGATATACAAAATCATCTCCAAAGTTATTGCAAATAGACTAAAGCCCCTCCTACCAACACTCGTTTCGAAGGAGAAAACTGGTTTTGGGGAAGGAAGGCAAATTCTTAAAAACATCATTCAGGCACATGAAATTTTCCACTCTCTCGAGAATAATAAGCAAGCAGGGATGATTAATGAACTGGACCTAGTGAAGGCTTATGAAAAACTGAGCTGGTTATATATCAAATAAGTTCTAATTGCCTGTGGCTTTGACCAGAATTGGATTACATGGGTTATGGCTTTGGTAGCTTCAACCAGCTTTTCCATCCTCCTCAACGGCTCTTCCTCCAAATCCTTTTGGCCCTCGAGAGGTCTTAGGTAGGGAGATCCACTTTCGCCATTTCTATTTGTTCTCATGATGGAAGGATTAGGCAAAGCAATCAATTCGGATAAAAGGGAGGACACTATCTAGGGTCTCAAGCTTACCCAGGAAGGGAACACGTTAACTCATCAACAATTTGTAGATGACACTATGTTACAAGGCATGCCAATGGTCA
The DNA here is from genome assembly GCA_031772625.1 of Pinus tabuliformis. Taxonomy (NCBI): domain Eukaryota; kingdom Viridiplantae; phylum Streptophyta; class Pinopsida; order Pinales; family Pinaceae; genus Pinus; species Pinus tabuliformis. The sequence continues at coordinate 639,015,178 of CM062811.1, forward strand.
CGGAAGCCAAAACCTACAAACAAATCCTGCGGGATTTTGCTTTAGCGGCTGGTACAGAGGTAAGTCTCTCTAAATCTAAAGTGTTTTTTTTCAATACAAATATTGTAATTCATAGAAACCTCTCCAACATTCACGGATTTCAGAGAGACCATCTCCCCACCAAATATCTGGGAATTCCTCTCACTGACAAATTTCAGAGCAAGGAGGTTTGGGAAGCTCTGATCAATAAACTAAAGGACAAAATCTGCAAGTGGACAAGTAGATCTTTAAATCTTGTTGGCAGGCGTGTTCTCACAACAACAGTCCTACAGTCTCTTATAATTTATATGTTGTCAGCTCTTCCTATCTTGAGTGGAGTTGCCCAACAAATCAGGAACATGCAAAGAGGCTTTCTATGGGGAAAAGGTGAGGAAAATAATAAATGGGCACTAGTTGCTTGGGACAAACTTTGCATGGCCAAAAACGTTTTGGGGGCCAAACTTTGTTGGAGATGGCTGAAGGAATCCAGCAACCCATGGGCCAAGCTTTGGAAGGAGAAATATGCAAATAACTAGAGAGAGGAGGACTTCAGGGGTTCTCACATTTGGAATAATGCTTGGGAGAACAGAGCTTTAGTTCAGAATCACAGCTTCTGGGAGATTGGGAATGGAAACCTTGCCTGGTTTTGGGAGGATAACTGGCAGCAGGAATCCAACTTAAGTAGAGAAGGACTAGACATTCTGAGAGAGGAAATTGTCAACAAAGAAATAAAAAAGGTTAGCGACTTTTGGGATAAAACTAGAAACAGTCGCAAGTGGAGAACTTGGAAAGTACCAATTAATAATGAAGAATCTCCTCTAAAAACCCAAATAGTAACTCTTGCCAAAATCCTGGAAAAAAGGAAAATTTTGATCTTGTCATCCCCAGTTCAACTTAGATGGGGAAGAAGTAGTGAGGGAAATTTCAACCTCAAAGAAGCTAAAGTTGTGGCCACTGGATAGAATTTTCCAAACTTGGATAACACTTTGAAGGACCTGTGGAAGCACCCTCAATGGATGAAAATCAAGCTGTTTATGTGGATGGTGCATCACAAAAGGATCTTGACTTGGGAAAATATTAGAAAGAAAGGTTTTGCAAGACCTTCCAGATGCTAGTTATGTGGTATCCAGGAGGAAATGAGGGATCACCTTCTCAGCCTCTACACCTTCACCTCTACCCTATGGAACTAGTTAGCCTGTATATTTAGACAAACTGGCAGAGATGAAAACGACATCTCCAAAACCTTAAGGAATTGGAGGAAAAAACTCTGAGAGAATGAGACTGTCAACTCAGCCTGGACCCTAATCCCAGGCTTCCTTATCTGGAACGTATGGAAAGAACGCAATAATAGAATTTTCAAGGAAAAATATTGCCCACCCCAAATCATCATAAATAAGCTCCTCAGGCAGCTCAAAGAGAATATTAATACATTTCAGAAGAACCCTCCTGAGAATCTGCCTTCTCCTCAGTACACTCGAATTCTTCATCTTTTGGGCCTACAGAAGATGGTCCCTCAAGGCCCAATCCAGATTCCTTCTTGTGCTACTATGAGGGAGGACTTCGGTCATCCCCCCCCCCCAGGTACTTAAAATTAAATACAGATGGAGCCTCAAAAGGTGACCCAGGGGAAGCAGGGTATGGAGGTGCCATCAGAGATGACAAGGGGAATTTAATAGTCATCTTTCACAGCTACTTAGGGAATGCTACCAACAACATGGCGAAACTGATGGGCATAGAACAAGGATTATAGATTCTAAGAAACCTCAACATGAAGAACTCCATAATAGAAGTTGATTCTGAATTAACAATCAATTCTATGAAAAGAATTGCTAATGGCTCAGACCTTCAGAAAGTCTCGCACCACTAGAGACTGTTGTAGGTTTATCGGTGCATTCGATCACATCTGAGAATCCTAAGAACCCTAAGCGTTGCTCATGTGCGCAGAAATGCCAACAGAGTGGTGGACTGGCTGGCAAATGAAGGGGTGCTCTGCAAGAATGAATACAGTTTTTACAAATGGGAAACGATGCCACAGGGAATTTGAGAGAAGAATGCTATAGTATGGCTCATGCTGACAATGAGATTTTTCTCAAGCAGGGCAGGGAAGAGGATGGGGGACTAGGGTTCATCTGGCCTCTGCTCTCGATCGTGATGTTTTGAAGGCTTTCTTTTGGATGGTAGGAGGCGAGGAATAAGTGTTTTTTATTCACAGAGGAATAAGAGGTAAAGTGGTTTTGTGGTTTTGTGGTTTATCGCACACATCTGAGCCCTAAAGTGGTTTTACAAGGTTTTCCTCTGATGCCATTCATCAATCAACACATGGCAGCAAGAGGAGAGAGAATACCACCCATATTGTGTGGGTTATCCTCGTGCTTCTTCGTCGTGCAATATTCTCCTCAGTCATCAGATTAGGGGAGGGAGATCAATGGCTCTAGTACGTCGAGCTAGTTAGTGGAGTTATCCTTCATTCTTTTCAAAGTACTACGTGTTGGATCCTGAAGGGCGGATCTCTCAGTCGCACGGGTTTTAAAACTCGGGCGGACCCATTTTATTCTATGTTTTGAGACTTTTCTCCTTATGTGTTCGAGAGGTTGTTTGTTGTTAGGATTGCAGCCTGTTGTTTAGGGTTGAGCGGTCCCGTTGACAATGTCTGGGACTTGTATCATAATTATGTAATTTTTTAAGCCTTTGAATGAGAAACGAAAAACACTCTTTCCTTAGCAAAAAAAAGAAAAAAAGAAAAAGAAGGAATTAGTTTAGGAATAATAAACAAATAAGGATTTATTTAATTATTCCTAAGGGATTTAGTCAAATTTAACAAAGAATAATAACTAGTTAGCGATTAATTTATTATTCTTAGAGAAAAATAAGATAATAATGATTTGTTTGTTTATTTTTCATTATTGGGTCAAATTTGACAAAGAATAATAATAAAACAATGGTTAAATTAATTATTTCTAGAAGAAAATCAAATAAATAGTGATTTATTTAATTATTCTTCATGGGTTTAACTATAAATTACTTAACAAAGGTGATTTATTAGGTGATTTCTTACAGTGAAAGAAATTTTACTACGGTAAAATTGGCTTTACATGGTCTATTTCATTCCATCTATAGGCTAGATGACCAAAAATTGGTAATAACAAATTGCCCCCAAAATATGAGTGTTAGGAGCAAAGTGTATGACTGAAGTATGTTGTAAAGACACAATCACTTAGACAACACAGGGGAGTCAAGGAGGGAGAGAGAGAGACCAATGAAGCTGAAGTTGAGAGAAGATAGTGACAGAGGGGGCGAGACTAATGCAACTCTCCTTTTATGTTGTGGTACTAGACCTCAATGAGGCAGGGGAGGCATACCCATACCCACCAAGATAACTTAGTACAAAATAATGATTTGCCAAGAAATATGAAACTGAGCAATAAAGTACATGCTAAATGGTACATGACACACTTGCATAACAGAGCCAAGAAATAATACAACGTGTCGCATATACATATTGCACCTGGTAAAAGCATGATCTAGGAATGAATACAATAATATCTGAGTACATGAGATACAATGCCCCTTCCCTCAAAAAATGGGTGGGAGGTAGGGTAGAACAACCAAGGAAACCCTGTTGAATAAGGAAGGGCTATGCAAAACTGAATGGATCATCTGGAGGAGACATGCATGCTATGAACACTGCAGTCGGTAGAAATCGAACCCATCAACGCTGCGGAACTGCATCTGAGGGTGTAGCATGGTAGGTATGCATCTGGGCATGTGTGGGGCTACCTAAAGGGCTACCCCCTCATGAGGTCTAAAACATCTCACACATACCCAAAAAACACTGGTACAATCTGCTTCATCACTATACCATCAAGTGTACGGATCACAGACATGGAACAACCAAGTAAAAGGGCAATAATGAGACCCTCTATTTTAAACAAGGTATTGAATAAGAATGGATGCTGGAACAGAGATACACCGCCCTCTACGTTTTTCTTTTAGAATAAATGAGCTAATGTCGGCAGAATAAGGCTTGCAATAGATGAGGCAATGGTGGTCCTCAGCTAAAGCATGAGAGCAAATAGTAATGTGACTGATGGACTGACACTAGGGATAGTTCATGGTTGACCTGGCAACAACTGACTCAACTCTGGAGGGGATGGGGATAGTATGACTATGTCAAAATGGGCAACATAGGATGAAAGATATTAAAATATGGATGGAACACTGTGACATGATATGATGTGACATGAAATAGACTCCAAGAATGTAAGGGTGACTCATCGGGGATGCTTTGAACAAGGGTGACTCAATGACACTACCACATAGACTAGGCCCGGTGGGGACCATGAAAATATGAGTAAATGATGGTTATTCATTATTGGGTGTGGAGCCTAATTACCTTATTTATTCAGAGGTATCAGCGCATTGGACCCCAATTCATAATGTGGCGACATCGCCGCCCCTAATATTTGCATTGTAAGGGAGGTCCAGGGGGGGTAACAACAATCTTTGGGAGCCCCCCCCCCTGGCGAGGGATCGGGGGAAGTGCCCCTGAAGATAAAAGTAGATGTAAAATTTCCTTGTAAAATGATGTAATTTCATAGTCAATCTGGGCCATTCATTAGGCAGAGAGCTCACAGTAGGAGTGTTATGTTTAATTTAGGGTTTTTTTCCCTAGAAGGCAACCCATCGCTATATATGAGGGAAATGTATTGTGTCTATGTAGATCTGTATTCTGAGCGAGAAAGAGAGAGGATATTGTGTGAGAGCGAAGAGAGAATTACAGAAGATCTGATGTAGGTTGTATCACTTCAGTTTGCTGGATAATATAAAAGGAAGGACTAGTTATTTCTCCATGGACGTAGCCCAACTTGGGTGAACCACATATATCTGTGTCTCTCTTGTTTTATGTGTTTTATGTGTTTATATTTCTACAATATATTTTATGTGTTCCATTGCTCTGTAATATATAATTCTCTAACAATTGGTATTAGAGCCGAAGGTATATTTGGCTGATAAATGCAGGAGAGAAGGCTTACTGGTTGAAGTGGGAGAAATGGTGGAAGATGGTAGGTTTAGGGTCGAAAAATTTAACGGACAAAACTACCAGCTATGGAAGATGCAGATGGAAGATTATCTGTATCAGAAAAGGCAAAGAGCCATGACGTGGTCTCTCATGCTCATGTAATTCACATTATTCAAATAATTTAATAATACATTTAAATATATGAGTAAGTGGTCTTAAGATAGTGCATCTATCTTAGACTCACCTGGTTGAGACAATTTCTCAACTTACACACTAATTTAGGAGAGCTAATTGGAGAGAATCTCTCATCCAAACTAGACTCCTTAGTTTGAGAAATTCTCATGATTTTATTTATTTAAGGTTATAATTGGATTTATTATTGATTTTTAAGAGAGTGAGGCTAATAAAAATAATAAACATCATCAATATGTTATTGATATGATTGAATATCTTTAATTTGCCTTTAACAAATTACAATCCTTCTATAATATTACTATATGAATTAATAATATTAACTTATAAATTAGTCTCCAACCTAATCTTGGATCGGTCAAACTCTAACAAGTTTCAATATTCAAGCTAATTACTTTTAGATGACACTACTCTTAAACATTTAGCTTGTGATTCCGAAATAAAATAAGCATTAGATAAATACACATTGTCAAAAATACGTTTTAGATAAATTTTAAACTTCAAAAAGAGCAAAATACGTTGTTAGGACGTTGTTGGAAAAAAAACAAACTGCCAAAAGTACCTGTACTTGCAAACGCATCACTAAACCTAGCCATATAAAAATTTCACCTTTGTCTACAAGAATGGAGTCAATACCACCCTAGACTATTACGACATCAATCTTGAAGAAGTCTAGCTTCATCTCACCTTCTCCACATCCCACGTAGACTGCCAAAAAGCCTTTGGAACATGCTTGAAGAACCAATTTCACGGCTCAAGTACATGCAAGAAGTTCTATCCAACGTATACTTTGACACACATGACATGTTACTGAGACACGACATTAAGTATTTTTCTCTCACACACGACATTAAGAAACAAATGTTACTGAGACACGACATTAAGTATTTTTCTCTCACACATGACATGTTCATAATGAAATTTTTTGAAAATTAAAATATCATCCAAATAGACTATCCTATCTAGAAATGGCTCCAACACCAAAAAGAGCAAAATACGTTGTTAGGACGTTGTTGGAAAAAAAACAAACTGCCAAAAGTACCTTTACTTGCAAACGCATCACGGGCTTCAAATTCCATTCCTGGTTGTCACGATGAGAATATCAACTCAGCACAGCTTGCAAATGAAATGGAAGCGTCCTATTTCGACATAAAATATATATTTAGTTAAAAATAGTTACGGGACTGCACAAGTAATAATGTTGTTGATGGAGTTGGTATCACACGCACTTTAATGGATACCCTCCATTAAGTACAACTAATGTAAATGTAATCTGTAATTTGCCAATAATGTTAGTGCGATTAAAGGTAATAAACGCAGAGGGATCACTACAAACATTCAATGGAGAAAAGACCGATCACTTAATAATGTAATTGCACTATGGCAGCTGGGATGCACTGCCACTGTGCATAAATTCTTGCAGCAATAACTTAAGATGTGAATCATGCTCATCCACCATATCACTTTCAAGAAAATCGCCAAAAACTCGCACAACATCGTCCCTCCTTCTTTCAGAACCTTCTTCCTTAAGAAGTGCCACCACAATATTTATACCAAATTGCAAATGAGACGATCCCAGACATTTGAAACCAGCAAGGACGAGTTCCACCATTCGGACAATTTCTGTTACTATATCTGATTTTTGCAACGCCTTCTTGGACTCCGAGAAAAACTCATTCTCTCCTTCTTCAAGTGAGGTAGTTGTGAGAATGGAGTTAATTAACCAGAGCACTGCTTCAAGTGCTACATTAATTATATCGACATTCTTAGCTTCATCATCCTCATTCTTTTTCTTCTTCAACGTTCTTGACCTACTACATTCATCAGTTATGGTTGCATGGTGCAAGTAATGCAAACGGGAGATGCAAAGAATTGCTGAATGAAGTACAAGGCCAACGAAATTAGAGTCTGAGATGATGCAATTCAATGGATCTTTTATCCAGGCAGCCTTTAGGATTAACATTGCGTTGTAGAGGTCTTCATTAGTTATATCGCTCAAATTTCCACGCTCTAACGCACGGACGGTGATCATGACTATCCGGAAGCAGAAATGGTCGACCTTAGATCTCCCATGAATTTCGATGTTCAAGTCGTAAAGCATCCGACGATAAATTCTTAAAACCATGCTCCGGATCTTCAACTGATCGCATGGCGTTACAAGGCAAGACAGCGCTGTAAAAATCCCGAACAAAATGTCTGGAGGAATATTAGTATCCTTGAAACCAATGAGATCCACGAGCCTGCACACTTCCTTGCACACTTGTTTCAAAGTATCACATGAAGATGCGTAGAGATTGCATAAAAAACAAAACCGGCCATCTAATACCGGCAACAACTTTTCGTATCCTCCTATTGAACAAAACACAACCCTGTTTCCAGGTTGGTATGGGCAATAGAGGCGGAGAAGATTAAATTTCTTCCACAACACTTTCCAATAATGCTCTTCCGGCACCTCTCGCTTTCCCCTCTCATAATCCGAAATCAACCCCTTCACCAGAATTTTCATATCTGCTTCGCTCAATACTTGAGTATAGTCGGAGATGACATCTAGCCTTTGAGTTGGGCTTGAGTTGTTGAACATGTATCGTTGCATTTCTTGCCTCAACTCAACCTGCGGAATATCTGCTTCGCTCAAGAATTGAGTATAGTCGGAGAGGACATCTAGCCTTTGAGTTGGGCTTGAGTTGTTGACCATGTATCGTTGCATTTCTTGCCTCAACTCAACCTGCGGAATAACATTGGTAATGTCAAAAGGCTGACGTGTAAACGGACTAACTGCTTCGTGCTTGGCATCCCAAATAGTTTCCAATGTAGTTCGATCGTATAGAACCTGAGCGGGGTCTTTTGTGTGCGGCAATCTAACTGGATCATACTCAAATTCTTGAGTCAACACATCTATGTACATTTCAGGAATCTCACGATCCATTTTCGGCAATAATGATCGCCACCCAGGATTTCTCTTTACCTTACAAAATATTTGTTTCTATTTTGTATGATAGGATATTATTATTATATATATATATATGCCATCAAATGTGCCTCATATCTTAGGATGGGTCGGTTTTGTCTAATTATTTTTTAACGAGGGGTTGTGTTAATTAATTGTTAAAAATTAATATATTCAAATTATTTTTAATTAAATTAAAGTCTACTTAAATGCCATATGATTTCATTAGTGCAACTTATAAGTACATAAATAATGAAACATTGATAAAACAAATTAGTAGAGTTGTATAAAATAGAGTGATTTTGTGCATATCTAATTCTTTGAAAAGAATTGATCTTAATTTGATATCCTTTTGAATTGTGATTTTTTTATATCCTTGAAAACATAAGTACTTCCATTAATGCACTTTAAAAGAGCCTTAAAATTACCAAACAGTCCTGCCTTAAAATTACCAAACAGTCCTTTTAATTTTATCATTGTAGGTCTTATTGTTCACTAGTGAACCATGTAATTTTTTCTTCAAATGGTTAACATGGAAAAGAAGCTATAATGGAAATATAAGGGGATCTATTTTGATATTTCAATATATGTCAAGAGAAAAATGTATTCAAAATAGTAAACACTATTAATATTTTTAAAAAGTATACAATTAGGATGTACATAGATGACTCAATATATGTATGTAATTTCCTGGACAATTGATTTGTTTAGAATATCAAAAAATAATGTGAAAGATAGGGATATAAATACGTTTTAACAAATTTATATTTTCATGTGTTTATAGCCCAAACACAATGCTTGTGATCCCGAACCTATATGTGAAGTCGCCAATTCATCATGCACATAAGCTCCCCCCCAAAAGGCATTTAAATTCAAAAAATGGTGTGCATGGTCTTAACACTAAAATAGCATGCATGATCCAAGTAATAAAAATATGTGTACATTGCCCATGGGGGTGGTTCAATTGGAAATGGCCTTGTTATGAAGTAATATCTAAACCATGAGATTCAAAGTTCAATAGAAAAGAGGTTCAAGGATGCACATTATAATTAAAATAGAGGACACCAAGGCCCTTTAAACAAGGGGTGAAACTTTTCCTTCATAGTGTGGGTGAAACAATGTGATTAATGATCGAGAATAAATAAAGGATTGAGGTAGAGTGCCGCTCCATTAGAAGAGGTGTTATAGAGAAGTTTATAATGTAGAAGGGATGAGATTTTTTCAATTGGACCTTGTGAAGGTCCATGACATAACAAAGGTCGACGATGTCATCTAGCAAAAGGAAATACCATTTGTTGAAAGGAATTACTCCCGTTCCCCAAATTTTTTTCCCTAGGACGTATGAGGGAAATTTCGAGTAGATGTGCTCATGGGAAGAAGTTGATTCAAGAAGGAATATTCCCAATGGGAGATGAGATATTTGTACAAGTATTATGAGGATTGATTTAAATGTTTTATGTTAACTTTGGTTATACGAATTTATGTTTATAGGGAGCAGACAAAAGGAAGTAGGAATCATTTAACAAGTAACTTGGGTTTTAATCCCAAAAATTGACTCCAGGGGACCCGTTGCCAACAATAGGGAAGAACAACAACATTTTAATGTGATTCTTGTGAAGGATGAAGAACAATTACAAATCATTGTTATAACTTTTGGAACAAAACAAAATTTTAATTCTCTTGGAAGAGGAAAGAAGGTAGAATTTTTTGTAAAGGAAATCAAGGTGTATACCATATGCAACGAATAAATGCATCTATGGAAGAAAAGCATGAGATTGAATGTCTTTTATTTCAAGATGAGATTCCTAATTAGAGAAGTTTCTAGCTTTTGAAGAGATGTCGAAGATTGATAAATTTGTGGATACAAACCTTCAAGATGGTGAAACTAAGGAAGAAGTTATTAAAGTGAAAGAAGTAGATGAAGATTTGATGAATGGATTAAAGATTCCAATGTTACATGAGGAAAGGGTGTTGTAAGCATCTGAAAAGGCTGTGAAGTCTCATGTTCTTAAAACTAACAAGTGGTTTGTGTTTACAGGTAGCGAGGAATGTAAGGATAAACAAACTCATAATTTTTTTCATCTTAATAGAGGAAGCAACATTGTATCCTTTAATCGATAAAATGGAAAGATATGCAAATTCGACGAGTGAAAGTATTGGGCCCTATAGAGAGGACAAAAACGTGCAGGGAACAATGAGATAGCTTAGAGATACTAATCTAATATAGAATATTAGTTTACAGTGCTAAGATTCTCCTTAGATTATAAAAAAAATTCTTTCATTGTGCTTAAGGATTCATCATTTTTTGCAAGTGAAATGGAGATTTTTTATGTTAATTTTATGAGAAATTTAACATAAATAAGAAATTGAACAACAACATAAACATGTATAGAACAATATCAAAAACAAATTACAACAAGAACGTGATAAAGGAGTTCGCCCCTCCTGGGATATGTATCATTAGTCCAACTTCCAGTGGCTTGGGCCTCTCAAATATGGTGAAAAGTGTAAAAATCTATGTTTACAATTCTCAAATGCTTATGAAACCTGCTCCAATCAGTCCAGAATGTCCAAAAATGGCTATCGAGCCTTTTGTGAGAAATTGAAGAAGTTATGACTTCGCCTTGTTTTCCCATTATTCGCTCCACAAATTGCCCCATTTTGGCATAATCCTACAAATTAGCCCCAAAAATGCACTACCTAGTTGAAAATTTCACCGCGTGGAGGGCCATAATCTATCGGTCGACTGTTCATCGCAAAATCAACGAGAACCAGCAGGCTTAAGTTCTTATGAACGTGGCGGGCAATGTGCGATTGTGATGTGGTGAAGCCAATGAGAGTATTAACTAGAACTTGAAGTCACATCAAATCTAGGATCCAATCTCATTTTGCAATTGATGAAGAAACTAATGTGGATATTTTTTTTCTTGCACTTTGCAATTGCGATCTTCGATTCCATTTATCGCATCACAACCTAGGTATGCTGGGGACCGATTTATTGCATTTCTTCTAGTGGCCTAATCTTTTGCATGCAACTACGGGGTTAATCCTTTAACACCTTTCCACCTGTCTTTTGCGAAGTACAATTGTGCTTTATCACATCACAACCCTTCTTTGCTCGAGGGTTGATTCTTTAACAAGATCTACTTGCGACTTGTGATTTTCGATTTGCGATATGCAAGGACCAATGGTGGCCTTCCACTTGGTGCCTCCTCATTGGCTGAACGGCCTTAGCACATCATCAAATCCTGCATGTGTCAAAGTCAAACCTGAACTTTGAATTGTTCTTACTTCTACATATGAGTTGAGATTTCAGTGTCATTTGTGCCATTGGATTTAGAATTACAAGCTCTTTGCTCTGAAGTTAAGTTTATCAAGATTCTGACACTTTGATTTTTGAGCATAATTTTTAGCACCTAATTACTCCTCCCGACTGGAAGTCTTTTCGACCCCAAAAGATCACTTTCAATTGGCAAGCATGTGAGGGTACAATTCCCTCACCTTTCAAATCTCGATCCATTGATCACTGAACTAGAACTTGTGATCTCCATGATTCTTGTCGGGTCTTTTTGTGTAGTTGCCTTTAACCTTTTCAATTTTTTCTTCCACTATTTTGTGTACCATTTGGAGTCGTTCAATGAACTCTTTGGCATTGTCCATGTAAGTATTAGTAGCAACATCCTTCTTACCAAGATGATACAATACATTATGATGCAAATGGTAAACAAATTCCTCCATCTGATTCCTTTGACTCAAGCTTGAATATACATCTTGAAATTATGTACTTTTCTAAACATAACTTTTATGTAAAACAAAATGATGGTTGAGGAAAATAGTTGTACAAACTATAGGACTATAAAGTATTTCGACAAACTTGTCACTTATACCTTTCTTATACCTTTTGACTGAGTGGTATAGAAGAAAACCCATCCAATGGTAGTGCCTTTGTCGTTGACTTTATCATTGAAAATTTTTGAATGAAAATAAATGGGCTTATCATATTGCAAATAGACTGCACCATGGCATAGTCGAATTTAAAAACTTGGAACTTAAATGACTATCTCAAGTCTAGAAGTGTAAGTACTAGAACTGTATTGATTTTTTGTTTTAAAGCATCAAATGACTCTCGTTGTTTGCCTCCCCACTAGAATACCTTTTGCACAATTTCCAATGAATGCAAATGAACTACAATATAAGAAAAATTAACAAAATTTATCCTCCAACATTGGGCTGCTACCAAAAAACATCTTATCCAAATGAATATCTTGAGTCTGCCTGTGCAAATTTCAAGAAGAGCAAAGGCATCTATAGCTTCATGGGGATGTATGATTATTTCACCTTTGTCTACAAGAATGGAGTCAATACCACCATAGACTATTACGACATCAATCTTGAAGAGGTCTAGCTTGATCTCACCTTCTCCACATCCCACGCAGACTGCCAAAAAGCCTTTGGAAACCTGAACATGCTTGGAAGAACCAATTTCACGGCTCAAGTAAATGAAAGAAGTTCTATCCAACGTATACTTTGACATCTTCAAAAACACATGTTACTGAGACACGACATTAAGTATTTTTCTCTCACACATGACATGTTCATAATGAAATTTTTTGAAAATTAAAATGTCATTCAAATAGACTATCCTATCTAGAAATGGCTCCAACACATCTTTCTTCATATGTGTAAAAGTAGGAGCATGGCAAAGACAGAAAATCATAACAAGCCATTCAAAAAAACCTTGCCTACTTTTGAATCTCGTCTTCCATATGTCTCCTTCAACAACTCTACCTTAATGAAAACCACTTTTTGAATCCCATTCAGGGAAATGATTACTATTCTTCTCGAGCACCAAAGGAAGAGGTGCAACACATGGTAAACGAGTAGGCCAAATGATCCTTTTATTTAACAATCCATAGATTTTCATCTTAATTTCTGCTCCTTCCATCACTAACATCATGTACATGCCAATGTTAGGAAGAAGACACTTTTGTTGCAACTGTAATTCAGGTTGGATTCCCCTCTTGGGAAGTAATCCCTTTGATTCCTGAAACATTTCATCATATTGGTTAATAGCATCAACCAAATTAGTTTTCAAATTTGAATTACAACCATCAAATGCTTCATAATCAATATCATTCTCAGGTCTGATTATGATCTGGATTTAAATAGGAATGCATCAAATTACAGAGATAACCATAAATATAGAGATGCAACAAAAATAATACTTCATTTAATTAATGTAAAATACTGAAATATGCTTACAAATGGAAATGGAAATAAACTAGCTCGAGCGATGGTAGCTTATCTCTGAGGAGAGAAGTGGTGGCTACATGCCTCGGAACTATCTTACAATGAGGCTCGAAGGTCTATTTATTATTTAGAAATAATGGAAAACCATAAACATCCAAAAACTTAACCCTAGGAGAAGAAGCAACAAACTATGGGACTCCTTTTGGGTAAATTGGTACATCAAATTCCTGGGGTCGTAACTTTGGCATACGATCTCCGTTTGACACGCACAATACCTCGCTAGAAAGATCTATCTTAGGACTACAACTTTGGGAAGATAAGGAATTGTCTTTAGACCCATGTTGGTCCCATTTTTCCCAAACAAAATCGTTTAGGGCATAAAATGACTCCTGAACTTCAAGACCCAAAAAACTGCTAAAACTAGAAAACTCTGTTACAATTAAGGAAACTGAAAAACTAAAAGAAAAATGGTTTGGGTCCAAGTGGAATTGGCTAGTCGCTACAAATATCCATCTCGATCATTCCTCCTTCCATAAGAAGCAATGATCCCCATTGCATTGAGTTCATCCATGAGATGAGGAAACATTTGCTGAGCTTGGTCCTTGGTGAGCCACTCGCCCTCATGAAGGAGTTGGCCTAATTTAACAACTCGATACAATTGGATCTTGTGTGTCCATGATCTGACCAGTTGCAGCTTGTTCCATGCAATCTGGATCTAACTCTGTTGGTGTGAGTTGTTCTGCAATGTCGGATGTGTCTAGTAATGGTGGAAAGTATGGCTGAAGGCGGTCTACATTAACACTACGTGCAGGCCAAGGAATGGGGTAATGTTGAGCTCAAATGCATTATCTCCCAATGCCTTGGTAATGGTGTAAGGATCGTATCAGAGTTGTATGAGTTTCCGATAGGCTCTGGTAAGGCATTCCTTTTGCAAATGTAGCCAGACTTTCTTGTACACCTTAAACTTGTGTGGCACCCGATGTTGATCATGTCACTGCTTGTACTTGGCATTTGATTTCTTCGGAATGTCGTGGACCTCCTGACATATATGTTGGATTTTCTCAATGAAGTTGTTTGACTTATCTATTTTAGACTAGACATGAGGCGAACCTGCCTGAGTAGCTACAAATGGCATGGACACATCAATGGGACATAGTGGTTGGAATCCCAAGCCCACCTGAAAAGGGTTGTGGCCAGTCGAGCTGTGGAGAGCTCAGTTATAGCTATACTAAACATAGGGGAGGTTGTCATCATGTGTGTGTGGATGCTTTGAGTTGTACATGTGCAGAATGTGCACGATCATCATGTTGACAACCTCTGTCTGCCCATCAGTTTGGGGATGGAAGGCTGTGGACTTAGTGAGTTTTGTGTCCAGCATGACTAGAGACTGGACTAAAATGTACTAAGGAACCGACTATCCCGATATGAGATGATAGTCTGTGCGATCCCAAAGTGTACCCACACTCATTGAAAGAAGAGCTTAGCAGTGGCTTCTGCTATGATATTCTTCTTTCAGGCCGCCATAACGGCCATCTTTGAGAACCTGTCAACGACCGCAAAAACATAGTCGTTTCCATGCCTAGTAGAAGGAAGGCCTGACATGTAATCCATGGAAATGTATTCCCGAGTTCGACTAGGGGCAGGAAGCGGAATATAGAGGCCTTGCTTCTTGATGGTATGTTTGGAAATGGCACAGGAAGTGCAAGATCTGATGTACTTCCCGACACCCTATCGAGGATTCGACCAGCATAAATACTTCTACAGTACTGCCATCATTTTCTCAACCACGAAATGCCTAGCAGGCCGACTATAGTATGCTTCCCAAATCATCTTGGCATGTTCGCTTGAAGGAACACAAAGGTGACCTAGGTTGCATAACAAGGCATCCCGGAAGTCAAAATGTGCAACATGCTAACGCTCTAAGAGTGTCTGGTATGTTTGGTTGAATTCTGGGTCACTTTTGTAGAGAAGTCACCAATCAGAAGTCTTGTACCCATAAGAGTTGAGCGTCGTGGTTAACACCATGATCAGTGGTCGATTAAGGAAATATACAACATTATTTGTGCTACCCTTATTATACTTTATATTCAAATGGAACTATCACAGGTATGTTCACCACTTCTGATGGTGATCATTCTGCAACTTCCCTTGTGTTTGTATGAACTGCATGGGCTGGTGATCTCTATGGATGACTGTTTCCTTCCCCAAAATGTAATGCTTCCATTTTTGGCAGGCTTGTACAATGGAATACATCTCTTTGTCATAGGTGTGATACTTTCAGACTGTGTCTGAAAGTGTCTCACTATGATATGCCATTGGATGCCTATGTTGAGTAATGATTGCCATAATAGCATAGTCAGAGGCATTTGTATCGATCTCAAAAGGTTGTTGCAAGTCTGGTAATGCAAGCAGCGGTGCTAAGCAGAGGTGATGTTTCAACTCTGTGAGTGCCTTCTGTTTAGATTCAGAATAAAACAATTTTTCTTTCGCTCTTCCCTTGGTGACTTGACTCAAGGGCCAAGTGATATGAGAAAATCCCAACACGAACCTGTGGTAGAAGTTGCTAAGACCCAAAAAGCTGCGAAGCTTTATCAGAGTGGTAGGAGATGGCCAATCTCGAATGACTTGGATCT
Source organism: Pinus tabuliformis (assembly GCA_031772625.1). NCBI lineage: Eukaryota > Viridiplantae > Streptophyta > Pinopsida > Pinales > Pinaceae > Pinus > Pinus tabuliformis. The sequence goes on from CM062811.1 coordinate 639,031,238, forward strand.
TTGCTGGATCCACATGCACCCCATGTTCATCAATAATGTATCCTAGATGCTAAACTTTGGTCATGCCAAAAGTGCATTTCTCCAAATTGGCACATAACTTGTGTTGCCACAGTGTTTGGAGAACCTGTCAAATGTGGTGGAGGTACTCCTCCCAACGCTGGCTGAAGATTAGGATATCATTCAAGTATACCACTACAAATGAGTTGGTGAATCGACATAAGATGTCATGCATTATCCTCATGAAGGTTGCAGGAGCATTCATCAACACGGAAAGGCATAACCAACCATTCGAAAAGGCCCTCCTTGGCTTTGAAGGCGATCTTCCACACATCGGAGGGTTTGATTGGTACCTGGTGATATCCTGACTCCAAACCCATCTTGCTAAAATATTTTTCCCCCTTCAGTTGGTCGAGAAGGTCATCAATGCATGGGACCAGGTACCTATTCCAGACAATGATCTTGTTCAGCGCTTGATAGTCAATACAACGACTCCAAGTCTCATCCTTCTTCTATACCAACATGATTGGGCTCCCACGAGGTGATGAACTCAGTTGGATGTGACCTTTCTGCAACATCTCCTGAATATTTCTCTTGATTTCATCTTTTTCAAGAATGGAGCGCCAATAGATTGGTCCATTGGGAAACAACACACTTGGGGTCAGGTCGATGGAGTGCTTGACCTGACAGTGTAGAGGAACCCTTGCGGGGGAGGTGAGGTGAATATGTCCTCGTACTCCGCCATGACCTTTTCTATCTGTAGTTGTCGTGCGGAGGGTGTTAATCTAAATATTATTTGAGGTTGTCATTGATGTCAACCCAAGCAGCACCAACTGCTACCCTGATCTTGCAATGGAATTTTGACTAGAAATCTTACGCTATTTTGAGTCAAGGATCTTCTATATATATTATAATCGTCGAGATGTTTCTGTTGATATATGGCATGCCAAGTAATTCTTGACGATTTGAGAGATATTCATGTTTGAAGTTAGTAACCCTAGTTAGTGGGCTAAAACCCTAGGGGTTTGTGGCATGGCACTCATAATTGATTTTGGTCATTGAATAGTCATTAATTAATAATTTTTTAACCTCCTAATATCCCTCCAAAATTTTATATACAAGCCCCTCTCAACTCTATAAAAAGAAATCTCATATTCTATCCAAATGTAGTGATCATGGAATTTTCGCTATAACTTCATTTATGTGAAGTCTTAGATTCTAAAATGAAAACCCATTTGATTAGCAATCCTGATGAACATCATGACCAAATTTCAGATCTTGGTTTTCTATATTTTTGGAGATATGATCTGTGGTATTAAGGGTTTTTGTAGGCTCCTTAATAGTGCACGAACTATAGTTTTCTTTGTGCCATCAATTTCAGAGCTGAAGGAAAAAACAATGACATGTGGCACATCATACAAGTTCCCTCTACTAAACTAGTCCATAATTAGGTCATTTTGAAAGATTGGGCATAACTTTGTCTTGAAGAGTCCAAGTTGGATCAGAACTATGGGATTGGAAAGAAGACTCATAGGGCTTCTACAAGATAGAAGCTCACATGTTGGGGATTTGAAATCGCAAAAATACATCAAATTAAAGATCGTTCTCCTAGAAGGAAAGAAAAAACTAGATAAAGTATTGTTAACGAGTGCAAAGGACTAGACTTTCTAGGGAAGCAAAGAGAAAGGTGCAGCAAAATGATGCAACGGAGGTAAGCTATAGGTAAGTATATTCTGTAAATGCATGTTCACCTCTTAATTACATTAGGTTATTTGTATTTCTTGTTTTTGTTTAGCACTAACATATGCTCTACAGGATGAGGTAATTTTTTCTATTTTCATGTCATGGGTATTTCCTTGAAGACCTTTTGCAGGTATTATATATTCATCAAGAGAAGAATCAATGCATAATCTAATGTTCTAAAGAATGAGAAAGGGTAGCATGACAAGAGCAAAAATCAAGATGCAGAACAACAACAAGAAGTTCACCACATGAAGTCTTCAAGTGGGTAGCAGTACATACAGACATTATAAAAGTATCATTGTACAGATTCATTGTAAAAGCATCTTTGTAAAAGTTGTATAAGTGTAAATTTGCCAAGAGTTAAAGAGGGAATGTCGGGAGGTCTAGGATCATCATTACCTGGTTGTGTCATGGTTAGGGTTATGGTCTAGTGTGTCGTCCTCTTCTTCATCATTCTATATCATTGTAAATTGGACCATTTTCCCTAGTACGAGAGTCCATCCTTCTTTTATTCTTCTATAGGGTGGTAGGGTGGTTCTAGTCTAGTGCATGAAGTCACCAACAGGTTCAAGTTTGTGAAAAATTTAGGGTGGTAGGGTGGTGTTAGGGTGAGTTGTAGCTCATTAGGTGTTGGGGGATTCATAAAGTTGACTACTCAAGAATCTCGAGCATTGGAGTGTCCATCGAGTGGGAGCTGGAGAAGAATTTGTTTCTAGAATTCTAGGAAGTTGTTGCTTTCATTCTAGTTGGGGCTGAAGATTAAAGAATTTATTAGAAAAGAGTTCCATGGTTTTTGATCTGGAGGGGGTTTTCCACCTAAAATATTTTTCCCTTTTGGGTTCTTTTATTTACTTTTATTACTGCATAAACGTTAATAATAATTGATGATTAACTAATACTATGAAAATATTTAAAAGTGATAGTTTCTAAGGAATACTGATTCACCCCCCTAGTATTTTTCAACAGAGGGGCCCTGTCTGGAGGTCATGGCTAGTGTCTTCTTCTTTCCTTGAGGGAATATCATGAGGAAAACAAATTTTATGGTTTTGGAAATGAGTTTACTGCATTTTTTTACAGTAACCAAAGAGATGGCGGTAGGCGGTGCTACCTCCAGTATCACGTACGACTTATTTCCCAAAGTAATAATAACAGCACAAGGCCTTAACTCATATATAGCATGTCACTTCCAGAAGTATGGTTGACCTAATAATACATCACATACATCAAGGGAGCAACATCACACAATACCTCATCCATGAAGGGCTTAATGTTGTATGGAAGGTGACACTTCTAACTCACGTTAAGATCCCATCCTTGGTGAACCCACCCGATGCTGTATATTTGTGGATGTGTTGTGGTTGGTAAGCTGAGTCGCTTCACAACCTCTACCAAAATGAGGTTCATTTGGTTCCCACTGTCGACAATGAAATGTAGCGGGGAGCCCTTTAGCCACATATGCAAGTCGAAGAGGCGCTCGTCCTCCTTTGGATCTTTGGGTTCCTCCTTCTGGATCTTCGTGGTGGCAACAGTGGCATCGGGCTCCGCATCGATAATCTAGTTCCCTTTGTCATTCCCCTTATTGAGTTTTGACTCAGAGTCTAAACATGCATCTGATTCTGAAAACTTTAGCTCAGCCACCAGTTACTGCTTGGCCCGACACTCACTTGAGTTGTGAGTGGATCTCTTATGGAACTCACACCATTTTCCCATGTCCTTCTTCAACATCGCGGTGTTGTCCTTTGCTTGCAGCTTTGGTGGGTTGTCCTAGACCACCCCACCTTGGTTTTGTCCTTTGTTTAATGGTTTGGGGGTGCCTTCCCTTGCTTCAGATTTGAGGATCCAAATGCTCACCTCTTCTGTTTAAACTTCTGCTTGATCTTGACAGTGTATCAGTATGCCGCATTGAGTGAGGAGATGTCCAGGAACTCCATCTCATCTTGGATGTACCTGTGTAAACAGCTGCAGTATTTGCATACCAAATGCAGCTTAGAATTCTTAATAGAAATTTTTTTGTGAAGGGTATGAAAAATATTGGTAAACTCTGGCACGTCTTGGTCCCTTCCCAAAAGGAAGTAGGAATCATTTAACAAGTAACTTGGGTTTTAATCCCCAAAATTGACTCCAGGGGACCCGTTGCCAACGATAGGGAAGAAGAACAACATTTTAATGTGATTCTTGTGAAGGATGAAGAACAATTACAAAGCATTGTTATAAATTTTGGAACAAAACAAAATTTTAATTCTCTTGGAAGAGGAAAGAAGGTAGAATTTTTTGTAAAGGAAATCAAGGTGTATACCATATGCAACGAATAAATGCATCTATGGAAGAAAAGCATGAGATTGAATGTCTTTTATTTCAAGATGGGATTCCTAATTAGAGAAGTTTCTAGCTTTTGGAGAGATGTCGAAGGTTGATAAATTTATGGATACAGACCTTCAAGATGGTGAAACTAAGGAAGAAGTTATTAAATTGAAAGAAGTAGATGAAGATTTGATGAATGGATTAAAGATTCCAATGTTACATGAGGAAAGGGTGTTGTAAGCATCTGAAAAGGTTGTGAACTCTCATGTTCTTAAAACTAATAAGTGGTTTGTGTTTACAGGTAGCGAGGAATGTAAGGATAAACAAACTCATAATTTTTTTCATCTTAATAGAGGAAGCAACATTGTATCCTTTAATCGATAAAATGGAAAGATATGCAAATTCGACGAGTGAAAGAATTGGGCCCTATAGAGAGGACAAAAACGTGCAGGGAACAATGAGATAGCTTAGAGATACTAATCTAATATAGAATATTAGTTTACAGTGCTAAGATCCTCCTTAGATTATAAAAAAAATGATTTCATTGTGCTTAAGGATTGATCATTTTTTGCAAGTGAAATGGAGATTTTTTATGTTAATTTTATGAGAAATTTAACATAAATAAGAAATTGAACAACAACATAAACATGTATAGAACATCATCAAAAAAAAATTACAACAAGAACGTGATAAAGGAGTTCACCCCTCCTGGGCTATGTATCATTAGTCCAACTTCCAATGGCTTGGGCCTCTCAAATATGGTGAAAAGTGTAAAAATATATGTTTACAATTCTCAAATGCTTATGAAACCTGCTCCAATCAGTCCAGAATATCCAAAAATGGCTATCTAGCCTTTGGTGAGAAATTGAAGAAGTAATGACTTCGCCTTTTTTTCCCATTATTCGCTCCACAAATTGCCCCATTTTGGCATAATCCTACAAATTAGCCCCAAAAACGCGCTACGTAGTTGAAAATTTCACCGCGTCGAGGGCCATAATCTGTCGGTCGACTGTTCATCGCAAATCGAAATCAACGAGAACCAGTAGGCTTATGTTCTTATGAACGTGGCGGGCAATGTGCGATTGTGATGTGGTGAAGCCAATGAGAGTATTAACTGGAACTTGAAGTCACATCAAATCTAGGATCCAATCTCATTTTGCAATTGATGAAGAAACTAATGTGGATATTTTTTTTCCTGCACTTTGCAATTGCGATCTTCGATTGCATTTAGCGCATCACAACCCAGGTATGCTGGGGACCGATTTATTGCATTGCTTCTACTGGGCTAACCCATTGCATGCAACTACGGGGTTAATCCTTTAACACCTTTCCACCTGTCTTTTGCGAAGTACAATTGTGATTTATCACATCACAACCCTTCTTTGCTCGAGGGTTGATTCTTTAACAAGATCTACTTGCGACTTGTGATTTTCGATTTGCGATATGCGAGGACCAATGGTGGCCTTCCACTTGGTGCCTCCTCATTGGCTGAAGGGCCTTAGCACATCATCGAATCCTGCATGTGTCAAAGTCAAACCTGAACTTTGAATTGTTCTTACTTCTACATATGAGATGAGATTTCAGTGTCATTTGTGCCATTGGATTTAGAATTACAAGCTCTTTGCTCTGAAGTTAAGTTTATCAAGATTCTGACACTTTTATTTTTGAGCCTAATTTTTAGCACCTAATTACTCCTCCCGACTGGAAGTCTTTTCGACCCCAAAAGATCACTTTCAATTGGCAAGCACGTGAGGGTACAATTCCCTCACCTTTCAAATATCGATCCATTGATCACTGAACTAGAACTTGTGATCTCCATGATTCTTGTCGGGTCTTTTTGTGTAGTTGCCTTTAACCTTTTCAATTTTTTCTTCCACTATTTTATGTACCATTTGGAGTCGTTCAATGAACTCTTTGGCATTGTCCATGTAAGTATTAGTAGCAACATCCTTCTTACCAAGATGATACAATACATTATGATGCAAATGGTAAACAAATTCCTCCATCTGATTCCTTTGACTCAAGCTTGAATATACATCTTGAAATTATGTACTTTTCTAAACATAACTTTTATGTAAAACAAAATGATGGTTGAGGAAAATAGTTGTACAAACTATAGGACTATAAAGTATATCGACAAACTTGTCACTTATACCTTTCTTATACCTTTTGACTGAGTGGTATAGAAGAAAACCCATCCAATGGTAGTGCCTTTGTCGTTGACTTTATCATTGAAAATTTTTGAATGAAAATAAATGGGCTTATCATATTGCAAATAGACTGCACCATGGCATAGTCACATTTAGAAACTTGGAACTTGAATGACTATCTCAAGTCTAGAAGTGTAAGTACTAGAACTGTATTGATTTTTTGTTTTAAAACATCAAATGACTCTCGTTGTTTGCCTCCCCACTAGAATACCTTTTGCACAACTTCCAATGAATGCAAATGAACTACAATATAAGAAAAATTAACAAAATTTCTCCTTCAACATTGGGCTGCTACCAAAAAACATCTTATCCAAATGACTATCTTGAGTCTGCCTGTGCAAATTTCAAGAAGAGCAAAGGCATATGTAGCTTCATGGGGATGTATGATTATTTCACCTTTGTCTACAAGAATGGAGTCAATACCACCATAGACTATTACGACATCAATCTTGAATAGGTCTAGCTTCATCTCACCTTCTCCACATCCCACGCAGACTGCCCAAAAGCCTTTGGAAACCTGAACATGTTTGGAAGAACCAATTTCACAGCTCAAGTACATGAAAGAAGTTCTATCCAACGTATACTTTGACATCTTCAGAAACAAATGTTACTGAGACACGACATTAAGTATTTTTCTCTCACACATGACATGTTCATAATGAAATTTTTTGAAAATTAAAATGTCATCCAAATAGACTATCCTATCTAGAAATGGCTCCAACACATCTTTCTTCATATGTGTAAAAGTAGGAGCATGGCAAAGACTGAAAATCATAACAAGCCATTCAAAAAAACCTTGCCTACTTTTGAATCTCGTCTTCCATATATCTCCCTCAACAACTCTACCTTAATGAAAACCACTTTTTGAATCCCATTCAGGCAAATGATTACTATTCTTCTCGAGCACCAAAAGAAGAGGTGCAACACATGGTAAACGAGTAGGCCGAATGATCCTTTTATTTAACAATCCGTAGATTTTCATCTTAATTTTTGCTCCTTCCATCACTAACATCATGTAAATGCCAATGTTAGGAAGAAGACACTTTTTTTGCAACTGTAATTCAGGTTGGATTCCCCTCTTGGGAAGTAATCCCTTTGATTCCTGAAATATTTCATAATATTGGTTAACAGCATCAACCAAATTAGTTTTCAAATTTGAATTACAACCATCAAATGCTTCATAATCAATATCATTCTCAGGTCTGATTATGATCTGGATTTAAATAGGAATGCATCAAATTACAGAGATAACCATAAATATAGAGATGCAACAAAAATAATACTTCATTTCATTAATGTAAAATACTGAAATATGCTTACAAATGGAAATGGAAATAAACTAGCTCGAGTGATGGTAGCTTATCTCTGAGGAGAGAAGTGGCGGCTACATGCCTCGGAACTATCTTATAATGAGGCTCGAAGGCCTATTTATTATTTAGAAATAATGGAAAACCATAAAAATCCAAAAACTTAACCCTAGGAGATGAAGCACCAAACTATGGGACTCCTTTTGGGTAAATTGGTACATCAAATTCCTGGGGACGTAACTTTGGCATACGATCTCCGTTTGACACGCACAATACCTCGCTAGAAATATCTATCTGAGGACTACAAATTTGGGAAGAGAAGGAATTGTCTTTAGACCCATGTTGGTCCCATTTTTCCCAAAAAACATCGTTAGGGGCATAAAATGACTCCTGAACTTCAAGACCCAAAAAACTGCTAAAACTAGAAAATTCTGTTGCAATTAAGGAAACTGAAAAACTAAAAGGAAAAATAGTGTGGGTCCAAGTGGAATTGGCTAGTCACCACAAATATCCATCTCAATCATTCCTCCTTCCATAGGAAGCAATGATCCCCATTGCATTGAGTTCATCCATGAGATGAGGAAACTTTTCCTGAGCTTGGTCCCTGGTGAGCCACTCGCCCTCATGAAGGAGTTGGCCTACTTTAACAACTCGATACAATTGGATCTTATGTTGGCGAGTGTGCTTGATTTTTGTGTCCATGATCCGATCAGTTGCAGCTTGTTCCATGCAATCTGGATCTAACTCTGTTGGTGTGAGTTGTTCTACAATATCGGATGTGTCTAGTAATGGTGGAAAGTATGGCCGAAGGCGGTCCACATTGAACACTACGTGCAGGCCAAGGAATGGGGTAATGTTGAGATCAAATGCATTATCTCCCAATGCCTTGGTAATGGTGTAAGGATCGTATCAGAGTTGTATGAGTTTCCGATAGGCTCTGGTAAGGCATTCCTTTTGCAAATGTAGCCAGACTTTGTCGTCCACCTTAAACTTGTGTGGCACCCGATGCTGATCATGTCACTGCTTGTACTTGGCATTTGATTTCTTCGAAATGTCGTGGACCTCCTGTCATATATATTGGATTTGCTCAATGAAGTTGTTTGACTTATCTATTTTAGACTAGACATGAGCCGAATCTACCTGAGTAGCTACAAATGACATGGCCACATCAATGGGACATACTGGTTGGAATCCCAAGCCCACCTGAAAAGGGTTGTGGCCAGTCGAGCTGTGGAGAGCTCAGTTATAGCTATACTAAACATAGGGGAGGTTGTCATCATGTGTGTGTCGATGCTTTGAGTTGTACATGTGCAGAATGTGCACGATCATCATGTTGACAACCTCTGTTTGGCCATCAGTTTGGGGATGGAAGGCTGTGGAATTAGTGAGTTTGGTGTCCAGCATGACTAGAGACTGGACTAAAACGTACTGAGGAACCTTCTATCCCAATATGAGATGATAGTCTGTGCGATCCCAAAGTGTACCCACACTCATTCAAAGAAGAGTTTAGCAGTGGCTTCTGCTATGATATTCTTCTTTCAGGCCGCCATAACGACCATCTTTGAGAACCTGTCAACGAGCCCAAAAACACAGTTGTTTCCATGCCTAGTAGAAGGAAGGCCTGACATGTAATCCATGGAGATGGATTCCCAAGTTTGACTAGGGGTAGGTAGCAAAATATAGAGGCCTTGCTTCTTGATGGTATGTTTGGAAATGGCACAGGAAGTGCAAGATCTGATGTACTTCCCGACACCCTATTGAAGATTCGACCAACAGAAATACTTCTGCAGTACTGCCATCATTTTCTCAACCCCGAAATGCCTAGTAGGCCGACTATAGTATGCTTCCAAAATCATCTTGGCATGTTCGCTTGAAGGAACAGAAAGGTGACCTAGGTTGCATAACAGGGCATCCTGGAAGTGAAAATGTGCAACATGCTAATGCTCTAAGAGTGTCGGGTATGTGTGGTTGAATGCTGGATCACTTTTGTAGAGAAGTCCCAATCAGAAGTCTTGTACCCACAAGAGTTTACCATGGTGGTTAACGCCATGATCAGTGGTCGATTGAGGAAATATACAACATTATTTGTGCTACCCTTATTATACTTTATATTCAAATGGAACTATCGCAGGTATGTTCACCACTTCTGATGGTGATCATTCTGCAACTTCCCTTGTGTTTGTATGAACTGTAGGGGCTGGTGGTCTCTATGGATGACTGTTTCCTTCCCCAAAATGTAATGCTTCCATTTTTGGCAGGCTTGTACAATGGAATACATCTCTTTGTCATAAGTGTGATACTTTCAGACTGTGTCTGAAAGTGTCTCACTATGGTATGCCATTGGATGCCTATGTTGAGTAACGATTGCCGCAATAGCATAGTCAGAGGCATTTGCCTCGATCTCAAATGGTTGTTGCAAGTCTGGTAATGCAAGCAGTGGTGCTAAGCAGAGGTGATGTTTCAAATCTGTGAGTGCCTTCTGTTGAGATTCAAAATAAAACAATTTTTCTTTCGCTCTTCCCCTGGTGACTTGACTCAAGGGCCAAGTGATATGATAAAATCCCAACACGAACCTGTGGTAGAAGTTGCTAAGACCCAAAAAGCTGCGAAGCTTTATCAGAGTGGTAGGAGATGGCAAATCCCGAATGACTTGGATCTTTGCTGGATCCACATGCACCCCATGTTCATCAGTAATGTATCCTAGATGCTAAACTTTGGTCATGCCAAAAGTGCATTTCTCCAAATTGGCACATAACTTGTGCTGCCATAGTGTTTGGAGAACCTGTCAAATGTGGTGAAGGTATTCCTCCCAACGCTGGCTGAAGATTAGGATACCATTCAAGTATACCACTACAAATGAGTTGGTGAATGGATATAAGATGTCATGCATTAGCCTCATGAAGGTTGCAGGAGCATTCATCAACCCGGAAAGGCATAACCAACCATTCGAAAAGGCCCTCCTTGGCTTTGAAGGAAATCTTCCACACATCAGAGGGTTTGATTGGTACCTGGTGATATCCTGACTCCAAACCCATCTTGCTAAAATATTTTTCACCCTTCAGTTGGTCGAGAAGGTCATCAATCCATGGGATCAGTTACCTATTCCAGACAATGATCTTTTTCAACGCTTGATATTCAATACAAAGACTCCAAGTCTCATCCTTCTTCTATACCAACACGATTTGGCTCCCATAGGGTGATGAACTCAGTTGGATGTGACCTTTCTGCAACATCTCCTGAATATTTCTCTTGATTTCATCTTTTTCAAGAATGGAGCGCCAATAGATTAGTCCATTGGGAAACAACACACTTGGGGTCAGGTCGATGGAGTGCTTGACCTGAAAGTGTAGAGGAACCCTTTCGGGGGAGGTGAGGTGAATATGTCCTCGTACTCCACCATGACCTTGTCTATCTGTAGTTGTCGTGCGGAGGGTGTTAATCTAAAGATTATTTGAGGTTGTCATTGATGTCAACCCAAGCAGCACCAAGGGCTACCCTGATCTTGCAACGGAATTTTGACTAGAAATCTTACTCTATTTTGAGTCAATGATCTTATATATATATTATAATCGTCGAAATGTTTCTGTTGATATATGGCATGCCAAGTAATTCTTCACGGTTTGAGAGATATTCATGTTTGAAGTTAGTAACCCTAGTTAGTGGGCTAAAACCCTATGGGTTTGTGGCATGGCACTCATAATTGATTTTGGTCATTGAATAGTCATTAATTAATAATTTTTTAACCTCCTAATATCCCTCCAAAATTCTCTATACAAGCCCCTCTCAACTCTATAAAAAGAAATCTCATATTTTGTCCAAATGTAGTGATCATGGAATTTTCGCTATAACTTTATTTATGTGAAGTCTTAGATTCTGAAATGAAAACCCATTTGATTAGCAATCCTGATGAACATCATGACCAAATTTCAGATCTTGGTTTTCTATATTTTTTGAGATATGACCTGTGGAATGAAGGGTTTTTGTAGGCTCCTGAATAGTGCACGAACTATAGTTTTCTTTGTGCCATCAATTTCAGAGCTGAAGGAACAAACAATGACACGTGGCACATCATACATGTTCGCTCTACTGAACTAGTCCATAATTAGGTCATTTTGAAAGATTGGGCATAACTTTGTCTTGAAGAGTCCTAGTTGGATCAGAACTATGGGATTGGAAAGAAGACTCAGAGGGCTTCTACAAGACCGAAACACATGTTGGGGATTTGAAATCACAAAAATACATCAAATTAAAGATCGTTCTCCTAGAAGGAAAGAAAAAACTAGATAAAGTGTTGTTAACGAGTGCAAACGACTAGACTTTCTAGGGAAGCAAAGAGAAAGGTGCATCAAAATGATGCAATAGAGGTAAGCTACAGGTAATTATATTCCATATATGCATGTTCACCTCTTAATTAGATTAGGTTATTTGTATTTTTTGTTTTTGTTTAGCACTAACATATACTCTACAGGATGAGGTAAGTTTTTCTATTATCATGGCATGGGTATTTCCTTGAAGACCTTTTGCAGGTATTATATATTCATCAAGAGAAGAATAAATGCATAATCTAATGTTCTAAAGAATGAGAAAGGGTAGCATGACAAGAGCAAAAATCAAGATGCAGAACAACAACAAGAAGTTCACCACATGAAGACTTCAAGTGGGTAGCAGTACATACAAACATTATAAAAGTATCATTGTACAGATTCATTTTAAAAGCATCTTTGTAAAAGTTGTATAAGTGTAAATTTGCCAAGAGTTAAAGAGGGAATGTCGGGAGGTCTAGGATCATCATTAGGTGGTTGTGTCATGGTTAGGTTTATGGTCTAGTGTGTCGTACTCTTCTTCGTCATTTTATATCATTGTAAATTGGACCACTTTCCCTAGTACGAGAGTCCATCCTTCTTTTATTTTTCTATAGGGTGGTAGGGTGGTTCTAGGCTAGTGCATAAAGTCACCAACAGGTTCAAGCTTGTGAAAAATTTAGGGTGGTAGGGTGGTGCTAGGGTGAGTTGTAGCTCATTAGGTGTTGGGGGATTCATTCAGTTGACCACTCAAGAATCTCGAGCATTGGAGTGTCCATCCAGTGGGAGCTGGAGAAGAATTTGTTTCTAGAATTCTAGGAAGTTTTTGCTTTCATTTTACTTGGGGCTGAAGATTAAAGAATTTATTAGAAAAGAGTTCGGTGGTTTTTGATCTGGAGGAGGTTTTCCACCTAAAATATTTTTCCCTCCTGGGTTTTTTTATTTACTTTTATTACTGCATAAACGTTAATAATAATTGATGATTAACTAATGCTCTGAAAATATTTAAAAGTGATAGTTTCTAAGGAATATTGATTCACCCCCCCAGTATTTTCCAACAGACGGGCCCTGTCTGGAGGTCATGGTAGTGTCTTCTTCTTTCCTTGAGGGCATATCATCAGGAAAAAAAATTTTATGGTTTTGGAAATGAGTTTACTGCATTGTTTTACAGTAACCAAAGAGACGGCGGTAGGCAGTGCTACCTCCAGTATCATGTACGACTTATTTCCCAAAGTAACAATAACAGCACGAGGCCTTAACTCATATATAGCATGTCGCTTCCAGAAGTATGGTTGACCTGATAATACATCACAGACATCAAGGGGAGCAACGTCACACAATACCTCATCCATGAAGGGCTTGATGTTGTATGGAAGGTGAAACTTCTAACCCACGCTAAGATCCCATCCTTGGTGAACCCACCCGATGCTGTATATTTGTGGATGTGTTGTGGTTGGTAAGCCGAGTCGCTTCACAACCTCTACCAAAATGAGGTTCATTTGGCTCCCACTGTCGACAATGAAATGTAGCGGGTAGCCCTTTACCCACATATGCAAGTGGAAGAGGCGCTCCTCCTCCTTTGGATCTTTGGGTTTCTCCTTCTGGATCTTCGTGGTTGCAACAGTGGCATTGGGCTCTGCATCGATAATCTAGTTCCCTTTGTCATTCCCCTTATTGAGTTTTAACTCAGAGTCTAAAGATGCATCTGATTCTGAAAACTTTAGCTCAGCCACCAGTTACTGCTTGGCCCGACACTCACTTGTGTTGTGAGTGGAGCTCTTATGGAACTCACACCATTTTCCCTTATCCTTATTCAACTTCGCGGTGTTGTGCTTTGCTTGTGGCTTTGGTGGGTTGTCCTGGACCACCCCACCTTGGTTTTGTCCTTTGTTTAATGATTTGGGGGTGCCTTTCCCTTGCTTCAGATTTGAAGATCCAAATGCTCACCTCTTCTATTTAAACTTCTGCTTTATCTTGAGAGTGTATCGGTATGCCGTGCTGAGTGAGGAGATGTCCAGGAACTCCATCTCATCTTGGATGTACCTGTGTAAACAGCCGCAGTATTTGAGTACCAAATGCAACTTAGAATTCTTAATAGAACTTTGTGTGAAGGGTATGAAAAATATTGGTAAACTCTGGCACATCTTGGTCCCTTCCCTGCTGTAGCATGGTCCACTTTATGTATTTAAGCTCATAGCTTTTGACAGGGCAGTACTACTCCTTGATGGAATTCTAGAATGAGTTCAGGTGGGTGCGGCTAAAAAAAGTGAAGCCATACTTTCATCCTTCTACTCGGAGTAGGTTTCCCACCAGTCGTTGATGTGGGGGGTGGCTTTGAGAAGAGCGAAAATAATCTTTTCCCGGCCGAAAAAGTCATGAACAAAAAAATACCCTTCTAGTAGATTTAACCATTTATCTATAGTGTCTACATCTATCTCACCCTCAATATGGTAATGTCAAAGTTAACCTGTACCTTAAAGTGTGTGACACTTCCAGAGTAGCAATTGGAAGTAGATGTGTCGCCCCTGGGCAGCCGCTAAAGGATCTGGGCAAAGTTGTCCATCATCGCGTTCCTTTTTCGCTTGAGTGCTTCTTCGAGCAAGATTTTGATAGGATCTCCTGCCCCCTTGTCTTTCTTTTCATCTGCCATGGGAGGTAATTGAGATTTGCAATGTTGTTCTTGCAAAGGTTCAACCATTTCAAGCCCTAACTCCTTATATCCCGATCTCGTTGCGGACATGCAAAGAAGAATAGAGAAAGAGTAGACTGCTCTGATACTATTGACCTAGATTTAAACAGGAATGAAAAAAATTACATAGATAACCATAAATACAGAGATGCAACATAAATGATACTTCATTTCATTAATGTAAAATACTGAAATATGCTTACAAACAAAAATGGAAATAAACTAGCTTGGGCGATGGTAGCTTATCTATGAGGAGAGATGTGGTGGCTACACGCCTCTAAACTATCTTACAATGAGGCTTAAGGGCCTATTTATTGTTTAGAAGCAATAGAAAACCCTAAACATCCAAAAACCTAACCCTAGGAGATGAAGCGCCAAACTATGGGCCTCGTTTTGGGTAAATTGGTACATCAACTTCCCAGCGTCGTAATTTAGGCATACAATATCCATTTGATGCGCATGATACCTCGTTAAATAGATTTATTTAATGGATACAACTTTGGGAAGAGAAACATCAGTCCATGGACCCATGTTTATCCTAGTTTTCCCAAAAAATGTCGTTTAGGGCCTCAAAATGACTCCAGAAGTTTAGGACCCGAAAAAATGCTAAAAATAGTAAATTGTTCTACAATTAAGGAAACTGAAAAACTATTAGAAACAATGGTGTGGGTCCAAGAGGAATTGGTGGGTGGCCACCAATATCCACCTAGATCATATAATGAGAAGCATAAGATTCTTGCTCCAATTCACTAGTCTTTTCATTTTCCCTGCATTAACAATCAGAAGATTTGTTTTTTTGCTGTGAGATCTCACAATATAATCTACTCCATTTTTTAATAAATGATATGTGTTTTAGTATCTATGGAAGATAACTTTTATACTATAAAGGTATAGACTCCCCAAAATAATGCCACAAATATATAATGACACAACGCCAAGCTCCACTCCATCTATGAAATTTGCAGTGATGGAAAATTGCAGCTTACAATTTCTCGTAACCTGCAATTGTGCATTGTCACAAACCCATACAAGAGGATATGGTTTATGATGTGGAACGGTTTCCATATTTAAACTCTTGATAATGTTTTCTGAGATAAGATTGGCTTTAGAGCCACTATCAAAAAATGTATCAATCTTGTTATGTTTTGAGATTAACCTTATATGAAACAGTTATATTCTCCTATTTTCATTTGGAGTTTCATTTTGTGAGTTTGAAGAACTAGCACTGGCAATGGATTCCTTTCCTTGACACCCCATGGC
Organism: Pinus tabuliformis; assembly: GCA_031772625.1. Lineage (NCBI taxonomy): Eukaryota > Viridiplantae > Streptophyta > Pinopsida > Pinales > Pinaceae > Pinus > Pinus tabuliformis. Next base: position 639,047,046 of record CM062811.1, read on the forward strand.
TATGATTTTAGTTTCATCGCCCAATTTGGATCCCAAATCCTCTTCTTGAGTGATTGCAGTTGTCTTTTCTTTTCCTTTGTTGTTGAATTTCTTTTGTTTCATTTCGGGATGATGCTTTCAATAGTGAGCTTGACCCTCCTTGGAACATTGTTTATAATTTTTTTCTCTCCTTCCATTTTAGTGGATGCATTTTTCTTCCAATTGAAACCCTTTCCTTTCTCTTTACCCTCAAATGGATTTTTACTACCTTCTTCTATACTCTTTTTCCCTCTTGCCTCAAGATGAGTGACCTTCACACACACATGATCTAGACTATTGGGATTAAAAATTAAGATAGTATGCCTAAGGTAACTGCGTAAACTCCCTATGTACTTCAACAAATTGTCATGTGATTGCAAATCTACATCTACCAGCAGAGACCTTTTTCTAAGTTCTTGGGTGTAATATTTCACATTTTGATCTTTAAGGTGTCTAAAGTTTTGCGAATTCATGATGGCTTTCTCGATATAAGCTAGAGGGTAGAATTGTATTTTGATTGTGGCAATGAAATAATTCCAAGAAATTGAGACCTTACCGTGTTTTTTGATCTCCTCTTAGTTCTTTTATTCCCACCATATTAGTGTTGCACCCTCCATTATCAAGGAGCTAATTGAATCTTTATGTCATCCTCTTGAAGGTTTGAATCCTACAATAGACCTCCAAATACGAATCCAATTATCAATCTTCTCTACATTCACTTCACCATTATACATGGGAAACTTGAATTTAACATCAAGTTTTAACAAAGGTCATTTACCAATTCCTTTTGAAGAATTATGATGAGTATGAGTAAGGGTTGTGTTAGTCGAAGAGTGTGAAGATGCTTGTGAAAAAGAAGACGAAGAAGACGGTGGAGTGGGTGGAGGTTTGTCTCCATTCCCATTACCTCCTTTTCCATTACATCCTCTTGAAGAACCTTCTCCTTTGGGAGGTTTGGAAGTTTCTCCTTGCAACCTACAATTCCTCCAAGATAACTTAGTACAAAAATAACTTAGGGGAGGCATACCCATACCCGCCAAGGTAACTTAGTACAAAAATAATGGTTTGCCAAGAAATATGAAACTGAGCAATAAAGTACATGCTAAATGGTACATGACACGCTTGCATAACAGAGCCAAGAAATAGTACAACGTGTCCCATATACATATTGCACCTGGTAAAAGCATGATCTAGGAATGAATACAATAATATCTGAGTATATGAGATACAATGCCCCTTCCCTCAAAAAAATGGGTGGTAGGTAGGGTAGAACAACCAAGGAAGCCCTGTTGAACAAGGAAGGGCTCTGCAAAACTGAATGGATCATCTGGAGGAGACATGCATGCTATGAACACTGCAGTCGGTAGGAATCGAACCCATCAACTCTGTGGAACTGCATTTGAGGGTGTAGGATGGTAGGTATGCATCTGGGCATGTGGGGGGCTACCCAAAGGGCTACCCCCTCATGAGGTATAAAACATCTCACACATACCCAGAAAACACTGGTACAATCTGCTTCATCACTAGACCATCAAGTGTATGGATCACAGACATGAAACAACCAAGTAAAAGGGCAATAATGAGACCCTCTATTCGAAACAAGGCATTGAATAAGAATGGATGCTGGAACAGAGATACACTGCCCTCTAGGTTTTTCTTCTGGAATAAATGAGCTAATGTCGACAGAATAAGGCTTGGAATAGATGAGGCAATGGCGGTCCTCAACTAAAGCATGAGAGAAAATAGTAATGTGACTGATGGACTGACACTAGGGATAGTTCATGGTTGACCTGGCAACAACTGACTCAACTCTGGAGGGGATGGGGATAGTATGACTAGAGGTCAAAATGGGCAACATAGGATGAATGATATGAAAATATGGATGGAACACTATGACATGATATGATGTGACATGAAATAGACTCCAAGAATGTAAGGGTGACTCATCGGGGATGCTTTGAACAAGGGTGACTCAATGACACTACCACATAGACTAGGCCCAGTGGGGACCATGAAAATATGAGTAAATGATGGTTATTCATTATTGGGTGTGGAGCCTAATTATCTTATTTATTCAGAGGTATCAGTGCATTGGACCCCAATTCATAATGTGGCGACATCACCACCCCTAATATTTGCACTGTAAGGGAGGTCCATGGGGGGGGCAACAACAATCTTTGGGAGCCCCCCCCCCCCCCCTGGCGAGGGATTGGGGGAAGTGCCCCTGAAGATAAAAGTAGATGTAAAATTTCCTTGTAAAATGATGTAATTTCATAGTCAATCTGGGCCATTCGTTAGGCAGAGAGCTGACAGTAGGAGTTATGTTTAATTTAAGGTTTTTTTCCGTAGAAGGCAACCCATCGCTATATATGAGGGAAATGTATTGTGTCTATGTAGATCTGTATTCTGAGCAAGAAAGAGAGAGGAGATTGTGTGAGAGCGAAGAGAGAATTATAGAAGATCTGATGTAGGTTGTATCACTTTAGTTTGCTGGGTAATATAAAAGGAAGGACTAGTTATTTCTCCATGGACGTAGCCCAATTGGGTGAACCACATATATCTGTGTCTCTCTTGTTTTATGTGTTTTCTGTGTTTATATTTCTACAATATATTTTATGTGTTCCATTGCTCTGTAATATATAATTTTCTAACAATTGGTATCAGAGCCGAAGGTATATTTGACTGATAAATGCAGGAGAGAAGGGTTACTGGTTGAAGTGGGAGAAATGGTGGAAGATGGTAGGTTTAGGGTCAAAAAATTTAACGGACAAAACTACCAGCTATGGAAGATGCAGATGGAAGATTATCTGTATCAGAAAAGGCAGAGAGCCATCACGTGGTCTCTCATGCTCATGTAATTCACATTATTCAAATAATTTAATAATACATTTAAATACATGACTAAGTGGTCTTAAGATAGTGTGTCTATCTTAGACTCACCTGGTTGAGACAATTTCTCAACTTACACACTAATTTAGGAGAGCTAATTGGGGAGAATATCTCATCCAAACTAGACTCCTTAGTTTGAGGAATTCACATGATTTTATTTATTTAAGGTTATAATTGGATTTATTATTGATTTTTAAGAGAGTGAGGCTAACACTTTCGGTAGAAATCACATGAGAGAGTTTTTCGCTGACGGGTTCCGAACCAACCAATGTGGTTCATCATCAGGACCAGATGAAGAGGTAGACCATGTCAAAGGCTTAAATAGGCTTAAATAGACAACAATAATATTATTACTGAATTAAAATATTAGAATGATATTATTAATATCTAAATTAATAAAAATAATAAACATCATCAAAATATTATTGATATGATTGAATATCTTTAGTTTTCCTTTAACAAATTATAGTCCTTCTATAATATTACTCTATGAATTAATAATATTAAATTATAGGTTAGTCTCCAACCTAATCTTGGATGGGTCAAACTCTAACAAGTTTCAATATTCAAGCTAATTATTTTTAGATGACACTACTCTTAAACATTTAGCTTGTGATTCTGAAATAAAATATTTAATTACTTATAACAACTAGTTTCTAATATTATGAGTCAAACCCTAACATACTATATTATAAAAATCAATTATTATTATAATATTAGAAACTAATTATTCCTAGAAGATTTTAAAATAAATATTATAATCTAATTATAATATTGAATTGAAATATTTATTTATTACATAACAGTTATTTTCTAATTAAATTTAATATTATTAATTTATAATATCGAAAATAAATATTTATTTATTATATAGCTAATTTCTAACCAATTCATTAAACAATGTAACAAATTACGTAACCACTAACTTTATTATTTTCTCACTTTGTTCTAGAGATGAACCACATTAGTGGATTTAATCCTAATGATGTGATAAATTCTTAAAACCATGCTCCAGATCTTCCACTGATCGCATGGCGTTACAAGGATAGACAGCGCTGTAAAAATCCCGAACAAAATGTCTGGAGGAATATTAGTATCCTTGAAACCAATGAGATCCACGAGCCTGCACACTTCCTTGCACACTTGTTTCAAAGTATCACATGAAGATGCGTAGCGATTGCATAAAAAACAAAATCGGTCATCTAATACCGGCAACAACTTTTCGTATCCTCCTATTGAACAAAACACAACCATGTTTCCAGGTTGGTATTGGCAATAGAGGCGGAGAAGATTAAATTTATTCCACAACACTTTCCAATAATGCTCTTCCGGCACCTCTCGCTTTTCCCTCTCATAATCTGAAATCAACCCCTTCACCAGAATTTTCATATCTGCTTCACTCAAGACTTGAGTATAGTCGGAGATGACATCTAGCCTTTGAGTTGGGCTTGAGTTGTTGACCATGTATCGTTGCATTTCTTGCCTCAACTCAACCTGCGGAATAACATTGCTAATGTCAAAAGGCTGACGTGTAAACGGACTAACTGCTTCGTGCTTGGCATCCCAAATAGTTTCCAATGTAGTTCGATTGTATAGAACCTGAGATAACCATAAATATAGAGATGAACAAAAATAATACTTCATTTCATTAATGCAAAATACTGAAATATGCTTACAAATAGAAATGGAAATAAACTAGCTCGAGTGATGGTAGCTTATCTCTGAGGAGAGAAGTGGCGGCTACATGCCTCGGAACTATCTTACAATGAGGCTCGAAGGTCTATTTATTATTTAGAAATAATGGAAAACCATAAACATCCAAAAACTTAACCCTAGGAGATGAAGCACCAAACTATGGGACTCCTTTTGGGTAAATTGGTACATCAAATTCCTGAGGTCGTAACTTTGGCATACGATCTCCGTTTGACACACACAATACCTCGCTAGAAAGATGTATCTAAGGACTACAACTTTGGGAAGAGAAGGAATTGTCTTTAGACCCATGTTGGTCCCATTTTTCCCAAAAAGCATCGTTCAGGGCATAAAATGACTCCTGAACTTCAAGACCCAAAAAATTGCTAAAACTAGAAAACTCTGTCGCAATTAAGGAAACTGAAAAACTAAAAGAAAAAATGGTGTGGGTCCAAGTGGAATTGGCTAGTCGCCACCAATATCTGTCTCGATCATTCCTCCTTCCATAGGAAACAATGATCCCCATTGCATTGAGTTCATCCATGAGATGAGGAAACTTTTGTTGAGCTTGGTCCCTGGTGAGCCACTCGCCCTCATGAAGGAGTTGGCCTACTTTAACAACTCGATACAATTGGATCTTATGTTGGCGAGTGTGCTTGATTTTTGTGTCCATGATCCGATCAGTTGCAGCTTGTTCCATTCAATCTGGATCTAACTCTGTTGGTGTGAGTTGTTCTGCAATGTCGGAAGTGTCTAGTAATGGTAGAAAGTATGGCCGAAGGCGATCCACATTGAACACTATGTGTAGGCCAAGGAATGGGGTAATGTTGAGCTCAAATGCATTATCTCCCAATGCCTTCGTAATGGTGTAAGGATCGTATCATAGTTGTATGAGTTTCTGATAGGCTCTAGTAAGGAATTCCTTGTGAAAATGTAGCCAGACTTTGTCGTCCACCTGAAACTTGTGTGGCACCCGATGTTGATCATGTCACTGCTTGTACTTGGCATTTGATTTCTCTGGAATTTCGTGGACCTCCTGACATATATGTTGGATTTTCTCAATGAAGTTGTTTGACTTATCTATTTTAGACTAGATATGAGTTGAATCTGCTTGAGTAGCTACAAATGGCATGGCCACATCAATGTGACATAATGGTTGGAATCCCAAGCCCACCTGAAAATGGTTGTGGCCAATCGAGCTGTGGAGAGCTTAGTTATAGCTATACTAAACATAGGGGAGGTTGTCATCATGTGTGTGTGGATGCTTTGAGTTGTACATGTGCAGAATGTGCACGATCATCATGTTGACAACCTTTGTCTGGCCATCAGTTTGGGGATGGAAGGCTGTGGACTTAGTGAGTTTGGTGTCCAACATTGACTAGATACTGGACTAAAACGTACTGAGGAACCTGCTATCCTGATATGAGATGATAGTCTGTGCGATCCCAAAGTGTACCCGCACTCATTCAAAGAAGAGTTTAGCAGTGGCTTCTGCTATGATATTCTTCTTTTAGGCCGCCATAACGGCCATCTTTGAGAACCTGTCAACGAACGCAAAAGCAGAGTTGTTTCCATGCCTAGTAGAAGGAAGGCCTGACATGTAATCCATGGAGATGGATTCCCAAGTTCGACTAGGGGTAGGCAGCAGAATATAGAGGCCTTGCTTCTTGATGGTATGTTTGGAAATGGCACTGGAAGTGCAAGATCTGATGTACTTCCCGACACCCTATCGAAGATTCGACCAACAAAAATACTTCTGCAGTACTGCCATCATTTTCTCAACCCCGAAATGCTTAGCAGGCCGACTATAGTATTCTTCCCAAATCATCTTGGCATGTTCGCTTGAAGGAACAAAAAGGTGACCTAGGTTGAATAACAGGGCATCCTGGAAGTGAAAATGTGCAACATGCTAACCCTTTAAGAGTGTCTGGTATGTGTGATTGAATTCTAGGTCACTTTTGTAGATAAGTCACCAATCAGAAGTCTTGTAGCCACAAGAGTTGAGCATGGTGGTTAACGCCATGATCAGTGGTCGATTGAGGAAATATACAACATTATTCGTGCTACCCTTATTATACTTTATATTCAAATGGAACTATCGCATGTATGTTTACCACTTCTGATGGTGATCATTCTGCAACTTCCCTTGTGTTTGTATGAACTGCAGGGGCTGGTGGTCTCTATGGATGATCGTTTCCTTCCCCAAAATGTAATGCTTCCATTTTTGGCAGGCTTGTACAATGGAATACATCTCTTTGTCATAAGTGTGATACTTTCAGACTGTGTCTGAAAGTGTCTCACTATGATATGCCATTGGATGCCTATGTTGAGTAACGATTGCCGCAATAGCATAGTCAGAGGCATTTGTCTCGATCTCAAATGGTTGTTGCAAGTTTGGTAATGCAAGCAGTGGTGCTAAGCAGAGGTGATGTTTCAACTCTGTGAGTGCCTTCTATTGAGAATCAGAATAAAACAATTTTTCTTTCGCTCTTCCCTTGGTGACTTGACTCAAGGGCCAAGTGATATGAGAAAATCCCAACACGAACCTGTGGTAGAAGTTGCTAAGACCCAAAAAGCTGCGAAGCTTTTTCAGAGTGGTAGGAGATGGCCAATCCTGAATGACTTGGATCTTTGTTGGATCCACATGCACCCCATGTTCATCAATAATGTATCCTAGATGCTAAACTTCAGTCATGCCAAAAGTCCATTTCTCCAAATTGGCACATAACGTGTGTTGCCACAGTGTTTGGATAACCTGTCAAATGTGGTGGAGGTACTCCTCCCAATGATGGCTGAAGATTAGGATATCACTCAAGTATACCACTACAAATGAGTTGGTGAATGGACATAAGATGTCATGCATTAGCGTCATGAAGGTTGCAGGAGCATTCATCAACCTGGAAAGGCATAGCCAACCATTAGAAAAGGCCCTCCTTGGCTTTGAAGGCAATCTTCCACACATCAGAGGGTTTGATTGGTACCTGGTGATATCCTGACTCCAAACCCATCTTGATAAAATATTTTTCCCCCTTCAGTTGGTCGAGAAGGTCATCAATCTATGGGATCAGGTACCTATTCCAGACAATGATCTTGTTCAGCGCTTGATAGTCAATACAAAGACTCCAAGTCTCATCCTTCTTCTATACCAACATGATTGGGCTCCGACAGGGTGATGAACTTAGTTGGATGTGACCTTTCTACAACATCTCCTGAATATTTCTCTTGATTTCATATTTTTCAAGAATGGAGCGCCAATAGATTAGTCCATTGGGAAACAACACACTTGGGGTCAGGTCGATGGAGTGCTTGACCTGACAGTGTAGAGGAACCCTTGCGAGGGAGGTGAGGTGAATATGTCCTCGTACTCCACAATGACCATGTCTATCTGTAGTTGTCGTGCGAAGGGTGTTAATCTAAAGATTATTTGAGGTTGTCATTGATGTCAACCCAAGCAGCACCAAGGGCTACCCTGATCTTGCAATGGAATTTTGACTAGAAATCTTACTCTATTTTGAGTCAACGATCTTCTAGATATATTATAATCGTCGAGATGTTTCTGTTGATATATGGCATTCCAAGTAATTCTTCACGGTTTGAGAGATGTTAATGTTTGAAGTTAGTAACCCTAGTTAGTGGGCTAAAACCCTATGGGTTTGTGGCATGGCACTCATAATTGATTTTTTTCATTGAATAGTCATTAATTAATAATTTTTAAACCTCCTAATATCCCTCAAAAATTCTCTATGCAAGCCCCTCTCAACTCTATAAAAAGAAATCTCATATTTTATCCAAATGTAGTGATCATGGAATTTTCGCTATAACTTCATTTATGTGAAGTCTGAGATTCTGAAATGAAAACCCATTTGATTAGCAATCCTGATGAACATCATGACCAAATTTCAAATCTTGGTTTGCTATATTTTTGGAGATATGATCTATGGAATTAAGGGTTTTTGTATGCTCCTGAATAGTGCACGAACTATAGTTTTCTTTGTGCCATCAATTTCAGAGCTGAAGGAACAAACAATGACACGTGGCATATCATACAAGTTCGCTCCACTGAACTAGTCCATAATTAGGTCATTTTGAAAGATTTGGCATAACTTTTTCTTGAAGAGTCCAAGTTGGATCAGAACTATGGGATTGGAAAGAAGACTCAGAGGGCTTCTACAAGACCGAAGCTCACATGTTGGGGATTTGAAATCACAAAAATACATCAAATTAAAGATCGTTCTCCTAGAAGGAAAGAAAAACTAGATAAAGTGTTGTTAACGGGTGCAAAGGACTAGACTTTCTAGGGAAGCAAAGAGAAAGGTGCAGCAAAATGATGCAACGGAGGTAAGCTACAGGTAAGTATATTCTATATATGCATGTTCACCTCTTAATTACATTAGGTTATTTGTATTTTTTGTTTTTGTTTAGCACTAACATATGCTCTACAGGATGAGGTAAGTTTTTCTATTATCATGTCATGGGTATTTCCTTGAAGAACTTTTGCAGGTATTATATATTCATCAAGAGAAGAACCAATGTATAATCTAATTTTCTAATTAAGAATGAGAAAGGGTAGCATGACAAGAGCAAAAATCAAGATGCAGAACAACAGCAAGAAGTTCACCACATGAAGTCTTCAAGTGGGTAGCAGTACATACAGACATTATAAAAGTATCATTGTACAGATTCATTGTAAAAGCATCTTTGTAAAAGTTGTATAAGTGTAAATTTGCAAAGAGTTTAAGAGGGAATTTCGGGAGGTCTAGGATCATCATTAGGTGGTTGTGTCATGGTTAGGGTTATGGTCTAGTGTGTCGTCCTCTTCTTCATCATTCTATATCATTGTAAATTGGACCATTTTCCCTAGTACGAGAGTCCATCCTTGTTTTATTCTTCTATAGGGTGGTAGGGTGGTTCTAGGCTTGTGCATGAAGTCACCAACAGGTTCAAATTTGTGAAAAAATTAGGATGGTAGGGTGGTGCTAGGGTGAGTTGTAGCTCCTTAGGTATTGGGGGATTCATTCAGTTGACTACTCAAGAATATCGAGCATTGGAGTGTCCATCCAGTGGGAGCTGGAGAAGAATTTGTTTCTAGAATTCTAGGAAGTTGTTGCTTTTATTTTAGTTGGGGCTGAAGATTAAAGAATTTATTAGAAAAGAGTTCAGTGGTTTTTGATCTGGAGGGGGTTTTCCACCTAAAATATTTTTCCCTCCTGGGTTCTTTTATTTACTTTTATTACTGCATAAAGGTTAATAATAATTGATGATTAACTAATGCTCTGAAAATATTTAAAAGTGATAGTTTCTAAGGAATACTGATTCACCCCCTAGTATTTTCCAACAGAGGGGCCCTTTCTGGAGGTCATGGCTAGTGTCTTCTTCTTTCCTTGAGGGCATATCATCAAGAAAACAAATTTTATGGTTTTGGAAATGAGTTTACTGCATTTTTTTACTGTAACCAAAGAGACGGCGGTAGGCGGTGCTACCTCCAGTATCATGTACGACTTATTTCCCAAAGTAACAATAATAGCACGAGGCCTTAACTCATATATATAATGTCGCTTCCAGAAGCATGGTTGACCTAATAATACATCAAAAACATCAAGGGGAGAAACATCACACAATACCTCATCCATGAAGCGCTTGATGTTGAATGGAAGGTGACACTTCTAACTCATGTGAAGATCCCATCCTTGGTGAACCCACCCGATGCTGTACATTTGTGGATGTGTTGTGGTTGGTAAGCCGAGTCGCTTCACAACCTCTACCAAAATGAGGTTCATTTGGCTGCCACTGTCGAAAATGAAATGTAGCGGGGAGCCCTTTACCTACATATGCAAGTGGAAGAGGCGCTCCTCCTTCTTTGGATCTTTGGGTTCCTCCTTATGGATATTCGTGGTGGAAATAGTGGCATTGGGCTCCGCATCGATAATCTAGTTTCCTTTGTCATTCCCCTTATTGAGCTTTGACTCAGAGTCTAAACATGCATCTGATTCTGAAAACTTTAGCTCAGCCACCAGTTACTGCTTGGCCCGACACTCACTTGTGTTGTGAGTAGAGCTCTTATGGAACTCACACTATTTTCCCATGTCCTTCTTCAACTTCGCGGTGTTGTCCTTTGCTTGCGGCTTTGGTGGGTTGTCCTGGACCAACCCTCCTTGGTTTTGTCCTTTGTTTAATGGTTTGGGGGTGTCTTTCCCTTGCTTCAGATTTGAAGATCCAAATGCTCACCTCTTCTGTTTAAACTTCTGCTTGATCTTGACAGTGTATCGGTATGCCGTGCTGAGTGAGGAGATGTCCAGGAACTCCATCTCATCTTGGATGTACCTTTGTAAACAGCCGCAGTATTTGAGTACCAAATGCAGCTTAGAATTCTTAATAGAAAACTTTGTGTGAATGGTCTGAAAAATATTGGTAAACTCTGGCACATCTTGGTCCCTTCCCTGTTGTAGCATGGTCCACTTTATGTATTTAGGCTCATAGCTTTTGACAGGGTAGTACTACTCCTTGATGGAATTCTAGAATGAGTTCCAGGTGGGTGCAGCTAAAAAAAGTGAAGCCATACTTTCATCCTTCTACTCGCAGTAGGTTTCCCACCAGTCCTTGATGTGGGGGGTGGTTTGAGAAGAGCGAAAATAATATTTTCCCGGTCGGAAAAGTCATGAACAAAAAAATACCCTTCTATTAGATTTAACCATTTATCTACAATGTCTACATCTATCTCACCCTCAATATGGTAATGTCAAAGCTAACCTGTACCTTAAAGGGTGTGACACTTCCAGAGTAGCAATTGGAAGTAGATGTGTCACCCGTGGGCAGCTGCTGAAGGATCTGGGCAAAGTTGTCCATCATCGCGTTCCTTTGTCGCTTGAGTGCTTCTTCGAGCAATATTTTGATAGGATCTCCTGCCCCCTTGTCTTTATTTTCATCTGCGATGGGAGGAAATTGAGATTTGCAATGTTGTTCTTGCAAAGGTTTGACCATTTCAAGCCCTAACTCCTTATATCCCGATCTCGTTACGGACATGCAAAAAAGAATAGAGAAAGAGAAGACCGCTCTGATACTATTGACCTAGATTTAAACAGGAATGCAAAAAATTACATAGATAACCATAAATACAGAGATGCAGCATAAATGATACTTCATTTCGTTAATGTAAAATACTGAAATATGCTTACAAACAAAAATGGAAATAAACTAGCTTGGGCGATGGTAGCTTATCTCTGAGGAGAGATGTGGTGGCTACACGCCTCTAAACTATCTTACAATGAGGCTTAAGGGCCTATTTATTGTCTAGAAACAATAGAAAATCCTAAACATCCAAAAACCTAACCCTATGAGATGAAGCGCCAAACTATGGGCCTCGTTTCGGGTAAATTGGTACATCAACTTCCCAGCGTCGTAATTTAGGCATACAATCTCCATTTGATGCGCACGATACCTCGTTAGAAAGATTTATTTAATGGATAGAAATTTGGGAAGAGAAACATCAGTCCATGGACCCATGTTTATCCTTCAACAAATTGTCATGTGATTGCAAATCTACATCTACCAGCAGAGACCTTTTTCTAAGTTCTTGGGTGTAATCTTTCACATTTTGATCTTTAAGGTGTCTAAAGTTTTGCGAATTCACGATGGCTTTCTCCATATAAGCTAGAGGGTAGAATTGTATTTTGATTGTGGAAATGAAATAATTCCAAGAAATTGAGACCTTACCGTGTTTTTTAATCTCCTCTTAGTTCTTTTATTCCCACCATATTAGTGTTGCACCCTCCATTATCAAGGAGCTAATTGAATCTTTATGTCATCCTCTTGAAGGTTTGAATCCTACAATAGACCTCCAAATACGAATCCAATTATCAATCTTCTCTACATTCACTTCACCATTATACATGGGAAACTTGAATTTAACATCAAGTTTTAATAAAGGTGATTTACCAATTCCTTTTGAAGAATTATGATGAGTATGAGTAAGGGTTGTGTTAGTGGAAGAGTGTGAAGATGCTTGTGAAAAAAAAGACGAATAAGATGGTGGAGTGGGTGGACGTTTGTCTCCATTCCCATTACCTCCTTTTCCATTACATCCTCTTGAAGAACCTTCTCCTTTGGGAGGTTTGGAACTTTCTCCTTGCAACCTACAATTCCTCTCTTCATAGAGGACCTTCACCATCTCTGTCATGTCAAAGAAAACCTTTATGAAGGTCTTCTCATATTTTGTCATGTTTCTAGGTTCTACTTCATAAGACATGATCTCTGGAGTCTCGACTACAAGTTGAGGCTGAACTAGTGTCGGAGATTGTGGAAAGCTTTCTCTTCCTCTCCTTGACCCAACTTCAGGGCTTCCAACCAACTTTTGTTCACCTCTTTTGAGTTTTAACCTTGTCAACATGACATAAACTGGAAAAGAATTAAATCCTTCTTTCATAAAGCAAAACCTAGTTCTATGATACTAAATTGATCTGATTTAGAATATTAATTTGCAATGCTAAGATCTTCCTTAGATTATAAACAAAATTATTTCATTATGCTTAAGGATTCATCAATTGTTGCAAGGGAAATGGAGAATTTTTATGTTAATTTTATGAGCAGTTTAACATATATAAGAAATTGGAAAACAACATAAACATGTACAGAACATCATCAAAAACACATTACAATAAGCACATGATAAAGGAGTTCACCCCTCCTAGGCCATGTCTCCTTGTTCCAACTTCCAATGGCTTGGGCCTCTTTATTATGGTCAAAAGTGTAAAAATATGTGTTTACAATGCTCAAATGCTTTTGAAGCCTACTCCAATCAGCCCATAATGTCCAAAAATGGCTATCTAGATTCTTTATAGATCCAATTTGCTGAGAAGCTAAAGATTTTTTTACTTCCCCTTGTTTTCCCATTATTCGCTCCATAAATTTCCCCATTTTCGGCATGATCCTACAAATTAGCCCCAAAAACGCGCTAACTAGGCGAACATTTCACCGCACAATGTGCCATAATCTATCGGCCGACTATTCATCACAAATCGCAATCGGTGAGAATTGGTGGCCTTAAGGTCTTGCGAACATGGTAGGGGATGTGTGATTGCAATGTGGTGGACCCAACGGGAGTATGAACTGGAACCTAAAGTCCCATCACATCCAAGATCCTTTTGCATTTCATAATTAGCGGAGAAACTAATGTGGGTCTTTATTTTTCTACAAGTTGCAACTTTGGTCTATGATTGTGTTTATCACATCGCAACTTGGTTACACTGTGGGATGATTTATCACATCGCTTCTTCCAGGCTGATCCATCACATCACAACTTCGGGGTTGATCCTTTAACACCTTTTGGACTGTCTTGTGTGAACTGTGATTGCGATTTATTGCATGAAAACGATCCACTTGCAACTTGCAATTTCTGATATTTAGGGGCCAATGGTGGTCTACCACTTGATGCCTCCTCATTCGCTAAAGGGACTTGCCACATCATCCAATCCTGCCATGTGTCCAAGTCAAACCTGAACTTTAACTCTCTCTAACTTTTGCATATCAGATTGAATTCAAGTTTTGTTTGCATTGTTGAATTCAGAATGATGAGCTCCTTGATCTGAAGATAATTTTATCGATATTATGACACTTTGATTTTTGAGCCTAATTTTGAGCGCGTAATTAGATACTTTTGTTGAAGAAGTGTAAGAAATATTGAAAGATGCCATTCAATATTACGAAGTAGGCATGGAACTTGCTAAAGAATAAATGACAGTAGAGGACGATCATACTAATGGATAATGAAACAAAGTTATGGAGGAAACATTATATAAAGGTATATATTGTTGATGGAAAATCTGTCATTTTAGCAAGATTCGAAATATGAGTTTATTGGAGTAGACATGTACACTGAATTTTCAATTTATGGTGTAAATCACTGGATGTAATATTTTTGTGATAATGAGTAGAAGTATCAAGATTTAGAAACAGTAGTGGCCATGCAATATTTTTGTGAAAATATACAAAAAAAACCTTATCTCAATAAAATCTACCAATAAATCACCAAGCTAGGAGGAATTAATGAAATGTGGGGACTAATTGAAGAAGTAAGCAGAGAGGATTTCCATAAAGTGGGAAGAGAAATCAGTGAAAAGCTACCGTGGATGGAGAGTGATTGCATTAGCTAGATTTCAGTAGGTAGTAGAGCAAGAAATTGGATACCAGAAAGGGAAATGTAGAGGAAACAATGAAACAAGATAGTAGAGTGTAAAAATTAACAAAAGTTTTCCATTAATGATGAATTCAAACTAAAATCAAGAGATTATAAATTTACTCTGCAATTCTACGGAATTGAAATCACAATTTAGAAACACATGAAATGACATGCAACCATCAATATTATAGTTTTTTCTTCTCAATGATGTACGAAAAGAACCCACTTAAGGTCGTGGATGACAAACAATCTCAACAATAGAAATGATTGCTAAACATTGTATCTACAACTATTGATAAAAACAAAACCTGCCAAAATTTTGATCTATGCCGCAATCGTAGTTAAATAGCGAAATGAAGAGTAATAACCCCAAAACATCCAATGGAAACGAGATATGTAAGGAATGATTTTATTATAACACCTTTGAAGGGAGAAAATATTTGTTACTAATCCCCCTCTATGTGATGGGTTCTTGGCAATCCTCAAATGCTTTCAGCTTCTATAGAGTCTCTCTCCTCCATAATGCATAAACCCAACAAAAACATGGTGTGTGACAATGAAAACAATGAGAGTTACAACAATGAGTGCAAAAATTAAAATAATCAAAAGTGAATAATGAATGGAAAACCCTTCTATTTATAACAAAATATTTAGTTATCCTTGAATAATGAGCATTAATAAAATATCATTGATCCCGTTCTTGGAATAACCACCTAGAATATTTTATTATATTTGTTTAGGAGGGAAAAAGTATTTAAACTTTTATCTAGAAATAATAAATAAATAAATGATTTATTTATTTATCATTTGAAGGAATTAGTTGAGGACTACAAGCCCCGTGATGTTGCGGGAGAGGGACGACTGGAGCTAGGGTTCGGAGCAGGAAGTAATAGGATAAGCGAGCTGAGAACCATGGAGGTGCCAGGAGGAGGGATCTCCACTCCCTCCTACAACAACGGTGTTTCAAATAAAGCAAAGAAACAAGTTCTAACGAATTTAGGAGACCGTGGGAGAAAGGAAAAAAAAATATAGACTAAACAAAACCGGAAAGTAATAAAGAGGATGCTCAGGAAGAAACTCATGGGACGGTTAGAAGGGAGAAGATTCTAGAGGACAACAGTCAGAAAAAATAAAAAAGAGTACAACTCGGTAGAGGGATCCTGTAAGCCCAAGACTGCCACCAAACCTAGGGTGGTTCTAAATGATCCTACACTACAGGAGCACAAAGATCACATGAAGACTTATGCTATTATCTGTAAGTTTATGGGCTTATGGCCCACAGAGAAGAATATGTATACTTGGATCAAGAACAACTAGAAACCAAACGGGGATATAACTTTTCATCTGAGGTCCAAGAGCTTCTTCACAGTGGTTTTCAATAGCCTAGAGGATGAAGACAATTTTTTCGAAAGAGGACCTTATTTCTATGATGCTGCAGGACTCTATATGCGACCTTGGGTTATGAACTTTGTCCCAAAGTGGGAGACATTCACTTTGGTCCTGGTATAGATAAGACTTTACTCCCTACCTCTTTATTATTTGCTGCCCAAATACTTGAATGCTATAGCAAATAAATTAGGACATTCTCTAAAAATTTCAGAGGCAAATCTGAGAGGGAAATCCACATCCTTGGCACAAATATGTGTGGAAATGGATTTATTGGAAGCATTCCTAGATGAAGTGGTCTTAGAAGTTTATGATGAGGAATGGCTACAGGCAGTGGACTATGAACATGTCCCTTTTAGATGCCGGAAATGTCATGAACATGGACACCTTTTCAAAGACTGCCCACATAACAAGCGGGAGGAGAATCCGAGGACCCGCATACACAAAGTGTTGGCATTATGGCTAAAGTGTTGTCCTTGATGGCAACCCATTCAGGTGATAGATCACAGTACTTCAAGTCATCAGCAGAGATTGATGATCAGCTATCAAATATTGAAGAAAATAAGGGGTACGCAGGTACACCTTACATAAGGTGCGTACACGCAGGTCGGAGTTACATAAAGTGCGTACATACCCGCAGGTCAGCCGTTCAGGAGGTGCGTACCCCCAGTGCACACATTTCAAGGCAAAGAAATTCACATGTGGGGTTTTCTTATGTTTTACTCTTGGTATTTAGCCGACGGTATTGGGTTATTATGGTGTCGGCTCGTGATATTGATCCATGTTTTAAGGAAGAGCTTTCCTATATAAAGCAAAGGAGATCATTTGGCTTGTGCATGTTTTTGGTTGAATATCTTATGAGGGCTAGATCTGGTCTAGATCTAAAGAAGGCGAATCTACTAATGGACCGACATCTCTTCGGCGCATGTTCAGATCTGTAGATCTGATTGTCTGGGTTATTTTTGAAGTCTTGAAATCATTTATGCCCGAAGGTACGCAGGTACAGTGAAAGAAAAGTGCGTACGTACGCAGGAACGAAGCGTTTCAGGTGCGCCGGTACGCAGGCACAGAAGAGCTGCAGGTGCGCCGGTACGCAGGCACAAAAGAGCTACAGGTGCGTCGGTACGCAGGCACAGAAGAGTTGTAGGTGCGGAGGTACGCAGGCACAGAAGGGTTGCAGGTGCGTACATACGCAGGCACAAAAGGGTTGCAGGTGCGTACATACGCAGGCACAGAAGGGTTGTAGGTGCGTACATACGCAGGCACAGAAGGGTTGCAGGTGCGTACATACGTAGGCACAGAAGGGTTGCAGGTGCGTACATACGCAGGCACAGAAGGGTTGCAGGTGCGGAGGTCCGCAGGCAGTTTAATGGACTCAGAGCGAGGTACGCAGGCTAGCAGTTGAGCAGGGTGCGTACATAAGCAGGCTAGCAGTTGAGCATGGTGCGTACTGTAAGCAGGCAAGCAGTTGAGCAGGGTGAGTACAGTAAGCAGGCCAGCAGTTGAGCAGGGTGCTTACGTAAGCAGGCGAGCAGTTGAGCAGGGTGCTTACTTCTCTTAAAATCTTTGTTTATCATTTTTGTGTTCTGGGTTTGGTCCTATTATTGTTGATCTGGTTACTACAGTTGACTGGGTGATTCTCTTATACTTGATGATTATTTGATGCTTATGGATCCAGTTTGAAAATTTATGAAAAGTGGTCCTCGTAAGAAAAGAAGTAGGGGGTTGTAGCTCCCTTTCAGGAGAGACTGGAAAACGAGAGAGAGAGTTGTAGCTCTCTGCAGGTTGCAGCCTGCGTACTGGTAAAGGACTGCACCAGTACAAAACCATTGTAAAAGGAGTTTCTAATTTGAAAGAAGATAGAGACATATTGGAGCAGGTGGTTTTCACCCACATTGGGTTTCCACCTTACATCTTCTGTTCTTTGGTGTGACTATCTGTTTTCTTTTGTTCATGCTCATTATTTTATGGTACTGACATGCAAAAACAATTCAAAGAACAAATAAAGAAGATTTATTAAAAGAATTAGATAGTACTGATTCACCCCCCCTCTCAGTATTATTTCCAACAATTGGTATCAGAGCAGGTCCTTCAGAGAAGCTTGATCGCTTGAAGGTAGATCGTTCATCATGAGCAACTGCGAGAGAGAAGCATCAATCAGGCCACCGGTTTTTGATGGGACAAACTTCAATTATTGGAAGGTAAGAGTTACTGCCTATCTTCAATCTTTTGGTACAGAAGTTTGGGACATCGTAGAGACAGGCTACGCTTTTCCTTCAGCTACTCCTACAGATGCAGTCGAGAAAAAGAAGTATGAAACAAATGCGAAAGCAGTCAGTACTCTATTAGGATGTATATCTCAATAAAAATTCATGAAGGTAATGCACTATAAATCCGCAAAAGAGATATGGGACAAAATTGTCACGAGCTATGAAGGAGATGAACAGGTAAAGCGTGCTAAACTTCAAACTCTCAGAATTCAGTATGAGACTCTCAAAATGTATAATGATGAAAGTGTGGCTAACTATTTTCTTCGGGTAGATGAGGTTGTTAACTGTATGAAAAATTTGGGTGAAGAAATAAAAGAGGCTATTGTGGTTGAAAAAGTTCTAAGATCATTGTCCCCCAAGTTTGAATCTAAAGTATCTGCAATAGAAGAAAAGGAAAATCTACGAATTCTTACTATGTCTCAGCTACATGGAATTCTAACTGCTTATGAAATGAGAAAGGGAGGTCCATCAGACAGAAGAGAAGTTGCTTTCAAGGCATTAGGCAAAGGAGATTATTATGAAGTGAGCCACGTCCCAGAAGAAGAGGAAGAAGAATCAAATTTTGTCAGAAATCTTCAAAGGGGTTCTGGAAGGTTCAGAGGTAAGTTACCTTTTAAATGCTTTTCTTGTGGAAGAGTAGGTCATTATGCTGCAAAATGTCCTTATAAGGATAAAGGAAAGGAACCTGCTAGATGGAACAAGAAACAAAATGCAAATAAGAAAAGCTACTACACTCATGAAGATAGTGATGGTCTATCAAACAGTGATGAAGATGAACAAGGTAATGAATATAAGTTGTTAATGGCATTTGAAGATGATGATTATATGGATGCTATAGATGTGGATAACCTTTATGATGAAATTACTAGACTCAAGAGATGTATAGAAGAAAAGAACATGATCATTGATACTCTACAAATTGATGACAAGGAAAAACATCTTGAAAAATTAGAAGGTGAAATTGTTGGTCTTAGAAAAGAGATTGAGAAAACAAAAGCTATTAATCTCAAGTTTGTCAAAGGATCTGAAACTTTGGATGAGATTATCAATGTGCAGCGGTCTCCACTAAACAAGACAGGTCTGGGCTATAATGGAGAAACTTCTCAAGCATCCACCTCAAAAAGTTATCTTGATGCAGCAAGAAGAAATGAGCAAAAGTACAATGAAGATCATCAGGTAAAGCAGGGACGAATTACAAACAGAAACTATCAGGGGCAATCCATCTTAAGGGTGAACAAAAGCTACAACCAACCACAGGTAAAATCTTCTCAATTTGGTTCAAGAATAGATGACAATAGAAATTACAATCAATTGGCTGGTAGATTCGATAACCGCAGAAGTTTCTTCAGTGGACAATGCTTTTCTTGCCATAACTTTGGTCACAAAGCAGCTCAATGTGTTGCATATAAAACGATCATGACTAGGGAAGCTCAAAAACAAAGAAGTATGACGGGGATTACAAAAAGGACCTATAACAACTTTTCGCTTCTTGAAAATGAAGTTGAATGTTCTATTTGCAATAAATTTGATCATGAAGACTCTGAATGCAGGAGCAGGTTTCAGCAGAAAAAGGAACAAGCCTCAAGCACAAAAACATGGAGAATAAAGGAACCTCAAACAGAAAGATGTGGGATAGCATTTTATGCAGAGGGACAGAAAATCTATGGTACATTGACAGTGGATGTTCGAAGCATATGACAGGTGATAAAGAAAAGCTTGAGTCTTATTCTACTCTAGAAAAGGGAAAGAAAGTCTCTTTTGGAAATGATACTCCTGCAACTATAAAAGGAAAAGGCATTGCTCAGTTAAAAGAAAAGGTCAAGGCTGGAAATGTTTTGTATGTTGATGGATTGGAGCATAATCTTCTAAGTGTCAGCCAGATGTGTGTTTAAAGAACCGAGGTTATATTCAGATCAAATGGATGTCTTGTTCGTGATCTTGATACAGGTAAAACAGTGATCAAAGGCAAAAGAACTCCAAATAATCTGTACATATTTGAAGAAGGACAACAACAATGCTATCTGAGCAAGGATGATGAGCACTGGTTATGGCATCAGAGGTTGGGACATCTAAGCTTTTCACAAATAAGGAAAGCATGCAAATATCAGGCAGTTCGCGATCTTCCAGATATCAAAATTCCTGACAACACCATATGCAAATCATGTCAGTTTGGAAAACAAACCAGAACTAACTTTCCAGAGAAAGAAGGATCAGCTAGCATGCCTCTTGAGCTAGTACATACAGATACATGCAGTCCTTTCAGGAAAAGAACACCTCAAGGAGAAGAATACTTGATATTATTCATTGACGATTTCTCCAGGTTTGTCTGGTTAGGACTTATGAAGCACAAAGATGAAGCATTCGAAAAATTCAAATCCTTCAAAGCCTTGGTTGAAAATGAATCAGGTCACAAAATTAAGTGCCTCAGATCCGACAGAGGTGGGGAATTTACTTCAAATGAGTTTTTCGATTTCTGTGAAGAACATGGGATAAGAAGAGAATTTTCTACAGCAAGAACTCCTCAGCAAAATGGAGTTGTGGAAAGAATGAACAGAACACTCCAACAAATGGCTCGTGCTATGCTTGATGAGTCAGGAACTCCCGCAACTTTCTGGGGTGAAGCTGCACATGCTGCAGTTGTTATTCTCAACAAAGCAAATGTCCGGGTGAACAGCACTCAAACTCCTCATGAGCTCTGGAGTGGTAGGACTCCTTCAGTAAAGCACTTCAAAATCTTTGGGAGCAAATGCTATATCAAGAATACTAATGAGCAGCTTGGCAAACTTGAACCTAGAGCAGATGAAGGCATTCTTCTTGGTTACTCTCCACATAGCAAAGCATACAAATGCTACAATAAAAGACTTGGCAGAATTGTTGACAGCATTGATGTAGTGGTTGATGAGAAGGGATACATTCCTAGGCAAGTACATCATGAAGACATCGAAGAAGATGAAGGCTACCCCCAACGACAGAATGATGAAGAAGAAGAACCTCAAGAAGAACCAGAGGAGCAAACAAGAATAGAAGAAAAGACTCCATCCAGATATGTTCAGAAGAACCATCCAGAATCTCAGATTATGGGGCAGAAAGAAGCAGGTGTACAAACAAGAAGAACAGTTGCAGAAGCTTCAAGCTATTTGGCATTACTCTCCTCTACTGAACCACAAAATGTGAAAGAGGCATGCAAAGATGAATGTTGGGTGAAAGCGATGGATGAAGAACTTGAGCAAATCGAAAAGAACAACACTTGGGAGCTGGATCCTAGACCAAAAGATAAGAATGTTATCGAGACAAAATGGGTCTTCAAAAACAAATTGAATGAAAATGGAGAAGTAATTAGAAACAAAGCCAGACTTGTTTGTAAAGGGTATGCGCAGCAAGAAGGAATAGACTTTGAAGAAACCTTTGCTCCTGTTGCAAGACTTGAGGCCATCCGAATGTTCCTTGCTCTCTCAAGTTTTCAAAACTTCAAAGTATTTCAAATGGACGTGAAATCAACCTTTCTGAATGGAGACTTGGAAGAAGAAGTGTACATTGAACAGCCAGATGGGTTCATTCTTGGAAATGATCCAAATCTTGTATGCAGATTGAAAAAGGCTCTCTATGGTCTCAAACAAGCTCCAAGGGCTTGGTACTACCGTTTGGACAAATATCTTCATCAACAAGGCTTTTCAAAAGGATCGGCAGATAGCAATCTTTATATAAAAGTTGAAAATGACAAATTGCTAATACTTGTTGTGTATGTAGATGACATTATTTTTGGGAGCAATGAAGAAGCTATGAGTCAAAACTTTGCCTTGGTCATGCAGAAAGAATTTGAAATGTCCTTGCTAGGAGAACTGACATATTTCCTTGGTTTGCAAATCCAACAAAAAGAAGGAGGAATCTTTTTATCTCAAACCAAGCATCTCAAACAGATTTTGAAGAAATATGGTATGGAAGATGCAAAACCAGTATGTACACCCATGGTCACAGGATGTAGCCTCAGTGCAAATGATGAATCTGCATCAGTACATCAACCAACTTACAGATCTATGATTGGAAGTTTACTCTATTTGACAGGTACCCACCCAGACATCATGCATGCAGTTGGAATAGTTGGAAGATTTCAGGCAAATCCGAAGGAGACTCATCTTCAGGCAGTGAAGAGAATTTTCAAATATCTTCAAGGGACTCAAAATTATGGCTTATGGTATCCTAGAGATACAGATCTTACACTTCATGCTTATACAGATGTGGATTGGGCCGGAAGCATGGATGACAGGAAAAGCACAAGTGGTGGTGCGTTCTTTATGGGTTCCAGACTGGTATCTTGGTTAAGCAAGAAACAGAGTTCGATTGCCTTGTCTACAGCTGAAGCGGAATATGTTGTTGCTGCATCTTGTTGCACCCAACTCCTTTGGATGATGCAGACTTTGCAGGATTTTCAAATCACTTGTACTCCACCAATCCCCATCTTATGTGATAACACAAGTGCAATCAGCATCTCAAAGAATCCTGTTATGCATTCAAAATCCAAGCACATACCAATCAAGTATCATTTTCTCCGGGAACAAGTGCTTGAACAGAAGGTCAAGTTGGAGTATGTTCCTTCTAAGGAACAAGTTGCTGATATTCTCACCAAACCATTGCCCAGGGACACTTTTGAATACCTCAGGCAAAAGCTGGGGGTTGTTGATGCATCATCTTATTGTTGAACCTCTTCTTATTGATGGTACAGGTTCAGGGGGAGCATATAATGCATTGTTAGCATTATGGAGGATGTGCTGAAGGAGATCTTGGAAGTAGCTGCAATATGTCTTTATCTCTTTCATGATGGATTATGGTTCTTCATTGCAGATCTGGTTCATATTCAGGAGGAGCGTGTTCTTAGGGGGAGCATAACCCTTTTCCCTTGATGTCAAAGGGGGAGAATGAAGCTGAAGTTTTGAGGTTGCCATCAAGTCCAAAGGGGGAGATTGTTGGCATTATGGCTAAAGTGTTGTCCTTGATGGCAACCCATTCAGGTGATAGATCACAGTACTTCAAGTCAGTAGCAGAGATTGATGATCAGCTATCAAATATTGAAGAAAATAAGGGGTACGTAGGTACACCTTACATAAGGTGCGTACACGCAGGTCGGAGTTACATAAAGTGCGTACATACCCGCAGGTCAGCCGTTCAGGAGGTGCGTACCCCCAGTGCACACATTTCAAGGAAAAGAAATTCACATGTGGGGTTTTCTTATGTTTTACTCTTGGTATTTAGCCGACCGTATTGGGTTATTATGGTGTCGGCTCGTGGTATTGTTCCATGTTTTAAGGAAGAGATTTCCTATATAAAGCAAAGGAGATCATTTGGCTTGTGCATGTTTTTGGTTGAATATCTTATGAGGGCTAGATCTGGTCTAGATCTAAAGAAGGCGAATCTACTGATGGACCGAGATCTCTTCGGCGCATGTTCAGATCTGTAGATCTGATTGTCTGGGTTATTGTTGAAGTCTTGAAATCATCTATGCCCGAAGGTACGCAGGTACAGTGAAAGAAAAGTGCGTACGTACGCAGGAACGAAGCGTTTCAGGTGCGCCGGTACGCAGGCATAGAAGAGCTGCAGGTGCGCCGGTACGCAGGCACAGAAGAGCTTCAGGTGCGTCGGTACGCAGGCACAGAAGAGTTGCAGGTGCGGAGGTACGCAGGCATAAAAGGGTTGCAGGTGCGTACATACGCAGGCACAGAAGGGTTGCAGGTGCATACATACGCAGGCACAGAAGGGTTGCAGGTGCGTACATATGCAGGCACAGAAGGGTTGCAGGTGCGTACATACGCAGGCACAGAAGGGTTGCAGGTGCGTACATACGCAGGCACAGAAGGGTTGCAGGTGCGGAGGTCCGCAGGCAGTTTAATGGACTCAGAGCGAGGTACGCAGGCTAGCAGTTGAGCAGGGTGCGTACATAAGCAGGCTAGCAGTTGAGCAGGGTGCGTACTGTAAGCAGGCAAGCAGTTGAGCAGGGTGAGTACAGTAAGCAGGCCAGCAGTTGAGCAGGGTGCTTACGTAAGTAGGCGAGCAGTTGAGCAGGGTGCTTACTTCTCTTAAAATCTTTGTTTATCATTTTTGTGTTCTGGGTTTGGTCCTATTGTTGTTGATCTGGTTACTACAGTTGACTGGGTGATTCTCTTATACTTGATGATTATTTGATGCTTATGGATCCAGTTTGAAAATTTATGAAAAGTGGTCCTTGTAAGAAAAGAAGTAGGGGGTTGTAGCTCCCTTCCAGGAGAGACTGGAAAACGAGAGAGAGAGTTGTAGCTCTCTGCAGGTTGCAGCCTGCATACTGGTAAAGGACTGCACCAGTACAAAACCATTGTAAAAGGAGTTTCTAATTTGAAAGAAGATAGAGACATATTGCAGCAGGTGGTTTTCACCCACATTGGGTTTCCACCTTACATCTTCTGTTCTTTGGTGTGACTATCTGTTTTCTTTTGTTCATGCTCATTATTTTATGGTACTGACATGCAAAAACAATTCAAAGAACAAATAAAGAAGATTTATTAAAAGAATTAGATAATACTGATTCACCCCCCCTCTCAGTATTATTTCCAACACAAAGATCCTGAAGGATTCACAAAGTTAGGAGGCAGAGGGAAAGGTGGGGGAAGAAGGTATTAGAAGAAATAGGGTGATAACAAAGTGGCAAATTGCAATAGTTTTGAAATTTTAGAAGAAGGGGGGAAGAGTGAGAAAGAGGTAACTCTAGAAAATCATCCTAAAGAGACAGAAAAGGAAGAGAGCATGGAAATAATACGGGATAACAACAAACTACAGGAAGATATACCAAACAACATGGAACGAAGTAGGGATCAAGAGATGACCCCCAGTGAAGTTGGGACTGAGGACCAAGAACTATATGAGATACTTGAGAGGGAGAATCCCTACCTAGAGAAATTCTTAAACCAGGAACTAGCAAAGGGATAGACTCCCTACCACAAGAAGAGTTTTAAAGAGTAAAACAACTTTTCCATTGGTGATCTCAGATAAAAACATCAGGAAACAAAAGAAACCATGAAAGCCATGACCAGGGAGGGGTCAAATCAATGGAGGAAATGTCAGGACACTTGGCTAGGAACCTAGGCAGGAAAAGAGGTAGAAAGATTCAAAATGAACTGCTAATAAAGTGTGGAAAGCCCATGATCAAATCGGGTAAGATGAAATATCTTACCAATTACTCATTCAAAAACCCATCATCATGAAACTCAAAACTTGGAATATTAGTGGTCTAGGAAATAAAAGAAAGCAGATGAATCTCAGCAGTAGAATAAGAGAAGAAACCCCATATATGGTTTTCATATAGGAAACAAAATGTTCAATAGGTAATGTCCGAAATATACATAGTAAATGGCTCAGTAAGTATGAATACCTAGAATTAAAAGCCAATAATATAGCGGGATGGATTCTCACTCTCTGGGATCCCTAGAAATTTGACATTTTGGATGCGAAAGCATCTAGGAACTATATTTCAATGATTATCCAACCTTTAGGTTACAAGGATATTTATATGGTCACTAATGTCTATGGTCCTCAAAATCTGGATGATAAACTCAAGCTTCTCACCTCACTGGAGGAGCTTAGACAGAGACACCCAGCAATACCCTGGATTCTAGGTGGAGATTTCAACATGATCAAATCTCTTACAGAAAAAAAAGGAGGCACTAGACTAATGGGCAAGGATTCTATTGCCTTTCAAAACTTCCTCATCAAGATGAAGCTAGTGGACTTAGAAACAGAAAATGGGATCTTCACCTAGAACAATAAGAGGGGAGGAGCTTCACAGGTTGCTTCAAAACCAGATAGGTTCCTAATCTCAGAGAACCGCCTCCTCTCGGGGCCTAACTTGAATGCTTTTATCTGACCTTTTGGAGGGTTGGACCACTGACCAATTCAGCTAGAAGCTTCTTTTATTGGCACTCCAAGGAACCGACCCTTCAAGTTTGAATATGTTTGGCTTACTCACCCTAATTTCATATCCAACATTGATAAGTGGTGGAAGGATGATTTACCGGTTCAAGGCACAAAAATGTTCATGCTGCAACAGAGACTCAAGCACATCAAGACTAAACTCAAATATTGGAACAAAAGTGAGTTTGGAAACATTTTTAAAGACAAAAGAGAAATGGAACAAAAGCTTTAGAATATCAACCAAAATCTTATCAAGGAAGGCTTCACTGAGGATAGAAAATTGCAAGCAAACTCACTACAACAGGAATGGGAAACCAGATCTTAGCAAGAGGAAATCTTCTGGAAGTAGAAATCACGAGTCTAATGGCTCAAAGAAGGAGAAAGAAACACAAGGCTTTTTCACAAATCTACCATGGAACACCAGACCCATAATCAGATCTCAAAGCTCTTAGATCTGCTAGGAAGACAGCTCAAGACACACAAAGATATGGAGTCTGTTCTGGTACAACATTTCAAAAAATAACAGAGGAGCCTATCTCAAACAGATCACTAGCTTGCAAGAAATTTATGAAGCATATTCCAAAAATGGTGTCGAGGGAAGACAATTTCAATCTCAATAAACCAGTATCAGAAGAAGAGGTAAAAGAAGTAATAAATATGCACAATGGGAAAGCACCTAGACCAGATAGTTTTAGCGTAGATTTCTTCAAAGCAAGCTGGGAAATAGTCAAAAAGGATATTCTGGAAGTGGTGGAGGACTCAAGGGTTTCAAAAGCAATCTTAAAAGCACTAAATACCTCTTTCATTACCCTCATCCCTAAATAGGATAAGGCAATGACTCTAGATCAGTTCAAGCCCATATCTCTTTGTAATGTGATATAAAAAATCATCTCCAAAGTTATTGCAAATAGACTAAAGCCCCTCCTACCAACACTCGTTTCGAAGGAGAAAACTGGTTTTGTGGAAGGAAGGAAAATTCTTAAAAACATCATTTAGGCACATGAAATTTTCCACTCTCTCAAGAATAATAAGCAAGCAAGGATGATTAATGAACTGGACCTAGTGAAGGCTTATGAAAAATTGAGCTGGTTATATATCAAAGAAGTTCTAATTGCTTGTGGCTTTGACCAGAATTGGATTACATGGGTTATGGCTTTGGTAACTTCAACCAGCTTTTCCATCCTCCTCAACGGCTCTTCCTCCAAATCCTTTTGGCCCTCGAGAGGTTTCAGGTAGGGAGATCCACTTTCGCCATTTCTATTTATTCTCATGATGGAAGGATTAGGCAAAGCAATCACTTTGGTGAAAAGGGAGGACACTATCTAGGGTCTCAAGCTTACCCAGGAAGGGAACACGTTAACTCATCAACAATTTGTAGATGACACTATGTTACAATGCATGCCAATCGTCAATGAAGCCAAAGCCTACAAACAAATCCTGCGGGATTTTTCTTTAGTGGCTGGTACAAAGGTAAGTCTCTCTAAATCTAAAGTGTTTTTTTTTCAATACAAATATTGTAATTCAGAGAAACCTCTCCAAAATTCTCGAATTTCAGAGAGACTATCTCCCCTCCAAATATCTGGGAATTCCTCTCGCTGACAAATTTCAGAGCAAGGAGGTTTGGGAAGCTCTAATCAATAAACTAAAGGACAAAAACTGCAAGTGGACAAGTAGATCTTTAAATCTTGTTGGCAGGCATGTTCTCACAACAACAATCCTACAGTCTCTTGTAATTTATATGTTGTCAACTCTTCCTATCTCGAGTGGAGTTGCCCAGCAAATCAGGAACATGCAAAGAGACTTTCTATGGGGAAAAGGTGAGAAAATAATAAATGGGCACTAGTTGCTTGGGACAAACTTTGCATGCCCAAAAACGTTTTGGGGGCCAAACTTTGTTGGAGATGGCTGAAGGAATCCAGAAACCCATGGGCCAAGCTTTGGAAGGAGAAATATGCAAAGAACTAGAGAGAGGGGGACTTGATTAGAATGACAGGGCACATCAGGGGTTCTCACATTTGGAATAATGCTTGGGAGAACAGAGCTTTAGTTCAGAATCACAGCTTCTGGGAGATTGGGAATGGAAACCTTGCCTGGTTTTGGGAGGATAACTGGCAGCAGGAATCCAACTTAAGTAGAGAAGGACTGGACATTCTGAGAGAGGAAATTGTCAACAAAGAAATAAAAAAGGTTAGCGACTTTTGGGATAAAACTAGAAACAGTCGCAAGTGGAGAACTTGGAAAGTACCAATTAATAATGAAGAATCTCCTCTGAAAACCCAGATAGAAACTCTTGCCAAAATCCTGGAAAAAAGGAAAATTTTGATCTTGTCATCCCCAGTTCAACTTAGATGGGGAAGAAGTAGTGAGGGAAATTTCAACCTCAAAGAAGCTAAAGTTGTGGCCACTGGATAGAATTTTTCAAACTTGGATAACACTTGGAAGGACCTATGGAAGCACCCTCAATGGATGAAAATCAAGCTGTTTATGTGGATGGTGCATCACAAAAGGATCTTGACTTGGGAAAATCTTAGAAAGAAAGGTTTTGCAAGACCTTCCAGATGCTAGCTATGTGGTATCCAGGAAGAAATGAGGGATCAGCTTCTCAGCCTCTACACCTTCACCTCTACCCTATGGAACTGGTTAGCCTGTATCTTTAGACAAACTGGCAGAGATGAAAACGACATCTCCAAAACCTTAAGGAATTGGAGGAAAAAACTCTGAGAGAATGAGACTGTCAACTCAGCCTGGACCCTAATCCCAGGCTTCCTTATCTGGAACATATGGAAAGAACGCAATAATATAATTTTCAAGGAAAAATCTGACCCACCCCAAATCATCATAAATAAGCTCCTCAGGTATCTCAAAGAGAATATTAATACATTTCAGAAGAACCCTCCTGAGAATCTGCCTTCTCCTCAGTACACTCGAATTCTTCATCTTTTTGGCCTACAGAAGATGGTCCCTCAAGGCCCAATCCTGATTCCTTCTTGTGATACTATGGGCAGGACTTCGGGCATCCCTCCCCCCCCAAGTACTTAAAATTAAATACAGATGGAGCCTCAAAAGGTGACCCAAGGGAAGCAGGGTATGGAGGTGCCATCAGACATGACAAGGGGAATTTAATAGTCATCTTTCAAAACTACTTAGGGAATGCTACCAACAACATGGTGAAACTGATGGCCATAGAACAAGGAATATAGATTCTAAGAAATCTCAACATGAAGAACTCCATAATAGAACTTGATTCTGAATTAACAATCAATTCTATGAAAAGAATTGCTAATGGCTCAGACCTTGAGAAAGTCTCGCACCACTAGACATTGTTGTAGCTTTATCACTGCATTCGATCACATCTGAGAATCCTAAGAACCCTAAGCGTTGCTCATGTGCGCAGAAATGCCAACGGAGTGGTGGACTGGCTGGCAAATGAAGGGGTGCTCTGCAAGAATGAATACATTTTTTACAAATGGGAAACGATGCCACAGGGAATTTGAGAGAAGAATGCTATAGTCTGGCTCATGCTGACAATGAGATTTTTCTCAAGCAGGGCAGGGAAGAGGATGGGGGACTAGGGTTCATCTAGCCTCTGATCCCGATTGTGATGTTTTGAAGGCTTTCTTTTGGATGGTAGGAGGCGAGGAATAAGTGGTTTTCATTCACAGAGGAATAAGAGGTAAAGTGGTTTTGTGGTTTATCGCGCGCATCTGAGCCCTAAAGTGGTTTTACAAGGTTTTCCTCTGATGCCATTCATGAATCAACACATGGCAGCAAGAGGAGAGAGAATACCACCCATATTGTGTGGGTTATCCTCGTGCTTCTTCGTCGTGCAATATTCTCCTCAGTCGTCAGATTAGGGGAGGGAGATCAATGGCTCTAGTACGTCGAGCTAGTTAGTGGAGTTATCCTTCATTCTTTTCAAAGTACTACGTGTTGGATCCTGAAGGGCGGATCTCTCAGTCGCACGGGTTTTAACCCCCGGGCGAACCCATTTTATTCTATGTTTTGAGACTTTTCTCCTTATGTGTTCGTGAGGTTGTTTGTTGTTAGGATTGCAGCCTGTTGTTTAGGGTTCAGCGGTCCCGTTGACTATGTCTGGGACTTGTATCATAATTCTGTAATTTCTTAAGCCTTTGAATGAGAAACGAAAAACACTCTTTCCTTAGCAAAAAAAAAAAGAAAAAAAGAAGAAGAAGGAATTAGTTTAGGAATAATAAACAAATAAGGATTTATTTAATTATTCCTAAGGGATTTAGTCAAATTTAGCAAAGAATAATAATTAGTTAGTGATTAATTAATTATTCTTAGAGAAAAATAAGATAAATAATGATTTGTTTGTTTATTTTTCATTATTGGGTCAAATTTGACAAAGAATAATAATAAAACAATGGTTAAATTAATTATTTCTAGAAGAAAATCAAATAAATAGTGATTTATTTAATTATTCTTCATGGGTTTAACTATAAATTACTTAACAAAGGTGATTTATTCGGTAATTTCTTACAGTGAAAGAAATTTTACTGCGGTAAAATTGGCTTTACATGGTCTATTTCAATCCATCTAGTAATTTAGGCTAGATGACCAAAAATTATTAATAACAAACTGCCCCCAAAATATGAGTGTTAGGAGCAAAGCGTATGACCGAAGTATGTTGTAAAGAAACAATCACTTAGACAACACAGGGGAGTCAAGGAGGGAGAGAGAGAGACCAATGAAGCTGAAGTTGAGAGAAGATAGTGACAGAGGGGGTGAGACTAATGTAACTCTCCTTTTATGTTGTGGTACTAGACCTCAATGAGGTAGGGGAAGCATACCCATACCGGCCAAGATAACTTAGTACAAAAATAATGGTTTGCCAAGAAATATGAAACTAAGCAATAAAGTACATGCTAAATGGTACATGACATGCTTGCATAACAGAGCCAAGAAATAATACAACGTCTCCCATATACATACTGCACCTGATAAAAACATGATCTAGGAATGAATACAATAATATCTGAGTACATGAGATACAATGCCCCTTCCCTCAAAAAATGGGTGGGAGGTAGGGTAGAACAACCAAGGAAGCCCTGTCGAATAAGGAAGGGATCTGCAAAATTGAATGGATCATCTAGAGGAGACATGCATGCTATGAACACTGCAGTCGGTAGGAATCGAACCCATCAACTCTGCGGAACTGCATCTGAGGGTGTAGCATGGTAGGTATGCATCTGGGCATGTGGGGGGCTACCTAAAGGGCTACCCCCTCATGAGGTCTAAAACATCTCACACATACCCAGAAAACACTGGTACAATCTGCTTCATCACTAGACCATCAAGTGTATGGATCACAGACATGAAATAACCAAGTAAAAGGGCAATAATGAGACCCTCTGTTCGATCCAAGGCATTGAATAAGAATGGATGCTGGAATAGAGATACACCTCCCTCTATGTTTTTCTTCTGGAATAAATGAGCTAATGTCGACAGAATAAGGCTTGCAATAGATGAGGCAATGACGGTCCTCAACTAAAGCATGAGAGAAAATAGTAATGTGACTGATGGACTGACACTAGGGATAGCTCATGGTTGACCTGGCAAAAACTGACTCAACTGTGAAGGGGATGGGGATAGTATGACTAGAGGTCAAAATGGGCAACATAGGCTGAATGATATGAAAATATGGATGGAACACTGTGACACGATATGATGTGACATGAAATAGACTCCAAGAATGTAAGGGTGGCTCATCGGGGATGCTTTGAACAAGGGTGACTCAATGACACTACCACAGAGACTAGGCCCGGTGGGGACCATGAAAATATGAGTAAATGATGGTTATTCATTATTGGGTGTGGAGCCTAATTATCTTATTTATTCAGAGGTATCAGTGCATTGGACCCCAATTCATAATGTGGAGTTATCCTTCATTCTTTTCAAAGTACTACGTGTTGGATCCTGAAGGGGGGATCTCTCAGTCGCACGGGTTTCAACCCTCGAGCGGACCCATTTTATTCTATGTTTTGAGACTTTTCTCCTTATGTGTTCGAGAGGTTTTTTGTTGTTAGGATTGCAGCCTGTTGTTTAGGGTTCAACGGTCCCGTTGACTATGTCTGGGACTTGTATCATAATTCTGTAATTTCTTAAGCCTTTGAATGAGAAATGAAAAACACTCTTTCCTTAGCAAAAAAAAAAGAAAAAAAGAAGAAGGAATTAGTTTAGGAATAATAAACAAATAAGGATTTATTTAATTATTCCTAAGGGATTTAGTCAAATTTAACAAAGAATAATAATTAGTTAGCGATTAATTAATTATTCTTAGAGAAAAATAAGATAAATAATGATTTGTTTGTTTATTTTTCATTATTGGGTCAAATTTGACAAAGAATAATAATAAAACAATGGTTAAATTAATTATTTCTAGAAGAAAATCAAATAAATAGTGATTTATTTAATTATTCTTCATGGGTTTAACTATAAATTACTTAATAAAGGTGATTTATTAGGTAATTTATTACAGTGAAAGAAATTTTACTGCGGTAAAATTGGCTTTACATGGTCTATTTCGATCCATCTAGTAATTTAGGCTAGATGACCAAAAATTGGTAATAACAAATTGCCCCCAAAATATGAGTGTTAGGAGCAAAGCGTATGACCGAAGTATGTTGTAAAGACACAATCACATAGACAACACAGGGGAGTCAAGGAGGGAGAGAGAGAGACCAATGAAGCTGAAGTTGAGAGAAGATAGTGACAGAGGGGACGAGACTAATGCAACTCTCCTTTTATGTTGTGGTACCAGACCTCAATGAGGCAGGGGAGGCATACCCATACCCGACAAGATAACTTAGTACAAAATAATGGTTTGGCAAGAAATATGACACTAAGCAATAAAGTACATGCTAAATGGTACATGACACACCTGCATAACAGAGCCAAGAAATAATACAACGTGTCCCATATACATATTGCACCTGGTAAAAGCATGATCTAGGAAAGAATACAATAATATCTGAGTACATGAGATACAATTCCCCTTCCCTCAAAAAATGGGTGCGAGGTAGGGTAGAACAACCAAGGAAGCCCTGTTGAATAAGGAAGGGCTCTGCAAAACTGAATGGATCATCTGGAGGAGACATGCATGCTATGAACACTGCAGTCGGTAGGAATCGAACCCAGCAACTCTGCGGAACTGCATCTGAGGGTGTAGCATGGTAGGTATGCATCTGGGCATGTCTGGGGCTACCAAAAGGGGTACCCCCTCATGAGGTCTAAAACATCTCACACATACGCAGAAAACATTGGTACAATCTGCTTCATCACTAGACCATCAAGTGTATGGATCACAGACATGAAACAACCAAGTAAAAGGGCAGTAATGAGACCCTCTATTCGATCCAGGGCATTGAATAAGAATGGATGCTAGAACAGAGATACACCACCCTCTAGGTTTTTCTTCGGGAATAAATGAGCTAATGTCGACAGAATAAGGCTTGCAATAGATGAGGCAATGGTATTCATCAACTAAAGCATGAGAGGAAATAGTAATGTGACTGATGGACTGACACTAGGGATAGTTCATGGTTGACCTGGCAACAATTGACTCAACTTTGGAGGGGATGGGGATAGTATGACTAGAGGTCAAAACGGGCAACATAGGATGAATGATATGAAAATATGGATGGAACACTGTGACATGATATGATGTGACATGAAATAGACTCCATGAATGTAAGGGTGACTCATCGGGGATGCTTTGAACAAGGGTGACTCAATGACACTACCACATAGACTAGGCCCGGTGGGGACCATGAAAATATGAGTAAATGATGGTTATTCATTATTGGGTGTGGAGGCTAATTATCTTATTTATTCAGAGGTATCAGTGCATTGGACCCCAATTCATAATGTGGCGACATCGCCGCCCCTAATATTTGCACTGTAAGGGAGGTCCAGGGGGGGTAACAACAATCTTTGGGAGCCCCCCCCCCCTCCCCCTAGCGAGGGATTGGGGGAAGTGCCCCTGAAGATAAAAGTAGATGTAAAATTTCCTTGTAAAATGATGTAATTTCATAGTCAATCTGGGCCATTCATTATGCAGAGAGCTGACAGTAGGAGTTATGTTTAATTTAGGGTTTTTTTCCCTAGAAGGAAACCCATCACTATATATGAGGGAAATGTATTGTGTCTATGTAGATCTGTATTCTGAGCGAGAAAGAGAGAGGAGATTGTGTGAGAGCGAAGAGAGAATTACAGAAGATCTGATGTAGGTTGTATCACTTCAGTTTGCTGGATAATATAAAAGGAAGGACTAGTTATTTATCCATGGACGTAGCCCAACTTGGGTGAACCACATATATCTGTGTCTCTCTTGTTTTATGTGTTTTATGTGTTTATATTTCTACAATATATTTTATGTGTTCCATTGCTCTGTAATATATAATTTTCTAACAATTGGTATCAGAGCCGAAGGTATATTTGGCTGATAAATGCAGGAGAGAAGGGTTACTATTTGAAGTGGGAGAAATGGTGGAAGATGATAGGTTTAGGGTCGAAAAATTTAACGGACAAAACTACCAGCTATGGAAGATGCAGATGGAAGATTATCTGTATCAGAAAAGGTAGAGAGCCATCACGTGGTCTCTCATACTCATGTAATTCACATTATTCAAATAATTTAATAATACATTTAAATACATGAGTAAGTGGTCTTAAGATAGTGCATCTATCTTAGACTCACCTGGTTGAGACAATTTCTCAACTTACACACTAATTTAGGAGAGCTAATTGGAGAGAATCTCTCATCCAAACTAGACTCCTTAGTTTGAGGAATTCTCATGATTTTATTTATTTAAGGTTATAATTGGATTTATTATTGATTTTAAGAGAGTGAGGCTAACACTTTCGTTAGAAATCACATGAGAGAGTTTTGCGCTGACCGGTTCCAAACCAACCAGTGTGGTTCATCATCAGGACCAGATGAAGAGGTAGACCATGTCAAAGGCTTAAATAGGCTTAAACTTGCAACTTACATGTGCACCATAATAAATAAATATCCCTAAAAAGTGTTTGTAATACTTTATAAATCTTTTTGTCATTTTGTATTTATGTTTTAATTATCAGTTCTTTGAGCGCAGAAAATGTAAAGCATTTCAAAAGATGGAAACGTGCTAGCTCACAAATATTTTGACCTTGGCATATTTTGAAGCTGGTACTAATCAAATAGGGCAAAAATAAGAATTAGATAAATACACATTGTGAAAAATACGTTTTAGATAAATTTTAAACTTCAAAAAGATCAAAATACGTTGTTAGGACGTTGTTGGAAAAAAAACAAACTGCAAAAAGTACCTTTACTTGCAAATGCATCACAAAAGCTAGCCATATAAAAATTTTAAACTACTTCACCCTATGACGGGCTTCAAATTCCATTCATGATTAGATATTGAGTTGAGTGATAAAGTACATGTTTGAAAGTGATATTACATGTTTCAAATGTTGTAATTGAACTCCTTGCTTTTGAACAAAACCTTGTTATTGAATTTTTTTATAGCTTTTCTTCCTCATCTCTTTCTGTCTCCTATTCCTCATGTCTTTTCATCTCCTCACAATTTATTCATCACTTTGAGATGAGACATTTGAATACCTAAAGGTAGGTGAAAGCTAATGATTGTTTCTCATAACACTTTAGTGGTAATACGAGTTTCAAAAAAACATAATATACTAACTTGGAGGAATGCTTAGAGATACATACAAAAAATAATAATTCAAGATGGTGTAAGAATATGAAATGTAGATAAATGAATTATCTTTCCAAATATATATTTTTTATTAATAGATATTTTGTCTCAGTGTGTGAATTTTGAGTTTTACTGACATTGTTATGTTATTTTCATTCATACTGTAATGCATATGATTTCATTAGTGCAACCTATAAGTACATAAATAATGAAATATTGATAAAACAAATTAGTAGAGTTGTATAAAATAGAGTGATTTTGTGCATATCTAATTCTTTGAAAAGAATTGATCTTAATTTCATATCCTTTTGAATTGTGATTTTTTTATATCCTTGAAAACATAAGTACTTCCATTAATGCACCTTAAAAGAGCCTTAAAATTACAAAACAATCCTTTTAATTTTATCATTGTAGGTCTTATTGTTCACTAGTGAACCATGTAATATTTTTCTTCAAATGGTTAACATGGAAAAGAAGTTATAATGGAAATATAAGGGGGATCTATTTTGATATTTCAATATATGTCAAGAGAAAAATGTATTCAAAATAGTAAACACTATTAACATTTTTAAAAAGTATACAATTAGGATGTACATAGATGACTCAATATATGCATGTAGTTTCCTGGACAATTGATTTATTTAGCATATCAAAAAATAATGTGAAAGATAGGGATATAAATAAATTTTAACAAATTTATATTTTCATGTGTTTATAGCCCAAACACAATGTTTGTGATCCCGAACCTATATGTGAAGTAGCCAATTCATCATGCACATAAGCTCCCCCCAAAAGGCATTTAAATTCAAAAAATGGTGTGCATGGTCTTAACACTAAAATAGCATGCATGATCCAAGTAATAAAAATGTGTGTACATTGCCCATGGGGGTGGTTCAATTGGAAAAGGCCTTGTTATGAAGTAATATCTAAACCATGAGATTCAAAGTTCAATAGAAAAGAGGTTCAAGGATGCACATTATAATTAAAATAGAGGACACCAAGGCCCTTTAAACAAGGGGTGAAACTTTTCCTTCATAGTGTGGGTGAAACAATGTGATTAATGATCGAGAATAAATAAAGGACTGAGGTAGAGTGCCGCTCCATTAGAAGAGGTTTTATAGAGAAGTTTATAATGTAGAAGGGATGAGAATTTTTCAATTGGACCTTGTGAAGGTCCATGACATAACAAAGGTCGACGATGTCATCTAGCAAAAGGAAATACCATTTGTTGAAAGGAATTATTCCCGTTCCCCAAATTTTTTCCCTAGGACGTATGAGGGAAATTTCGAGTAGATGTGCTCATGGGAAGAAGTTGATTCAAGAAGGAATATTCCCAATGGGAGATGAGATATTTGTACAAGTATTATGAGGATTGATTTAAATGTTTTATGTTAACTTTGGTTATAAGAATTTATGTTTATAGGGAGCAGACAAAAGGAAGTAGGAATCATTTAACAAGTAACTTGGGTTTTAATCCCCAAAATTGATTCCAGGGGACCCGTTGCCAACAATAGGGAAGAACAACAACATTTTAATGTGATTCTTGTGAAGGATGAAGAACAATTACAAAGCATTGTTATAACTTTTGGAACAAAACAAAATTTTAATTCTCTTGGAAGAGGAAATAAGGTAGAATTTTTTGTAAAGGAAATCAAGGTGTATACCATATGAAACGAATAAATCAATCTATGGAAGAAACGCATTAGATTGAATGTATTTTATTTCAAGATGAGATTCCTAATTAGAGAAGTTTCTAGCTTTTGAAGAGATGTCGAAGGTTGATAAATTTGTGGATACAGACCTTCAAGATGGTGAAAGTAAGGAAGAAGTTATTAAAGTGAAAGAAGTAGATGAAGATTTGATGAATGGATTAAAGATTCCAATGTTACATGAGGAAAGGGTGTTGTAAGCATCTGAAAAGGCTGTGAAGTCTCATGTTCTTAAAACTAATAAGTGGTTTGTGTTCAGATAGAGAGGAATGTAAGGATAAACAAACTCATAATTTTTTTCATCTTAGTAGAGGAAGCAACATTGTATCCTTTAATCGATAAAATGGAAAGATATGCAAATTCGACGAGTGAAATTATTGGGCCCTATAGAGAGGACAAAAATGTGCAGGGAACAATGAGATAGCTTAGAGATATTAATCTAATATAGAATATTAGTTTACAGTGCTAAGATCCTCCTTAGATTATAAAAAAATGCTTTCATTGTGCTTAAGGATTCATCATTTTTTGCAAGTGAAATGGAGATTTTTTATGTTAATTTTATGAGAAATTTAACATAAATAAGAAATTGAACAACAACATAAACATGTATAGAACATCATCAAAAACACATTACAACAAGAACGTGATAAAGGAGTTCGCCCCTCCTGGGCTACGTATCATTAGTCCAACTTCCAATGGCTTGGGCCTCTCAAATATGGTGAAAAATGTAAAAATCTATGTTTACAATTCTGAAATGTTTATGAAACATGCTCCAATCAGTCCAGAATGTCCAAAAATGGCTATCTAGCCTTTGGTGAGAAATTGAAGAAGTTATGACTTCGCCTTTTTTTCCCATTGTTCGCTCCACAAATTGCCCCATTTTGGCATAATCATACAAATTAGCCCTAAAAATGCGCTACCTAGTTGAAAATTTCACCGCGTGGAGGGCCATAATCTGTCGTTTGACTGTTCATCGCAAATCGAAATCAACGAGAACCAGCAGGCTTAAGTTCTTATGAACGTGGCGGGAAATGTGCGATTGTGATGTGGTGAAGCCAACGAGAGTATTAACTAGAACTTGAAGTCACATCAAATCTAGGATCCAATCTCATTTTGCAATTGATGAAGAAACTAATGTGGATATTTTCTTTCCTGCACTTTGCAATTGTGACCTTCGATTGCATTTATCGCATCACAACCGAGGTATGCTAGGGACCGATTTATTGCATTGCTTCTACTGGGCTAATCCATTGCATGCAACTACGGGGTTAATCCTTTAACCACTTTCCACCAGTCTTTTGCGAAGTACAATTGTGTTTATCACATCACAACACTTCTTTGCTTGAGGGCTGATTCTTTAACAAGATCTACTTGTGACTTGCAATTTTCGATTTGCGATATGCGAGGACCAATGGTGGCCTTCCACTTGGTGCCTCCTCATTGGCTGAAGGGCCTTAGCACATCATCAAATCCTGCATGTGTCAAAGTCAAACCTGAACTTTGAATTGCTCTTACTTCTACATATGAGCTGAGATTTCAGTGTCATTTGTGCCATTGGATTTAGAATTACAAGCTCTTTGCTCTGAAGTTAAGTTTATCAAGATTCTGACACTTTGATTTTTGAGCCTAATTTTGAGCACCTAATTACTCCTCCTGACTGGAAGTCTTTTCGACCCCAAAAGATCACTTTCAATTGGCAAGCACGTGAGGGTACAATTCCCTCACCTTTCAAATCTCGATCCATTTATCACTGAACTAGAACTTGTGATCTCCATGATTCTTGTCAGGTCTTTTTGTGTAGTTGCCTTTAACCTTTTCAATTTTTTCTTCCACTATTTTATGTACCATTTGGAGTCGTTCAATGAACTCTTTGGCATTGTCCATGTAACTATTAGTAGCAACATCCTTCTTACCAAGATGATACAATACATTATGATGCAAATGGTAAACAAATTCCTCCATCTGATTCCTTTGACTCAAGCTTGAATATACATCTTGAAATTATGTACTTTTCTAAACATAACTTTTATGTAAAACAAAATGATGGTTGAGGAAAATAGTTGTACAAACTATAGGACTATAAAGTATATCAACAAACTTGTCACTTATACCTTTCTTATACCTTTTGACTGAGTGGTATAGAAGAAAACCCATCCAATGGTAGTGCCTTTGTCGTTGACTTTATCATTGAAAATTTTTGAATGAAAATAAATGGGTTTATAATATTGCAAATAGAATACACCATGGCATAGTCACATATAGAAACTTGGAACTTAAATGACTATCTCAAGTCTAGAAGTGTAAGTACTAGAACTGTATTGATTTTTTGTTTTAAAGCATCAAATGACTCTCGTTGTTTGCCTCCCCACTGGAATACCTTTTGCACAACTTCCAATGAATGCAAATGAACTACAATATAAGAAAAATTAACAAAATTTCTCCTCCAACATTGGGCTGCTACCAAAAATCATCTTATCCAAATGACTATCTTGAGTCTGCCTGTGCAAATTTCAAGAAGAGCAAAGGCATCTGTAGCTTAATGGGGATGTATGATTATTTCACCTTTGTCTACAAGAATGGA
Source organism: Pinus tabuliformis (assembly GCA_031772625.1). NCBI lineage: Eukaryota > Viridiplantae > Streptophyta > Pinopsida > Pinales > Pinaceae > Pinus > Pinus tabuliformis. The sequence goes on from CM062811.1 coordinate 639,087,413, forward strand.
GTCAATACCACCATAGACTATTACGACATCAATCTTGAAGAGGTCTAGCTTCATCTCACCTTCCCCACATCCCACATAGACTGCCAAAAAGCCTTCGGAAACCTGAACATGCTTGGAAGAACCAATTTCACGGCTCAAGTACATGAAAGAAGTTCTATCCAACGTTTACTTTGACATCTTTAGAAACAAATGTTAGTGAGACACTACATTAAGTATTTTTCTCTCACACATGACATGTTCATAATGAAATTTTTTGAAAATTAAAATTTCATCCAAATAGACTATCCTATCTAGAAATGGCTCCAACACATCTTTCTTCATATGTGTAAAAGTAGGAGCATGGCAAAGACCGAAAATCATAACAAGCCATTCAAAAAAACCTTGCATACTTTTGAATCTCGTCTTCCATATATCTCCTTCAACAACTCTACCTTAATGAAAACCACTTTTTGAATCCCATTCAGGGAAATGATTACTATTCTTCTCGAGCACCAAAAGAAGAGGTGCAACACATGGTAAACGAGTAGGCCGAATGATCCTTTTATTTAACAATCCATAGATTTTCATCTTAATTTCTACTCCTTCCATCACTAACATCATGTACATGCCAATGTTAGGAAGAAGACACTTTTGTTGCAACTGTAATTCAGGTTGGATTCCCCTCTTGGGAAGTAATCCCTTTGATTCCTGAAACATTTCATCATATTGGTTAACAGCATCAACCAAATTAGTTTTCAAATTTGAATTACAGCCATCAAATGCTTCATAATAAATATCATTATCAGGTCTGATTATGATCTGTATTTAAATAGGAATGCATCAAATTATGGAGATAACCATAAATATAGAGATGCAAAAAAAATAATACTTCATTTCATTAATGTAAAATACTGAAATATGCTTACAAATAGAAATGGAAATAAACTAGCTCGAGCGATGGTAGCTTATCTCTGAGGAGAGAAGTGGCGGCTACATGCCTCGGAACTATCTTAAAATGAGGCTTGAAGGCCTATTTATTATCTAGAAATAATGGAAAACCATAAACATCCAAAAACTTAACCCTAGGAGATGAAGCGCCAAACTATGGGACTCCTTTTGGTTAAATTGGTACATCAAATTCCTGGGGTCGTAACTTTGGCATACAATCTCCGTTTGACACGCACAATACCTCGCTAGAAAGATCTATCTGAGGAATACAACTTTGGGAAGAGAAGGAATTGTCTTTAGACCCATGTTGGTCCCATTTTTCCCAAACAACATCGTTTTGGGCATAAAATGACTCCTGAACTTCAAGACCCAAAAAACTGCTAAAACTAGAAAACTCTGTTGCAATTAAGAAAACTGAAAAACTAAAATAAAAAATGGTGTGGGTCCAAGTGGAATTGGCTAGTCACCACCAATATCCATCTCGATCAGTCCTCCTTCCATAGGAAGCAATGGTCCCCATTGCATTGAGTTCATCCATGAGATGAGGAAACTTTTGCTGATCTTGGTCCCTGGTGAGCCACTCGCCCTCATGAAGGAGTTGGCCTACTTTAACAACTCGATACAATTAGATCTTACGTTGGCAAGTGTGCTTGATTTGTGTGTCCATGATCCGATCAGTTGCAGCTTGTTCCATGCAATCTGGATCTAACTCTGTTGGTGTGAGTTGTTCTGCAATGTCGGATGTGTCTAGTAATGGTAGAAAGTATGGCCGAAGGCGGTCCACATTGAACACTATGTGCAGGCCAAGGAATGGGGTAATGTTGAGCTCAAATGCATTATCTCCCAATGCCTTGGTAAGGGTGTAATGATCGTATCAGAGTTGTATGAGTTTCCGATAGGCTCTAGTAAGGAATTCCTTTTGCAAATGTAGTCAGACTTTGTCGTCCACCTGAAACTTGTGTGGCACCTGATGTTGATCATGTCACTGCTTGTACTTGGCATTTAATTTCTCTGGAATTTTGTGGACCTCCTGACATATATGTTGGATTTTCTCAATGAAGTTGTTTGACTTATCTATTTTAGATTAGACATGAGCCGAATCTACCTGAGTAGCTACAAATGGCATGGCCACATCAATGGGACATAGTGGTTGGAATCCCAAACCCACCTGAAAAGGGTTGTGGCCAGTCAAGCTGTGGAGAGCTCAGTTATACCTATACTAAACATAGGGGAGGTTGTCATCATGTGTGTGTGGATGCTTTGAGTTGTACATGTGCAGAATGTGCACGATCATCATGTTGACAACCTTTGTCTGGCCATCAGTTTGGGGATGGAAGGCTGTGGACTTAGTGAGTTTGGTGTCCAGCATTGACTAGAGACTGGACTAAAACGTACTGAGGAACCTGCTATCCCGATATGAGATGATAGTCTATGCGATCCCAAAGTGTACCCGCACTCATTCAAAGAGGAGTTTAGCATTGGCTTCTGCTATGATATTCTTCTTTCAGGCTGCCATAACGACCATCTTTGAGAACCTGTCAACGAACGCAAAAACACAGTTGTTTCCATGCCTAGTAGAAGGAAGGTCTGACATGTAATCCATGGAGATGGATTCCCAAGTTCGACTAGGGGTAGGTAGTGGAACATAGAGGCATTGCTTCTTGATGGTACTTCCCGACACCCTATCAAAGATTCGACCAACAGAAATACTTCTGCAGTACTACCATCATTTTCGCAACCCCGAAATGCCTAGCAGGCTAACTATAGTATGCTTCCCAAATAATCTTGGCATGTTCGCTTGAAGGAACACAAAGGTGACCTAGGTTGAATAACAGGGCATCCTGGAAGTGAAAATGTGAAACATGCTAACCCTTTAAGAGTGTCTGATATGTGTGGTTGAATTCTTGGTCACTTTTGTAGATAAGTCACCAATCAGAAGTCTTGTACCCACAAGAGTTGAGCATGGTGGTTAACGCCATGATCAGTGGTCGATTGAGGAAATATAAAACATTATTCGTGCTACCCTTATTATAATTTATATTCAAATTAAACTATCGCAGGTATGTTGACCACTTCTGATGGTGATCATTCTGCAACTTCCCTTATGTTTGTATGAACTGCAGGGGCTGGTGGTCTCTATGGATGACCGTTTCCTTCCCCAAAATGTAATGCTTCCATTTTTGGCAGGCTTGTACAATGGAATACATCTCTTTGTCATAAGTGTGATACTTTCATACTGTGTCTGAAAGTGTCTCACTATGATATGCCATTGGATGCCTATGTTGAGTAACGATTGCCGCAATAGCATAGTCAGAGGCATTTGTCTCGATCTCAAATTGTTGTTGCAAGTCTGGTAATGCAAGAAGTGGTGCTAAGCAGAGGTAATGTTTCAACTCTGTGAGTGCCTTCTGTTGAGATTCAGAATAAAACAATTTTTCTTTCACTCTTCCCTTGGTGACTTGACTCAAGGGCCAAGTGATATGAGAAAATCCCAACACGAACCTGTGGTAGAAGTTGCTAAGACCCAAAAAGCTGCGAAGCTTTATCAGAGTGGCAGGAGATGGCCAATCCTGAATGGCTTGGATCTTTTTTGGATCCACATGCACCCCATGTTCATCAATAATGTATCCTAGATGCTAAACTTCGGTCATGCGAAAAGTCCATTTCTCCAAATTGGCACATAACTTGTGTTGCCACAATGTTTGGAGAACCTGTCAAATGTGGTGGAGGTACTCCTCCCAATGCTGGCTGAAGATTAGGATATCATTCAAGTATACCACTACAAATGATTTGGTGAATGGACATAAGATGTCATGCATTAGCCTCATGAAGGTTGCAGGAGCATTCATCAACCCGGAAAGGCATAACCCGACCATTCGAAAAGGCCCTCCTTGGATTTGAAGGCAATCTTCCACACATCAAAGGGTTTGATTGGTACCTGGTGATATCCTGACTCCAAACCCATCTTGCTAAAATATTTTTCCCCCTTCAGTTGGTCGAGAAGGTCATCAATCCATGGGATTAGGTACCTATTCGAGACAATGATCTTGTTCAGTGCTTGATAGTCAATACAAAGACTCCAAGTCTCATCCTTCTTCTATACCAACATGATTGGGCTCCCACAGGGTGATGAACTCAGTTGGATGTGACCTTTCTACAACATCTCCTGAATATTTCTCTTGATTTCATATTTTTCAAGAATGGAGCGCCAATAGATTGGTCCATTGGGAAACAACACACTTGGGGTCAGGTCGATGGAGTGCTTGACCTGATAGTGTAGAGGAACCCTTGCGAGGGAGGTGAGGTGAATATGTCCTCGTACTCCACCATGACCATGTCTATCTATAGTTGTCGTGCGAAGGGTGTTAATCTAAAGATTATTTGAGGTTGTCATTGATGTCAACCCAAGCAGCACCAAGGGCTACCCTGATCTTGCAATGGAATTTTGACTAGAAATCTTACTCTATTTTGAGTCAAGGATCTTCTAGATATATTATAATCATCGAGATGTTTCTGTTGATATATGGCATTCCAAGTAATTCTTCACGGTTTGAGAGATATTCATGTTTGAAGTTAGTAACCCTAGTTAGTGGGCTAAAACCCTATGGGTTTGTGGCATGACACTCATAATTGATTTTTTTCATTGAATAGTCATTAATTAATAATTTTTTAACCTCCTAATATCCCTCCAAAATTCTCTATACAATCCCCTCTCAACTCTATAAAAAGGAATCTCATATTTTGTCCAAATGTAGTGATCATGGAATTTTCGCTATAACTTCATTTATGTGAAGTCTGAGATTCTGAAATGAAAACCCATTTGAGTAGCAATCCCGATGAACATCATGACCAAATTTCAGATCTTGGTTTGCTATATTTTTGGAGATATGATCTATGGAATGAAGGGTTTTTGTAGGCTCCTGAATAGTGCACGAACTATAGTTTTCTTTGTGCCATCAATTTCAGAGATGAAGGAGCAAACAATGACACGTGGCATATAATACAAGTTCGCTCCACTGAGCTAGTCCATAATTAGGTCATTTTGAAAGATTGGGCATAACTTTGTCTTGAAGAGTCCAAGTTGGATCAGAACTATGGGATTGGAAAGAAGACTCAGAGGACTTCTACAAGACCGAAGCTCACATGTTGGGGATTTGAAATCGCAAAAATACATCAAATTAAAGATCTTTCTCCTAGAAGGAAAGAAAAACTAGATAAAGTGTATTTAACGGGTTCAAAGGACTAGACTTTCTAAGGAAGCGAAGAGAAAGGTGCAGCAAAATGATGCAACGGAGGTAAGCTACAGGTAAGTATATTCTGTATATGCATGTTCACCTCTTAATTACATTAGGTTATTTGTATTTTTTGTTTTTGTTTAGCACTAACATATGCTCTATAGGATGAGGTAAGTTTTTCTATTATCATGTCATGGGTATTTCCTTGAAGAAATTTTGCAGGTATTATATATTCATCAAGAGAAAAATCAATGCATAATCTAATGTTCTAAAGAATGAGAAAGGGTAGCATGACAAGAGCAAAAATCAAGATGTAGAACAACAACACGAAGTTCACCACATGAAGTCTTCAAGTGGGTAGCAGTACATATAGACATTATAAAAGTATCATTGTACAGATTCATTGTAAAAGCATCTTTGTAAAAGTTGTATAAGTGTAAATTTCCGAAGAGTTAAAGAGGGAATGTCGGGAGGTCTAGGATCATCATTAGGTGGTTGTGTCATGGTTAGGGTTATGGTCTAGTGTGTCATCTTGTTCTTCATCATTATATATCATTGTAAATTGGACCATTTTCCCTAGTACGAGAGTCCATCCTTCTTTTATTCTTCTATAGGGTGGTAGGGTGGTTCTAGGCTAGTCCATGAAGTCACCAACAGGTTCAAGTTTGTGAAAAAATTAGGGTGGTAGGGTGGTGCTAGGGTGAGTTGTAGCTCATTAGGTGTTGGGGGATTCATTCAGTTGACTACTCAAGAATCTCGAGCATTGGAGTGTCCATCCAGTGGGAGTTGGAGAAGAATTTGTTTCTAGAGTTCTAGGAAGTTGTTGCTTTAATTTTAGTTGGGGCTGAAGATTAAAGAATTTATTAGAAAAGAGTTAGGTGGTTTTTGGTCTGGAGGTCCCCTAGTATTTTCCAACAGAGGGGCCCTGTCTAGAGGTCATGGCTAGTGTCTTCTTCTTTCCTTGAGGGCATATCATCAGGAAAACAAATTTTATGGTTTTGGAAATGAGTTTACTGCATTGTTTTACAGTAACCCAAGAGACGGCGGTAGGCGGTGCTACCTCCAGTATCATGTATGACTTATTTCACAAAGTAACAATAACAAAACGAGGCCTTAACTCATATATAGCATGTCGCTTCCAGAAGTATGGTTGACCTAATAATACATCACAAACATCAAGGGGAGCAACGTCACACAATACCTCATCCATGAAGCGCTTGATGTTGTATGGAAGGTGACACTTCTAACTCATGTGAAGATCCCATCCTTGGTGAACCCACCCGATGCTGTATATTTGTGGATGTGTTGTGGTTGGTAAGGCGAGTCTCTTCACAACCTCTACCAAAATGAGGTTCATTTGGCTCCCACTGTCGAAAATGAAATGTAGCGGGGAGCCCTTTACCTACATATGCAAGTGGAAGAGGCGCTCCTCCTCCTTTGGATCTTTGGGTTCCTCCTTCTGGATCTTCGTGGTGGCAACAGTGGCATTGGGCTCTGCATCGATAATCTAGTTCCCTTTGTCATTCCCCTTATTGTGTTTTGACTCAGAGTCTAAACATGCATCTGATTCTGAAAACTTTAGGTCAGCCACCAGTTACTGCTTGGCCCGACACTCACTTGTGTTGTGAGTGGAGCTCTTATGGAACTCACACCATTTTCCCATGTCCTTCTTCAACTTCGCGGTGTTGTCCTTTGCTTGCGGCTTTGGTGGGTTGTCCTGGACCACCCCACCTTGGTTTTTTCCTTTGTTTAATGGTTTGCGGGTGCCTTTCCCTTGCTTCAGATTTGAAGATCCAAATGCTCACCTCTGTTTAAACTTCTGCTTGATCTTAACAGTGTATCGGTATGCCGTGCTGAGTGAGGAGATGTCCAGGAACTCCATCTCATCTTCGATGTACCTGTGTAAAGAGCCGCAGTATTTGAGTACGAAATGCGGCTTAGAATTCTTAGTAGAAAACTTTGTGTGAAGGGTATGAAAAATATTGGTAAACTCTGGCACATCTTGGTCCCTTCCCTGTTGTAGCATGGTCCACTTTATGTATTTAGGCTCATAGCTTTTGATAGGGTAGTACTACTCCTTGATGGAATTCTAGAATGAGTTCCAGGTGGGTGCAGCTAAAAAAAGTGAAGCCATACTTTCATCCTTCTACTCGCAGTAGGTTTCCCACCAGTCCTTGATGTCGGGGGTGGCTTTGAGAAGAGCGAAAATAATCTTTTCCCGGCCGGAACAGTCATGAACAAAAAAATACTCTTCTAGTAGATTTAACCATTTATCTACAGTGTCTAAATCTATCTCACCCTCAATATGGTAATGTCAAAGTTAACCTGTACCTTAAAGGGTGTGACACTTCCAGAGTAACAATTGGAAGTAGATGTGTCGCCCTTGGGCAGCCGCTGAAGGATCTGGGCAAAGTTGTCCATCATCGCGTTCCTTTGTCGCTTGAGTGCTTCTTCGAGCAATATTTTGATAGGATCTCCTGCCCACTTGTCTTTCTTTTCATCTGCCATGGGAGGTAATTGAGATTTGCAATGTTGTTTTTACAAAGGTTCGACCATTTCAAGCCCTAACTCCTTATATCTCGATCTCGTTGCGGACATGCAAAAAAGAATAGAGAAAGAGCAGACCGCTCTGATACTATTGACCTAGATTTAAACAGGAATGCAAAAAATTACATAGATAACCATAAATGCAGAGATGCAGCATAAATGATACTTCATTTCATTAATGTAAAATACTGAAATATGCTTACAAACAAAAATGGAAATAAACTAGCTGGGCGATGGTAGCTTATCTCTGAGGAGAGATGTGGTGGCTACATGCCTCTAAACTATCTTACAATGAGGCTTAAGGGCCTATTTATTGTTTAGAAACAACAAAAAACCCTAAACATCCAAAAATCTAACCCTAGGAGATGAAGCGCCAAACTATGGGCCTCGTTTCGGGGAAATTGGTACATCAACTTCCCAGCGTCGTAATTTAGGCATACAATCTCCATTTGATTCACACGATACCTTGTTAGAAAGATTTATTTAATGGATACAACTTTGGGAAGAGAAACATCGGTCCATGGACCCATGTTTATCCTAGTTTTCCCAAAAAATGTCGTTTAGGGCCTCAAAATGACTCCGGAAGTTTAGGACCCGAAAAAATGCTAAAAATAGTAAATTGTTCTACAATTAAGGAAAATGAAAAACTATAAGAAAAATGGTGTGGGTCCAAGCGGAATTGGTGGGTGGCCACCAATATCCACCTAGATCATATAATGAGAAGCATAACATTCTTGCTCCAATTCACTAGTCTTTTCATTTTCCCTGCATTAACAATCAGAAGATTTGTTTCTTTGTTGTGAGATCTCACAATATAATCTACTCCATTATTTAATAAATGATATGTGTTTTAGTATCTATGGAAGATAACTTTTATATTATAAAGGTAAAGACTACCCAAAATAATGCCACAAATATATAATGACACAATGCCAAGCTCCACTTCATCTATGAAATTTGCAGTGATGGAAAATTGCAGCTTACAATTTATCGTAACCTGCAATTGTTCATTGTCACAAACCCATCCAAGAGGATATGGTTTATGATGTGGAACGGTTTCCATATTTAAACTCTTGATAATGTTTTCTGAGATAAGATTGGCTTGAGAGCCACTATCAAAAAATGTATCAATCTTGTTATGTTTTTAGATTACCGTTATATGAAACAGTTATATTCTCCTATTTTCATTTGGAGTTTCATTTTGTGAGTTTGAAGAACTAGCACTGGCAATGGATTCCTTTCCTTGACACCCCATGGCTGTGATTTTAGTTTCATCGCCCAATTTGGATCCCAAATCCTCTTCTTGATTGATTGTAGTTGTCTTTTCTTTTCCTTTATTGTTGAATTTCTTTGGTTTCATTTCGGGATGATGCTTTCGATAGTGAGCTTGACCCTCCTTGTAACATTGCTTATAATTTTTTTCTCTCCTTTCATTTTAACAGATGCATTTTTCTTCCAATTGAAACCCTTTCCTTTCTCTTTACCCTCAAATGGCTTTTTACTACCTTTTTCTAGACTCTTTTTCCCTCTTGCCTCAAGATGAGTGACCTTCACACGCACATGATCTAGACTATTGGGATTAAAAATTAAGATAGTATGCCTAAGGTAACTGCGTAAACTCCCTATGTACTTCAACAAATTGTCATGTGATTGCAAATCTACATCTACCAGCAGAGACCTTTTTCTAAGTTCTTGGGTGTAATCTTTCACATTTTGATCTTTAAGGTGTCTAAAGTTTTGCGAATTCATGATGGCTTTCTCCATATAAGCTAGAGGGTAGAGTTGTATTTTGATTGTGGCAATGAAATAATTCCAAGAAATTGAGACCTTACCGTGTTTTTTAATCTCCTCTTAGTTCTTTTATTCCCACCATATTATTGTTGCACCCTCCATTATCAAGGAGCTAATTGAATCTTTATGTCATCCTCTTGAAGGTTTGAATCCTACAATAGACCTCCAAATACGAATCCAATTATCAATCTTCTCTACATTCACTTCACCATTATACATGGGAAACTTGAATTTAACATCAAGTTTTAATAAAGGTGATTTACCAATTCCTTTTGAAGAATTATGATGAGTATGAGTAAGGGTTGTGTTAGTGGAAGAGTGTGAAGATGCTTGTGAAAAGGAACACGAAGAAGATGGTGGAGTGGGTGGAGGTTTGTCTCCATTCCCATTACCTCCTTTTCCATTACATCCTCTTGAAGAACCTTCTCCTTTGGGAGGTTTGGAACTTTCTCCTTGCAACCTACATAGAGGACCTTCACCATCTCTGGCATATCAAAGAAAGCCTTTATGAAGGTCTTCTCATATTTTGTCATGTTTCTAGGTTCTACTTCATAAGACATGATCTCTGGAGTCTCAACTACAAGTTGAGGCTGAACTAGTGTTAGAGATTGTGGAAAGCTTTCTCTTCCTCTCCTTGACCCAACTTCAGGGCTTCCAACCAACTTTTTTTCACCTCTTTTGAGTTTTAACCTTGTCAACATGACATAAACTGGAAAACAATTAAATCCTTCTTTCATAAAGCAAAACCTAGTTCTATGATACTAAATTGATCTGATTTAGAATATTATTTTGCAATGCTAAGATATTCCTTAGATTATAAACAAAATTATTTCATTATGCTTAAGGATTCATCAATTGTTGCAAGGGAAATGGAGAATTTTTATGTTAATTTTATGAGCAGTTTAACATATATAAGAAATTGGAAAACAACATAAACATGTACAGAACATCATCAAAAACACATTAAATAAGCACATGATAAAGGAGTTCACCCCTCCTAGGCCATGTCTCCTTGTTCCAACTTCCAATGGCTTGGGCCTCTTTATTATGGTCAAAAGTGTAAAAATATGTGTTTACAATGCTCAAATGCTTTTGAAACCTACTCCAATCAGCCCATAATGTCCAAAAATGGCTATCTAGATTCTTTATAGATCCAATTTGCTGAGAAGCTAAAGATTTTTTTACTTCCCCTTGTTTTCCCATTATTCGCTCCATAAATTTCCCCATTTTCGGCATGATCCTACAAATTAGCCCCAAAAATGCGCTAACTAGGCGAACATTTCACCGCACAATGTGCCATAATCTATCGGCCGACTATTCATCACAAATCGCAATCGGTGAGAATTGGTGGGCTTAAGGTCTTGCGAACATGGTAGGGGATGTGTGATTGCAATGTGGTGGACCCAACGGGAGTATGAACTGGAACCTAAAGTCCCATCACATCCAAGATCCTTTTGCATTTCATAATTAGCGGAGAAACTAATGTGGGTCTTTATTTTTATACAAGTTGCAATTTTGGTCTATGATTGTGTTTATCACATCGCAACTTGGTTACACTGTGGGATGATTTATCACATCGCTTCTTCCAGGCTGATCCATCACATCACAACTTCGGGGTTGATCCTTTAACACCTTTTGGACTGTCTTGTGTGAAGTGTGATTGCGATTTATTACATGAAAACGATCCACTTGCAACTTGCAATTTCTGATATTTAGGGGCCAATGGTGGTCTACCACTTGATGCCTCCTCATTCGCTAAAGGGACTTGCCACATCATCCAATCCTGCCATGTGTCCAAGTCAAACCTGAACTTCAACTCTCTCTAACTTTTGCATATCAGATTGAATTCAAGTTTTGTTTGCATTGTTGAATTCAGAATGATGAGCTCCTTGATCTGAAGATAATTTTATCGATATTATGACACTTTGATTTTTGAGCCTAATTTTGAGCGCCTAATTAGATACTTTTGTTGAAGAAGTGTAAGAAATATTGAAATATGCCATTCAATATTACGAAGTAGGCATGGAACTTGCTAAATAATAAATGACAGTAGAGGACGATCATACTAATGGATAATGAAACAAAGTTATGGAGGAAACATTATATAAAGGTATATATGAAACAAGATAGTAGAGTGTAGAAATTAACAAAACTTTTCCATTAATGATGAATTCAAACTAAAATCAAGAGATTATAAATTTACTCTACAATTCTACGGAATTGAAATCACAATTTAGAAACACATGAAATGACATGCAACCATCAATATTATAGTTTTTTCTTCTCAATGATGTACGAAAAGAACCCACTTAAGGTCATGGATGACAAACAATCTCAACAATAGAAATGATTGCTAAACATTGTATATCTACAACTATTGATAAAAACAAAACCTGGCAAAATTTTGATCTATGCCGCAATCGTAGTTAAATGTGAAATGAAGAGTAATAACCCCAAAAAATCCAATGGAAACGAGATATGTAAAGAATGATTTTATTATAACACCTTTGAAAGGAGAAAATATTTGTTACTAATCCCCCTCTATGGGATGGGTTCTTGGCAATCCTCAAATGCTTTCAGCTTCTGTAGAGTCTCTCTCCTCCATAATGTATAAACCCAACAAAAACATGGTGTGTGACAATGAAAACAATCAGAGTTACAACAATGAGTGCAAAAATTAAAATAATCAAAAGTGAATAATGAATGGAAAACCCTTCTATTTATATCAAAATATTGAGTTATCATCGAATAATGAACAATAATAAAATATCATTGATCCCATTCTTGGAATAACCACCTAGAATATTTTATTATATTTGTTTAGGAGGGAAAAAGTATTCAAACATTTTTCTAGAAATAATAAATAAATAAATGATTTATTTATTTATCATTTGAAGGAATTAGTTAAGGACTACAAGCCATGTGATGTTGCGGGAGAGGGACGACTGGAGCTAGGGTTCATAGCAGGAAGTAATAGGAGAAGCGAGCTGAGAACCATGGAGGTGCCAGGAGGAGGGATCTCCACTCCCTCCTACAACAACGGTGTTTCAAATAAAGGAAAGAAACAAGTTCTAACGAATTTAGGGGACCGTGGGAGAAAGGAAAAAAAAATATAGACTAAAAAAACTGGAAAGTAGCAAAGAGGATGCTCAGGAAGAAACTCACGGGACGGTTAGAAGGGAGAAGATTCTAGAGGACAGCAGTCAGAAAAAAAAAAGAGTACAACTCGGTAGAGGGATCCTGTAAGCCCAAGACTGCCACCAAACCTAGGGTGGTTCTAAATGATCCTACACTACAGGAGCACATAGATCACATGAAGACTTATGCTATTATCTGTAAGTTTATGGGCTTATGGCCCACAGAGAAGAATATGTATACTTGGATCAAGAACAACTAGAAACCAAAGGGGGATATAACTCTTCATCTAAGGTCCAAGAGCTTCTTCACAATGGTTTTCAATAGCCTAGAGGATGAAGACAAATCTTTCGAAAGAGGACCTTATTTCTATGATGGCGCAGGACTCTATATGTGACCTTGGGTTATGAACTTTGCCCCAGAGTGGGAGACATTCACTTTGGTCCTGGTATAGATAAGACTTTACTCCTTACCTCTTTATTATTTGCAGCCCAAATCCTTGAATGCTATAGCAAATAAATTAGGACATTCTCTAAAAATTTCAGAGGCAAATCTGAGAGGGAAATACACATCCTTCGCACAAATATGTGCGGAAATGGATTTATTGGAAGCATTCCTGGATGAAGTGGTCCTAGAAGTTTATGATGAGGAATGGGTACAGGCAGTGGACTATGAACATGTCCCTTTTAGATGCCGGAAATGTCATGAACACGGACACATTTTAAAATACTGCCCACATATCAAGCGGGAGGAGAATCCGAGGACCAGCATACACAAAGATCCTGAAGGATTCACCAAGTTAGGAGGCAGAGGGAAAGGTGGGGGAAGAAGGTATTAGAAGAAATAGGGTGATAACAAAGTGGCAAATTGCAATAGTTTTGAAATTTTAGAAGAAGGGGGGAAGAGTGAGAAAGAGGTAACTCTAGAAAATCATCCTAAAGAAAGAGAAAAGGAAGAGAGCATGGAAATAATACGGGATAACAACAAACTACAGGAAGATATACCAAACAACATGGAACAAAGTAGGGATCAAGAGATGACCCCCAGTGAAGTTGGGACTGAGGACCAAGAACTATATGAGATACTTGAGAGGGAGAATCTTGACCTGGAGAAATTCTTAAACCAGGAACTAGCAAAGGGATAGACTCCCTACCACAAGAAGAGTTTTAAAGAGTACAACAACTTTTCCTTTGGTGATCTCAGATAAAAACCTCAGGAAAAAAAAGAAACCATGAAAGCCATGACCAGGGAGGGGTCAAATCAATGGAGGAAATATCAGGACACTTGGATAGGAACCTAGGCAGGAAAAGAGGCAGAAAGATTCAAAATGAACTGCTAATAAAGTGTGGAAAGCCCATGATCAAATCAGGTAAGATGAAATATCTTACCAATTACTCATTCAAAAGCCCATCATCATGAAACTCACAAATTGGAATATTAGGGGTCTAGGAAATAAAAGAAAGTAGAGGAATTTGAGCAGTAGAATAAGAGAAGAAACCCCATATATGGTGTTCATATAGGAAACAAAATGTTCAATAGGTAATATCCGAAATATACATAGTAAATGGCTCAGTAAGTATGAATACCTAGAAGTAAAAGCCAATAATATAGCGGGATGGATTCTCCCTCTCCGGGATCCCTAGAAATTTGACATTTTGGATACGAAAGCATATAGGAACTATATTTCAATGATTATCCAACCTTTAGGTTACAAGGATATTTATATGGTCACTAATGTCTATGGTCCTCAAAATGTTGATGATAAACTCAAGCTTCTCACCTCACTGGAGGAGCTTAGACAGAGACACCCAGCAATACCCTGGATTCTAGGTGGAGATTTCAACATGATCAAATCTCTTACAGAAAAAAAAGGAGGCACTAGACTAATGGGCAAGGATTCTATTGCCTTTCAAAAATTCCTCATCAAGATGAAGCTAGTGGACTTAGAAACAGAAAATGGGATCTTCACCTAGAACAATAAGAGCGGACGAGCTTCACAGGTTGCTTCAAAACCAGATAGGTTCCCAATCTCAGAGAACCGCCTCCTCTCGGGGCCTAACTTGAATGCTTTTATCCGACCTTTTGGAGGGTTGGACCACTGACCAATTTAGCTAGAAGCTTATTTTATTGGCACTCCAAGGAACCGACCCTTCAAGTTTTAATATGTTTGGTTTACTCAGCCTAATTTCATATCCAACATTGGTAAGTGGTGGAAGGATGATTTACCGGTTCAAGGCACAAAAATGTTCATGCTGCAACAGAGACTCAAGCACATCAAGACTGAACTCAAATATTGGAACAAAAGTGAGTTTGGAAACATTTTTAAATACAAAAGAGAAATGGAACAAAATCTTTAGAATATCAACCAAAATCTTATCAAGGAAGGCTTCACTGAGGATAGAAAATTGCAAGCAAACTCACTACAACAGGAATGGGAAACCAGATCTCAGCAGGAGGAAATCTTCTGGAAGCATAAATCACGAGTCTAATGGCTCAAAGAAGGAGAAAGAAACACAAGGCCTTTTCACAAATCTACCATGGAACACCAAACCCATAATCAAATCTCAAAGCTCTTAGATCTGCTAGGAAGAGAGCTCAAGACACACAAAGATATGGAGTCTGTTCTGGTACAACATTTCAAAAGATAACAGAGGATCCTATCTCAAACAGATCATTAGCTAGCAAGAAATTTATGAAGCATATTCCAAAAATGGTGTCGAGGGAAGAAAATTTCAATCTCAATAAACCAGTATCAGAAGAAGAGGTAAGAGAAGTAATAAATATGCACAATGGGAAAGCACCTGGACCAGATAGTTTTAGAGTAGATTTCTTCAAAGAAAGCTCAGAAATAGTCAAAAAGGATATTCTGGAAGTGGTGGAGGACTCAAGGGTTTCAAAATCAATCCTAAAAGCACTAAATACCTCTTTCATTACCCTCTTCCCTAAATAGGATAAGGAAATGACTCTAGATCAGTTCAAGCCCATAGCTCTTTGTAATGTGATATACAAAATCATCTCCAAATTTATTGCAAATAGACTAAAGCCCCTCCTACCAA
Source organism: Pinus tabuliformis (assembly GCA_031772625.1). Classification (NCBI taxonomy): domain Eukaryota; kingdom Viridiplantae; phylum Streptophyta; class Pinopsida; order Pinales; family Pinaceae; genus Pinus; species Pinus tabuliformis. Next base: position 639,103,104 of record CM062811.1, read on the forward strand.
CACTCGTTTCGAAGGAGAAAACTGATTTTGTGGAAGGAAGAAAATTCTTAAAAACATCATTCAGGCACATGAAATTTTCCACTCTCTCAAGAATAATAAGCAAGCAGGGATGATTAATGAGCTGGACCTAGTGAAGGCTTATGAAAAACTGAGCTGGTTATATATCAAAGAAGTTCTAATTGCCTATGGCTTTGACCAGAATTGGATTACATGGGCTATGGCTTTGGTAACTTCAACCAGCTTTTCCATCCTCCTCAACGGCTCTTCCTCCAAATCCTTTTGGCCCTCGAGAGGTCTCAGGTAGGGAGATCCACTTTCGCCATTTCTATTTATTCTCATGATGGAAGGATTAGGAAAACCAATCACTTCGGCCAAAAGGGAGGACACTATCTAGGGTCTCAAGCTTACCCAGGAAGGGAACACGTTAACTCATCAACAATTTGTAGATGACACTATGTTACAAGGCATGCCAATGGTCAAGGAAGCCAAAACCTACAAACAAATCCTGCGGGATTTTGCTTTAGTGGTTGGTACAGAGGTAATTATCTCTAAATCTAAAGTGTTTTTTTTCAATACAAATATTGTAATTCAGAGAAACCTCTCCAAAATTCTCGGATTTCAGAGAGACCATCTCGCCTCCAAATATCTGGGAATTCCTCTCACTGACAAATTTCAGAGAAAGGAGGTTTGGGAAGCTCTGATCAATAAACTAAAGGACAAAATCTGCAAGTGGACAAGTAGATCTTTAAATCTTGTTGGCAGGCGTTTTCTCACAACAATGGTCCTACAATCTCTTGTAATTTATATGTTGTCAACTCTTCCTATCTCGAGTGGAGTTTCCTAGCAAATCAGGAACATGCAAAGAGACTTTCTATGGGGAAAAGGTGAGGAAAATAATAAATGGGCACTGGTTGCTTGGGACAAACTTTGCATGCCCAAAAACGTTTCGGGGGCCAAACTTTGTTGGAGATGGCTGAAGGAATCCAGCAACCCATGGGCCAAGCTTTGGAAGGAGAAATATGCAAAGAACTAGAGAGAGGGGGACTTGATTAGAATGACAGGGCACATCAGGGGTTCTCACATTTGGAATAATGCTTGGGAGAACAGAGCTTTAGTTCAGAATCACAGCTTCTGGGAGATTGGGAATGGATACCTTGCCTGGTTTTGGGAGGATAACTAGCAGCAGGAATCATGGATTAGGGAGAGAAGGACCGGACATTCTGAGAGAGGAAATTGTCAACAAAGAAATAAAAAAGGTTAGCGACTTTTGGGATAAAACTAGAAACAGTCGCAAGTGGAGAACTTGGAAAGTACCAATTAATAATGAAGAATCTCCTCTAAAAACCCAGATAGAAACTCTCTCCAAAATCCTGGAAAAAAAGGAAAATTTTGATCTTGTCATCCCCAGTTCAACTTAGATGGGGAAGAAGTAGTGAGGGAAATTTCAACCTCAAAGAAGCTAAAGTTGTGGCCACTGGATAGAATTTTTCAGACTTGGATAACACTTGGAAGGACCTGTGGAAGCACCCTCAATGGATGAAAATCAAGCTTTTTATGTGGATGGTGCATCACAAAAGGATCTTGACTTGGGAAAATCTTAGAAAGAAAGGTTTTGCAAGACCTTCCAGATGCTAGTTATGTGGTATCCAGGAAGAAATGAGGGATCGGCTTCTCAGCCTCTACATCTTCACCTCTACCCTATGGAACTGGTTAGCCTGTATCTTTAGACAAACTGGGAGAGATGAAAACAACATCTCCAAAACCTTAAGGAATTGGAGGGAAAAACTCTGAGAGAATGAGACTGTCATCTCAGCCTGGACCCTAATCCGAGGCTTCCTTATCTGGAATGTATGGAAAGAACGCAATAATAGAATTTTCAAGGAAAAATCTGGCCCACCCCAAATCATCATAAATAAGCTCCTCAGGCAGCTCAAAGAGAATATTAATACATTTCAGAAGAACCCTCCTGAGAATTTGCCTTCTCCTCAGTACACTCGAATTCTTCATCTTTTGGGCCTACAGAAGATGGTCCCTCAAGGCCTAATCCGAATTCCTTCTTGTGCTACTATGAGGCAGGACTTCGAGCATCCCACCCCCCCAGGTACTTAAAATTAAATACATATGGAGCCTCAAAAGGTGACCCAGGGGAAGAAGGGTATGGAGGTGCCATCAGAGATGACAAGGGGAATTTAATAGTCATCTTTCACAGCTACTTAGGGAATGCTACCAACAACATGGCGAAACTGATGGCCATAGAACAAGGATTATAGATTCTAAGAAATCTCAACATGAAGAACTCCATAATAGAAGTTGATTTTGAATTAACAATCAATTCTATGAAAAGAATTGCTAATGGCTCAGACCTTGAGAAAGTCTCGCACCACTAGAGACTGTTGTAGGTTTATCAGTGCATTCGATCACATCTGAGAATCCTAAGAACCCTAAGCGTTGCTCATGTACACATAAGTGCCAACAGAGTGGTGGACTGGCTGGAAAATGAAGGGGTGCTCTGTAAGAATGAATACAGTTTTTACAAATGGGAAACGATGCCACAGGGAATTTGAGAGAAGAATGCTATAGTCTGGCTCATGCTAACAATGAGATTTTTCTCAAGCAGGGCAGGGAAGAAGATGGGGGACTAGGGTTCATCTAGCCTCTGCTCCCGATCGTGATGTTTTGAAGGCTTTCTTTGGATGGTAGGAGGCGAGGTATAAGTGGTTTTCATTCACAGAGGAATAAGAGGTAAAGTGGTTTTGTGGTTTATCGCGCGCATCTGAGCCCTAAAGTGGTTTTACAAGGTTTTCCTCTTATGCCATTCATTAATCAACACATGGCAGCAAGAGGAGAGAGAATACCACCCATATTGTGTGGGTTATCCTCGTGCTTCTTCGTCGTGCAATATTCTCCTTAGTCGTCAGATTAGGGGAGGGAGATCAATGGCTCTAGTACGTCGAGCTAGTTAGTGGAGTTATCCTTCATTCTTTTCAAAGTACTACATTTTGGATTGTTATGAAACCAGCTCAAGAAAAGATAGAAAAGAAAGATCAACGCCTTAGAATTCAGCCTCTTCAAGGGGGCAACCTCCTTTACATTACATAAATGAAAAATTCTCGGATTATACAAATGACAAAACCTCCTTTCTATATATAGGAGTCTAAGGAGTCATAATATAATCCAGCCAACCTAACAATAATAATATAAATCCACAAAAATAACAATAGAGGGATTCTATGGGGCACAGAAATAACAATATGGGGGTAATAGGGGCACAACAATATAAATAAGGGGTATAACTACAATAGTAATGGGGTAATTACTAGTATTATAGGGACCCAACATGCCCCTCTCCTTCAAAAAATGTGTTGTCCTCAACGCTTGAGCAGTTCTGGATACTTCTGCATAAAATTCTCATCCTCCCATGTGGAATCTTCAGCGGATAAGTTCTTCCACTTGATAAGATACTCTGAAATTGATCGATTTCGTAGCCGTCGAGTTCTTGTTTCTGTGACTGCTTCCGGTTCCAATATAATTTTTCCTTCCTCATCAAGTTCTGGCAATATTGTTTGAACTGGGAGCTTGTCACCTATAACCTTCTTTAAACATGAAACATGGAAAACTGGGTGCAATCGAGAAGCTGCAGGAAGTTCCAATTTGTATGCCATAGTATCAATCTTTTCCAACACCTTGTACGAACGATAATACTTTGGTGATAATTTATTATCCTTCTTAGCTTGCTTTAGGGACATTTTCTTATATGTTTGTAGCCGTAGGAATACCGAATCACCTACATCAAAACTTATTTCACTGTGATGTTGATCTGCCTGTTGTTTCATTCTATTTTGTGCCAACACGAGGTTATCCTTTAAGAGTTGGAGGACTTGTTGTTGATGTTCAATGTGATGTTCCACTGCCTAAACCTTAGAATTTTCTCTTAAATATGATGTGATTGATGGTGGTTGGTACCCATAAAGTGCCATAAATGGGGTCATTTTTGTTGTTGTATGGAAGGAAGTGTTATACCACCATTCAGCGAGAGGCAACCATTTGACCCATTGTGTCTGTTTATCAGATACAAAGCAACGAAGATATCCTTCCAAACATTTGTTTACTATCTCAGTTTGCCCATCAGATTGAGGATGATAAGATGAGCTATGAGCTAACTGAGTACCAAGACAAGAAAATAATTCTGTCCAAAAATTTCCAGTGAAAATGGGATCTCTGTCACTTACAATAATCTTTGGGTTTCCATGTAGCTTTTGAACTGTTTCCATAAATGCAGTAGAAACTGTACTGGCTTTAAATGGATGTGATAATGCACAAAAGTGTGCATACTTGGTAAGTCTGTCAACTACCACCATGATGACACTCTTTCCCTCAGACTTGGGTAAACCTGTGATAAAATCCATTGAAACCTCCTCCCAACGTTGGCTTGGAAAGGATAAAGGTTGTAATAGACCCAGTGTCTTAATTGTTTCAACTTTATTTTGTTGGCAAACCAAACATTCCGCCACAAACTTTTGAATATCTGATTTAAGGCCATCCCAAAAAAATTCCTTCTTAACCCTATGGTAAGTTTTTAAAAATCCTGAGTGCCCTCCTAAGGGAGAAGTGTGCAATTACACCTCTTTTCTCCTTTTTTAGAAGCTTTTTCATGCCATTAGAGATGATTATCTTTCCTGGTTTCCCTGCAATACCCCTTAATTCAACTTCCTTTCCTTCCACAGAAAATTTCATGAAAAGTTCTTGAAAATTAAAAGCTATTGTACCCAAGGATTGTAGCCATTGGACTCCTAGTACAACATCAGCACCTCCCATTGGAATGGAAAGGATTGGGCTAGTCAATACATATTCTCCCATGGATAGCTTGATATTATGGCACTTTCCAGAACAATTTATTGTTCCTCCATTTGCAATCATCACTTGACACTCTGGTGCTGGATATAGGAAGCAATTCAATTCTTTTGCTACCCTACAATGAATAAAATTGTGGGTGCTTCCTGAATGAATCAACACTATTACCTTTTTCTTCTTGATTTGTCCTTCTATCTTGATGGTTTGAGGAGTGGTAATTCCCGCCAATGCATTACAAGATATGGTTGGATTTATTTGTTCTTTATCTAGGCTTTGTTCCTGGAATATATCCTCTTCTTTTGACCTTTCTTGCTCCTTGTCTTCTTCCTCTTCACAATCTATGTAGAATAATTTCTTCTCAGCACACTTATGACCTTTTGTGTATTTGCTATCACAATTGTAACAAAGCCCTTTTGCTCTTTTTTCTTCCAATTTTTGTGGTGTCAACCTTGTAGGTTGTGGAAGACTATGGGCAACAACACTTCCGTCTTTATAGTTGTGAATGGTATGCTTCCTAGTTGCCATAATTTTGCTTTCCATTTTTCTTGCTAACCTGAATGCCTTCTCTAATGAATCAGGTTCCCAAAGGCGCACATCATGTTGGATATTATCCTTTAAAGACCCTATGAACACATCAATCCTATGCTCGTCTGGAATATCTTTTACTCTTATGTTCAATTTTTGGAACCCCTCAATGTGCTCCATTATTGAACCCTTTTGTTTGAGACTTATCAATTGGCTAAAAAAAGTGTTGCTTTTTGTATCCTCATAATGTGCTATCAATTCTTCTGTAAAAATTGCCCAAGTGATAAATTGTTTACGAGAACAAAGCCATTGATACCATAAAAACTGATTTGGTTCCAAATATAAAGTTGCCATACGTACCTTTTGTGTGTTTTGCACATTATTGAGATCGAAGAATTGCTCCATCTGTAATATCCATGTGGCGGGATCCTTGCCATCAAACTTCCTAATATCGATTTCTGGAACATGGTGAGTCTTTGATCCAACATTAGAGTCTATGGAATCATGATTAACATTTCTTTTGTTCTCATCATGAGTTTCCTTTAGTACTCTTTCACCCTTAGTGACCATTTCTTGTAGCAACTTATTCATATTTATCTTCAATTCTTCCATCTTATCATCCATGCCATCAATTTTAGCATCCATGCCCTTCACCTTAGCTTCCATGCCATCCATCTTAGCTTCTATGCCTTTCTTTAAACAGTCCATCTTAGCTTCTACACCTTTCTTTAAACCATCCATCTTAGATTCTGTTCCTTTTTGTGCAAGGGACAGTTGTTGCACTTGGTCTTGTAATTTTGATATATCATGTTGCATTTCTTCCTCTTCTTCATGAGTCATGCTAGAGCTTTCAAGTTCCTTACTAGGTGTTTGCATTTTCTTTCCTCGGGGCATCAGTTACCGATAATAATGCTCTACTATGCCCTTTGAATTCCTTCAAAATAAATTTTCAAACAAAGCTTAAGAAATTATTTAAAAAAATCTACACACCTTTTTTCACTTTGTAGGAGCTTGATATTGCCTCTGATGTATCTTTGTACTTTCCAATCATCTAGTTCTGAAATTGTGATTTGTAGTAGCTCTCTGTGTTCTCTTTCCAATGCCACTAGTTTGATCCAAATTGGATTATCCAAGAAAGAGTTATGCACAATCTCCCAAGATGACCTGATTATAGACCTTTCCAGAAGAGTGAACTTGTATGAAGTGCCACGTGTACAATTTTCGACCTCTGGTTCTAAAAAATATCTACAAGAAACTAAAGTACGTCCTCTTTCTGTACCTTCTTATGAAATTTCAATATGATCCCCAGAGAGAAAGTTATGACGATTTTCCCTAGGTCACCTGTTTTGAATGTAATTCAGGAGTCTGCAAAAAGACCAAATTCCTCAGAGCATATTTCCGCAAATATTGCGCGAAAAGATCTGAAATTCGTACCCAAGGTTCAGCGCGATTTCTTCTCAAATGGGTTTTTTTTGCGACTTCTAAAACATCACAGAAAAAAGTTATAGCAAAAATGCCACAATGACCTGTTTGGAGCAGCGAAACCCTAGAATCCAAAGCTCTGATACCAAATGTTATGAAACCAGCTCAAGAAAAGATAGAAAAGAAAGATCAACGCCTTATAATTCAGCCTCTTCGAGGGGGCAACCTCCTTTATATTACATAAATGAACAATTCTTGGATTATACAAATGACAAAACCTCCTTTCTATATATAGGAGTCTAAGGAGTCATAATATAATCCAGCCGGCCTAACAATAATAATATAAAGCCACAAAAATAACAATAGAGGGATTCTATGGGGCACAGAAATAACAATATGGGGGCAATAGGGGCACAACAATATAAATAAGGGGTATAACTACAATAGTAATGGGGTAATCACTAGTATTATAGGGACCCAACATGGATCCTGAAGGGCGGATCTCTCAGTCGCACGGGTTTTAACCCCCAGGCGGACCCATTTTATTCTATGTTTTGAGACTTTTCTCCTTATGTGTTCGAGAGGTTGTTTGTTGTTAGGATTGCAGCCTGTTGTTTAGGGTTCAACGGTCCCGTCGACTATGTCTGGGACTTGTATCATAATTCTGTAATTTTTTAAGCCTTTGAATGAGAAACGAAAAACACTCTTTCCTTAGCAAAAAAAAAAGAAAAAAAGAAGAAGAAGGAATTAGTTTAGGAATAATAAACAAATAAGGATTTATTTAATTATTCCTAAGGGATTTAGTCAAATTTAACAAATAATAATAATTAGTTAGCGATTAATTAATTATTCTTAGAGAAAAATAAGATAAATAATGATTTGTTTGTTTATTTTTCATTATTGGGTCAAATTTGACAAAGAATAATAATAAAACAATGGTTAAATTAATTATTTCTAGAAGAAAATCAAATAAATAGTGATTTATTTAATTATTCTTCATGGGTTTAACTATAAATTACTTAACAAAGGTGATTTATTAGGTAATTTCCTACAGTGAAAGAAATTTTACTGCGGTAAACTTGGCTTTACATGGTCTATTTCGATCCATCTAGTAATTAAGGCTAGATGACCAAAAAATGGCAATAACAAATTTCCCCCAAAATATGAGTGTTAGGAGCAAAGCGTATGACCGAAGTATGTTGTAATGACACAATCACTTAGACAACACAGGGGAGTCAAGGAGGGAGAGAGAGAGACCAACGAAGCTAAAGTTGAGAGAAGATAGTGACAGGGGGGCGAGCCTAATGTAACTCTCCTTTTATGTTGTGGTACCAGACCTCAATGAGGTAGGGGAGGCATACCCATACCGGCCAAGATAACTTAGTACAAAAATAATGGTTTGCCAAGAAATATGAAACTGAGCAATAAAGTACATGCTAAATGGTACATGACATGCTTGCATAATAGAGCCAAGAAATAATACAACGTGTCCCATATACATACTGCACCTGGTAAAAGCATGATCTAGGAATGAATACAATAATATCTGAGTACATGAGATATAATGCCCCTTCCCTAAAAAAATGGGTGGGAGGTAGGGTAGAACAAACAAGGAAGCCCTGTTGAATAAGGAAGGCCTCTGCAAAACTAAATGGATCATCTGTAGGAGACATGCATGCTATGAACACTGCAGTCGGTAGGAATCGAACCCATCAACTCTGCGGAACTGCATCTGAGGGTGTAGCATGGTAGGTATGCATCTGGGCATGTGGGGGGATACCCCCTCATGAGGTCTAAAACATCTCACACATACCCAGAAAACACTGGTACAATTTGCTTCATCACTAGACCATCAAGTGTATGGATCATAGACATGAAATAACCAAGTAAAAGGGCAATAATGAGACCCTCTATTCGATCCAAGGCATTGAATAAGAATGGATGCTGGAATAGAGATACACCGCCCTCTATGTTTTTCTTCTGGAATAAATGAGCTAATGTCGACAGAATAAGGCTTGCAATAGATGAGGCAATGACGGTCCTCAACTAAAGCATGAGAGAAAATAGTAATGTGACTGATGGACTGACACTAGGGATAGTTCATGGTTGACCTGGCAAAAACTGACTCAACTCTGGAGGGGATGGGGATAGTATGACTAGAGGTCAAAATGGGCAACATAGGATGAATGATATGAAAATATGGATGGAACACTGTGACATGATATGATGTGACATGAAATAGACTCCAAGAATGTAAGGGTGACTCATCGGGGATGCTTTGAACAAGGGTGACTCAATGACACTACCACAGACACTAGGCCCGGTGGAAACCATGAAAATATGAGTAAATGATGGTTATTAATTATTGGGAGTGGAGCCGAATTATCTTATTTATTCAGAGGTATCAGTGCATTGGACCCCAATTCATAATGTGGAGTTATCCTTCATTCTTTTCAAAGTACTACGTGTTGGATCCTGAAGGGCGGATCTCTCAGTCGCACGGGTTTCAATCCCCGGGCAGACCCATTTTATTCTATGTTTTGAGACTTTTCTCCTTATGTGTTCGAGAAGTTGCTTTTTGTTAGGATTGCAGCCTGTTGTTTAGGGTTCAACAGTCCCGTTGACTATGTCTGGGACTTGTATCATAATTCTGTAATTTTTTAAGCCTTTGAATGAGAAACGAAAAACACTCTTTCCTTAGCAAAAAAAAAAAGAAAAAAAGAAGAAGAAGGAATTAGTTTATGAATAATAAACAAATAAGGATTTATTTAATTATTCCTAAGGGATTTAGTCAAATCTAACAAAAATTAATAATTAGTTAGCGATTAATTAATTATTCTTAGAGAAAAATAAGATAAATAATGATTTGTTTGTTTATTTTTCATTATTGGGTCAAATTTGACAAATAATAATAATAAAACAATGGTTAAATTAATTATTTCTAGAAGAAAATCAAATAAATAGTGATTTATTTAATTATTCTTCATGGGTTTAACTATAAATTACTTAACAAAGGTGATTTATAAGGTAATTTCTTACAGTGAAAGAAATTTTACTGCGGTAAAATTGGCTTTACATGGTCTATTTCGATCCATCTAGTAATTTAGGCTAGATGACCAAAAATTGGTAATAACAAATTGCCCCCAAAATATGAGTGTTAGGAGCAAAGCGTATGACCGAAGTATGTTGCAAAGACACAATCACTTAGACAACACAAGGGAGTCAACGGGGGAGAGAGAGAGACCAATGAAGCTGAAGTTGAGAGAAGATAGTGACAGAGGGGGCGAGACTAATGCAACTCTCCTTTTCTGTTGTGGTACCAGACCTCAATGAGGCAGGGGAGGCATACCCCTACCCGCCAAGATAACTTAGTACAAAATAATGGTTTGCCAAGAAATATGAAACTGAGCAATAAAGTACATGCTAAATGGTACATGACACACTTACATAACAGAGCCAAGAAATAATACAACGTGTCCCATATACATATTGCACCTGTTAAAAGCATGATCTAGAAATGAATACAATAATATCTTAGTACATGAGATACAATGCCCCTTCCCTCAAAAAATGGGTGGGAGGTAGGGTAGAATAACTAAGGAAGCCCTGTTGAATAAGGAAGGGCTCTGCAAAATTGAATGGATCATCTGGAGGAGACATCCATGCTATGAACACTGCAGTCGCTAGGAATCGAACCCATCAACTCTACGGAACTGCATCTAAGGGTGTAGCATGGTAGGTATGCATCTGGGCATGTGTGGGGCTACCTAAAGGGCTACCCCCTCATGAGGTCTAAAACATCTCACACATACCCAAAAAACACTGGTACAATTTGCTTCATCACTAGACCATCAAGTGTATGGATCACAGACATGAAACAACCAAGTAAAAGAGCAGTAATGAGACCCTCTATTTGAAACAAGGCATTGAATAAGAATGGATGCTAGAACAGAGATACACCGCCCTCTAGGTTTTTCTTCTGGAATAAATGAGCTAATGTCAACAAAATAAGGCTTGCAATAGATGACGCAATGGCAGTCCTCAACTAAAGCATGAGAGGAAATAGTAATGTGACTGATGGACTGACACTAGGGATAGTTCATGGTTGACCTGGCAACAAATGACTCAACTCTGGAGGGGATGGGGATAGTAATGCAAACGGGAGATGCAAAGAATTGCTGAAGGAAGTACAAGGACAACGAAATTAGAGTCTGAGATGATGCAATTCAATGGATCTTTTATCCAGGCAACCTTTAAGATTAACATTTCGTTGTAGAGGTCTTCATTAGTTATATCGCTCAAATTTCCACGCTCTAACGCACGGATGGTGATCATGACTATCCAGAAGCAGAAATGGTCGAGCTTCGATCTCCTATGAATTGCGATGTTGAAGTCGTAAAGCATCCGACAATAAATTCTTAAAACCATGCTCCGGATCTTCAACTGATCGCATGGCGGTACAAGGCAAGACAACGCTGTAAAAATCCCCAACAAAATGTCTGGAGGAATATTAGTATCCTTGAAACCAATGAGATCCATGAGCCTGCACACTTCCTTGCACACTTGTTTCAAAGTATCACATGAAGATGCGTAGCGATTGCATAAAAAACAAAACCGGTCATCTAATACCGGCAACAAGTTTTCGTATCCTCCTATTGAACAAAACACAACCCTGTTTCAAGGTTGGTATTGGAAATAGAGGCGGAGAAGATTAAATTTCTTCCACAACACTTTCCAATAATACTCTTCCGGCACCTCTCGCTTTTCCCTCTCAGCATTTACAAGACATTCATAATCCGAAATCAACCCCTTCACCAGAATTTTCATATCTGCTTCGCTCAAGACTTGAGTATAGTCGGAGATGACATCTAGCCTTTGAGTTGGGCTTGATTATGTATCGTTGCATTTCTTGCCTCAACTCAACCTGCGGAATAACATTGCTAATGTCAAAAGGCTGACGTGTAAACGGACTAACTGCTTCGTGCTTGGCATCGCAAATAGTTTCCAATGTAGTTCGATTGTATAGAACCTGAGCTGGGTCTTTTGTGTGCGGCAATCTAACTAGATCATACGCAAATTCTTGAGTCAACACATCTATGTACATTTCAGGAATCTCACGATCCATTTTCGGCAATAATGATGGCCAGCCAGGATTTCTCTTTACCTTACAAAATATTTGTTCCTATTTTGTATGATAGGATATTATTTATATATATATATATATATATATATATATATATATGCCATCAAATGTGCCTCATATCTTAGGATGGGTCGGTTTTGTCTAATTATTTTTTAACGAGGGGTTGTGTTAATTAATTGTTAAAAATTAATATATTCAAATTATTTTTAATTAAATTAAAGTCTACTTAAATGCCATATATTTTTTTAAATATTTATTATATGTTAAAATTTAAAATATAAAGTTTATTATTGAATTTAGGCTTCTGTGATCTATGTTAAATCACATCATTTTCGAACCAACCAGTATGGTTCATAAGTGAGGACAAAAAGCCTCGCGTGTCCTGACGATGAACCACACTTGTTCTGGTACGAAACCACACTTGTTCTGGTTCGAAACCCCTGACAAATGATGTGATTTCTGCCAAAAACTCTTCTAATAAAATAAGCCATTTCCTTAAATTGGTCAATTTCATAATGAATTGACTATTTTCATGTAATGCATATGATTTCATTAGTGCCTATAAGTACATCAAATAATGCATATGATTTCATTAGTGCAACCTATAAGTACATAAATAATGAAATATTGATAAAACAAATTAGTAGAGTTGTATAAAATAGAGTGATTTTGTGCATATCTAATTCTTTGAAAAGAATTGATCTTAATTTCATATCCTTTTGAATTGTGATTTTTTTATATCCTTGAAAACATAAGTACTTCCATTAATGCACCTTAAAAGAGCCTTAAAATTACCAAACAATCCTTTTAATTTTATCATTGTAGGTCTTCTTGTTCACTAGTCAACCATGTAATATTTTTCTTCAAATGGTTAACATGGAAAAGAAGTTATAATGGAAATATAATGGGGATCTATTTTGATATTTCAATATATGTCAAGAGAAAAATGTATTCAAAATAGTAAACACTATTAATATTTTAAAAACGTATACAATTAGGATGTACATAGATGACTCAATATATGTATGTAGTTTCCTCGACAATTGATTTGTTTAGCATATCAAAAAATAATGTGAAAGATAGGGATATAAATACATTTTAACAAATTTATATTTTCATGTGTTTATAGCCCAAACACAATGCTTGTGATCCCGAACCTATATGTGAAGTAGCCAATTCATCATGCACATAAGCTCCCCCCCAAAAGGCATTTAAATTCAAAAAATGGTGTGCATGGTCTTAACACTAAAATAGCATGCATGATCCAAGTAATAAAAATGTGTGTACATTGCCCATGGGGGTAGTTCAATTGGAAATGACCTTGTTAGGAAGTAATATCTAAACCATGAGATTCAAAGTTCAACAGAAAAGAGGTTCAAGGATGCACATTATAATTAAAATAGAGGACACCAAGGCCCTTTAAAAAAGGGGTGAAACTTTTCCTTCATAGTGTGGGTGAAACAATGTGATTAATGATCGAGAATAAATAAAGGATTGAGGTAGAGTGCCGCTCCATTAGAAGAGGTGTTAGAGAGAAGTTTATAATGTAGAAGGGATGAGAATTTTTCAATTGGACCTTGTGAAGGTCCATGACATAACAAAGGTCGACGATGTCATCTAACAAATGGAAATATCATTTGTTGAAAGGAATTATTCCCGTTCCCCAAATTTTTTTCCCTAGGACGTATGAGGGAAATTTCGAGTAGATGTGCTCATGGGAAGAAGTTGATTCAAGAAGGAATATTGCCAATGGGAGATGAGATACTTGTACAAGTATTATGAGGATTGATTTAAATGTTTTATGTTAACTTTGGTTATAAGAATTTATGTTTATAGGGAGCATACAAAAGGAGGTAGGAATCATTTAACAAGTAACTTGGGTTTTAATCCCCAAAATTGACTCCAGGGGACCCGTTGCCAACAATAGGGAAGAACAAAAACATTTTAATGTGATTCTTGTGAAGGATGAAGAACAATTACAAAGCATTGTTATAACTTTTGGAACAAAACAAAATTTTAATTCTCTTGGAAGAGGAAAGAAGGTAGAATTTTTTGTAAAGGAAATCAAGGTGCATACCATATGCAATGAATAAATGCATCTATGGAAGAAAAGCATGAGATTGAATGTCTTTTATTTCAAGATGAGATTCCTAATTAGAGAAGTTTCTAGCTTTTGAAGAGATGTCGAAGGTTGATAAATTTGTGGATACAGACCTTCAAGATGGTGAAACTAAGGAAGAAGTAGATGAAGGTTTGATGAATGGACTAAAGATTCCAATGTTACATGAGGAAAGGGTGTTGTAAGGATCTGAAAAGGCTGTGAAGTCTCATGTTTTTAAAACTAATAAGTGGTTTGTGTTTACAGGTAGCGAGGAACGTAAGGATAAACAAACTCATAATTTTTTTCATCGTAGTAGAGGAAGCAACATTGTATCCTTTAATCGATAAAATGGAAAGATATGCAAATTCGATGAGTGAAAGTATTGGGCCCTATAGAGAGGACAAAAACGTGCAGGGAACAATGAGATAGCTTAGAGATACTAATCTAATATAGAATATTAGTTTACAGTGCTAAGATCCTCCTTAGATTATAAAAAAAATGCTTTCATTGTGCTTAAGGATTCATCATTTTTTGCAAGTGAAATGGAGATTTTTTATGTTAATTTTATGAGAAATTTAACATAAATAAGAAATTGAACAACAACATAAACATGTATAGAACATCATCAAAAACACATTACAACAAGAACGTGATAAAGGAGTTCGCCCCTCCTGGGCTACGTATCATTAGTGCAACTTCCAATGGCTTGGGCCTCTCAAATATGGTGAAACGTGTATAAATCTATGTTTACAATTCTCAAATGTTTATGAAACCTGCTCTAATCAATCCAGAATGTCAAAAAATGGCTATCTAGACTTTGGTGAGAAATTGAAGAAGTTATGACTTCGCCTTGTTTTCCCATTATTCGCTCCACAAATTGCCCCATTCTGGCATAATCCTACAAATTAGCCCCAAAAACGCGCTACCTAGTTGAAAATTTCACTGCGTGTAGGGCCATAATCTGTCGGTCGACTGTTCATCGCAAATCGAAATCAACGAGAACCAGCAAGCTTAAGTTCTTATGAACGTGGCGGGCAATGTGCGATTCTGATCTGGTGAAGCCAATGAGAGTATTAACTGGAACTTGAAGTCACATCAAATCTAGGATCCAATCTCATTTTGCAATTGATGAAGAAACTAATGTGGATATTTTTTTTCTTACACTTTGCGATTGCGATCTTCGATTGCATTTATCGCATCACAACCCAGGTCTGCTGGGGACCGATTTATTGCATTGCTTCTACTGGGCTAATCCACTGCATGAAACTACGGGGTTAATCCTTTAACACCTTTCAACCTGTCTTTTGCGAAGTACAATTGTGATTTATCACATCACAACCCTTCTTTGCTCGAGGGCTGATTCTTTAACAAGATCTACTTGTGACTTGCAATTTTTGATTTGCGATATGCGAGGACCAATGGTGGCCTTCCACTTGGTGCCTCCTCATTGGCTGAAGGGCCTTACCACATCATCCAATCTTGCATGTGTCAAAGTCAAACCTGAACATTGAATTGCTCTTACTTCTACATATGAGCTAAGATTTCAGTGTCATTTGTGCCATTGGATTTAGAATTACAAGCTCTTTGCTCTGAAGTTAAGTTTATCAAGATTTTGACACTTTGATTTTTGAGCCTAATTTTTAGCACCTAATTACTCCTCCTGACTGGAAGTCTTTTCGACCCCAAAAGATCACTTTCAATTGGCAAGCACGTGAGGGTACAATTCCCTCACCTTTCAAATCTCGATCCATTGATCACTGAACTAGAACTTGTGATCTCCATGATTCTTGTCGGGTCTTTTTGTGTAGTTTCCTTTAACCTTTTCAATTTTTTCTTCCACTATTTTATGTACCATTTGGAGTCGTTCAATGAACTCTTTGGCATTGTCCATGTAACTATTAGTAGCAACATCCTTCTTACGAGGATGATACAATACATTATGATGCAAATGGTAAACAAATTCCTCCATCTGATTCCTTTGACTCAAGCTTGAATATACATCTTGAAATTATGTACTTTTCTAAAAAAAACTTTTATGTAAAACAAAATGATGGTTGAGGAAAATAGTTGTACAAACTATAGGACTATAAAGTATATCAACAAACTTGTCGCTTATACCTTTCTTATACCTTTTGACTGAGTGGTATAGAAGAAAACCCATCCAATGGTAGTGCCTTTGTCGTTGACTTTATCATTGAAAATTTTTGAATGAAAATAAATGGGCTTATCATATTGCAAATAGACTGCACCATGGCATAGTCACATTTATAAACTTGGAACTTAAATGACTATCTCAAGTCTAGAAGTGTAAGTACTAGAACTGTATTGATTTTTTGTCTTAAAGCATCAAATGACTCTCTTTTTTTGCCTCCCCACAGGGATACCTTTTGCACAACTTCCAATGAATGCAAATGAACTACAATAGAAGAAAAATTAACAAAATTTCTCCTCCAACATTGGGCTGCTACCAAAATACATCTTATCCAAATGACTATCTTGAGTCTGCCTGTGCAAATTTCAAGAAAAGCAAAGGCATCTGTAGCTTCATGGGGATGTATGATTATTTCACCTTTGTCTACAAGAATGGAGTCAATACCACCATAGACTGTTACGACATCACTTTTGAAGAGGTCTAGCTTCATATCACCTTCTCCACATCCCACGTAGACTGCCAAAAAGCCTTTGGAAACCTGAACATGCTTGGAAGAACCAATTTCACGGCTCAAGTACATGCAAGAAGTTTTATCCAACGTATACTTTGACATCTTCAGAAACAAATGTTACTGAGACACGACATTAAGTATTTTTCTCTCACACATGACATGTTCATAATGAAATTTTTTGAAAATTAAAATGTCATCCAAATAGACTATCCTATCTAGAAATGGCTCCAACACACCTTTCTTCATATGTGTAAAAGTAGGAGCATGGCAAAGACCAAAAATCATAACAAGCCATTCAAAAAAACCTTGCCTACTTTTGAATCTCGTCTTCCATCTATCTCCTTCAACAACTCTACCTTAATGAAAACCACTTTTTGAATCCCATTCAGGGAAATGATTACTATTCTTCTCGAGCACCAAAAGAAGAGGTGCAACACATGGTAAACGAGTAGGTCGAATGATTCTTTTATTTAACAATCCATAGATTTTCACCTTAATTTCTTCTCCTTCCATCACTAACATCATGTACATGCCAATGTTAGGAAGAAGACACATTTGTTGCAACTGTAATTCAGGTTGGATTCCCCTCTTGGGAAGTAATCCCTTTGATTCCTGAAACATTTCATCATATTGGTTAACAACATCAACCAAATTAGTTTTCAAATTTGAATTACAACCATCAAATGCTTCATAATCAATATCATTTTCAAAGTCTGATTATGATTTGGATTTAAATATGAATGCATCAAATTATAGAGATAACCATAAATATAGAGATGCAAAAAAATAATACTTCATTTCATTAATGTAAAATACTGAAATATGCTTACAAATAGAATTGAAAATAAACTAGCTCGAGCGATGGTAGCTTATCTCTGAGGAGAGAAGTGGCGGCTACATGCCTCGGAACTATCTTACAATGAGGCTCGAAGGCCTATTTATCATTTAGATATAATGGAAAACCATAAACATCCAAAAACTTAACCCTAGGAGATGAAGCACCAAACTATGGGACTCCTTTTGGGTAAATTTTGGTACATCAAATTCCTGGGGTCGTAACTTTAGCATACGATCTTCGTTGACACGCACAATACCTCGCTAGAAAGATCCATCTAAGGACTACAACTTTGGGAAGAGAAGGAATTGTCTTCATACCCATGTTGGTCCCATTTTTCCCAAAAAACATCGTTTAGGGCATAAAATGACTCCTGAACTTCATGACCCAAAAAACTGCTAAAACTAGAAAACTCTGTTGCAATTAAGGAAACTGAAAATCTAAAAGAAAAAATGGTGTGGGTCCAAGTAGAATTGGCTAGTAACCACCAATATCCATCTCGATCATTCCTCCTTCCATAGGAAGCAATGATCCCCATTTGTTGTGGGGAAAAATGCCTATGCAGGACGATCCTATCCACCTAAGGTGTGACAGTGCCTTAGCAACAAACGGAAACAGCTATTCTAGTATTCTTCCTTTATGAATTGAGGATGAAGAGAGATGGATGGACTAACCGGTGTCTTCCGTTTGTCCCTCGATCCGGTTTCTCTTCTCTTTGGGAATTCCCAGCTACTTGCCTTCTCGCTCGCCCAGCTTCAACAGGTCTCTGCAAGATCACAAGAAGAGAACACTACACAAAGACATAGATTCATATTCATAACTAGTTCAGGATTAGAAATAAACTAAACATACTAATGCAATCATACATCAAAGATACATCAGTATATAGGAGAAACCAAGATAGCTTTATTGATGAATAACAAGGTTCAGGAAGAGATACAACCCAGAGGGCTCCAATCCAGCATCCCCTTCCCAGCAAATGGAATTCCTATCTTCACCCCCTTCAAAGCATTAAGCACCCAATGATTCCAATCTCAAACCAACAACAATTCTTTGCAATAACAAAATTCCAGCGTCCAGATCTCATGGAGGAGAGATCCATATATAGATGTTTGGAAAGAGGATGAGTCAGCTTGAGATCTGACTAGTGTCCTCTCCCTCTATCAGTTCTTGATTCCACTTGGAGGTTCTTGCTTCCACTTGGAGATTGGGAACCTCTTACTCATCACTAGTCGAATTCACTGAGGCAAGTGTCATTGAGGAAGATTCTGGAAGCTTCCTGGGTCTTGACACCTCTTGGAATGAACTTGCCATTTGCCAATTCTCGTTTAGCGCACCCTGGTAGTGCTTCTACCTGTGTTGCAGTGCAGGTAGCCAGTGTTGACTTTGCATTTCAGCGCAGACAGCTAGTGGAGCCACTGAATTGATGAATTGACTTGTTTTTGAGCAGTTTCTGGTGGAGAACTTTTGTGAATTGCTGTGGTTTGTTAGCCTTGTTCCTCTAGGGGTAGGAACAACATGTTTAGGGACTTCAGATCCCTTAGATTATGGACATTTCATGCTTATAGCTGTAAGGCACAAAAATGTCTATAAAAGTTGCCCCCTAAAGTATGAGGCCGTTTATTGGGTGAAATGCTTTATCAGGAGGATCCAAAGTTCATTCATTGCTGGGAGGAGACCTGTAATACAATACAATACAATACATTATTTTTCATACTGCTTTCATGATCTAGCTGAGGCGGGCATTCCCATGCTCGGCTTTATAAATTCATTTTTCTGTACATAGAACAGACAATCGTCTGATGGTAGACTGATAATTTTGATGAAATTATCATCCTTTGGGTAGGATGATTATCTGCTGCAATGATGTACATGTCAATGTCTTTATCTTTTCTGAATATATATCGCAGCCTGGGTGGATGAGACTATATCCGGGGTCTTCAAACTCGTTCGATCTTCACTCTAAGTACAAGTCGATCCATGTGAGAAATGTTCTGAAGTCGAACATGGAAAGACATCGCTTGATTACCAGTCAATGAGGTAAACCGTTACCAAGCGCGAGAGGAATCACCGATAATGATAATGACCCTCAAGGTAGTGCAGTACAATTCACGTGGTGTGAATAAAGGACTTGGCGTCGAACACCACGCAAAATCTTTCGGTCGAAGGTCATTGATGTATACCTGTCACCGGAAGTGAGAAACTTGCCATTGAGGCATGCAAGCTTCAAAGTACTGAAGGGGTTGTTCCTAGATCAACTTCTTGGATAATGAGCTGATGTCGACAAGAAGCGATCCGTCAAAGGAGGGCCTTAATGAATCCCACATCAATGACATGGAACAGAGCTAATGATTTTGATGGAGGTGAAAACGATCTGTGACATATGATTCAGGGTGGCAGTCATGAAAGGATGAAGGATAATGTACGGCAGTGGATGGGACACGGTTGACTTTTCTGAACGACTTCTCTTGAAAATATGGCGACACTGATGCGATGGATCGGTAGCATTACCCCAAATATGGATGGTATGGCGAGACCATGGTGATGTGACCAGTGAATGAAACAACCCAACCTGATTGTGGTATGGAGGAAAAGTGTCATGTTCAAGAGCGACTTGCTACCATCAAAGTTTTCTTGAGTTTCTCCCAATTTTTCCCCAGTCATTGCTGACCAGTACCTCTTTATTTTTGTCAAGCTTGAAGAGGATAACATATGCTTGTTCTATAACTTGCCCTTCGG
Source organism: Pinus tabuliformis (assembly GCA_031772625.1). Taxonomy (NCBI): domain Eukaryota; kingdom Viridiplantae; phylum Streptophyta; class Pinopsida; order Pinales; family Pinaceae; genus Pinus; species Pinus tabuliformis. The sequence continues at coordinate 639,123,383 of CM062811.1, forward strand.
GCAAGCCCATCGCTATGTTTTAACGAGCCTAGCGATAGTGAAACTCGTTCTCGTCTAAAGACAAGTTTGTCGCTATTTAATGATTTTAACGAGTCTAACGACAAAGATAACTCGGTCCTTTTCATTTTTAGAGAGTCTGAAAAGGTACATAAAGTTAACTCCAAAAGTCCTTTTTCGTCATCTAATCCCTTAGGTCCGAAAAAGTATAAAATAATACAGAAGGGATGAGTTTTCGATAGTTTTAACGAGCCGAATAAAACAAGCGCTCGATCTTTTTGTGCAATAATCCCTCAGGTCCAAAAAGATTAAAATCTAGAGGAGGGATAGCACTTCCTGTCCTTTTAATGAGCTAGAAGGCCAAGGACTCGGCAATGTTTTCATATTTTACGAGTCAGATGAAAAGAGCTTAAAGAAGACTCGTCTTTTGAGGAACGAGTGATAAAACGGGTTAGCAGCTGATTCTAGGTACAGGTTGGAATTTTCCAATCACGGCAGTGTCACAAGGATGGCTAGTGGAATCACTCTTCGCAGCTGTTCCTCAAAATGGGTAAACAAACATATGGAGGTGAACGATCGGCCAATGGAAAAGTGGAGGTGATGGTGCAAACACGACCAAGGCTTTAATCGCTGATGATATTACATTCACTGTGGTTATTTACCGAGATAGTTCATTTTTTAACGAGCTTAAACGCGGGTGGTAACATTTGCTCGATCTTATGTTTATTTTTGAATGAGCATGAACTATACGATAAAACTGCTCGGATCTTGCGTTTATTTTTTAACGAGCATGAACTGTGTGCTAAAACTGCTCGATTAACCCAGTCATATGATAAGATTGTCTCATCAAGATTCTATTTTTTATGGAGCTCCATCTCACTAAGCTTTGCTCCGGATCCTTTCGTTATGCAAGCTCGGAAATGACTAATCCTACGAGTTTAAAGGGTTAGACCTACAGGTTTAAAGGGAGGACCTAAAAATTTAAAAAATAAATAGCCGCCCCTTGCTTGCACTCCGAAAGGTTTGCATGGCCCCAGGTATAAAACAGAGTTTCAAGGTTACCCCTAATTTAGTCCGGCAAAACAATTGTTTTACCGAGAGAGGCCTACCTCTTTCAGGTTACCAAAGATTGCTCCATTCGTGACCACGAATAAAACACTTCTTCGGCGATGTCTATCGAAATAGAAAAAGGTGAGCGACGATGCCAGCCAACTCACATAACTTTGAAAAAAGAATCTTATTCTAGAACAACCCCTCTTCCACTCACGGACGGGGTACGGACTAGTCATATTCTCCCGCGGAAACCTACCCTATACCCAAAGTTTTCCTGCCGAAGCAGACCAGGACGCATGCCCCCTGGGTTCCAGTCACATCCTCCCGGATTACTCGCGCTCATCAGGAGGACGGACTGTGGGTTGAGACACTTCTTGCGTGAAGAGACCATTTAGGGATGGTACATGACTATTTGCGATGCGTGATCCAGGAAATGAAAGTTGGTCCACGAGCTTGACCACTCTTCCTTCATGCGGAAAACACATTACTCTAAAGAGTGAGGAGACGATGGCTCCCATGCAATGTATATAGTCTCGTCCAAGGAGTAGGTTATAATCCAAGGGTCCTTGAATGACCATCACGTTCATTTGAACGGTCTTCCCTTTCAATGTGATCGGTGCATTGGGGAGGATCCCTAAAGGTCGACTGGTTCCTTTATCGAAGCCTGATAGATTTCTCATTTTAGGCAAAAGCACTGGCGAACCAAGCGCTTTCCAAGAAATAGAGGAAAGGATACTCACAGATGCCCCCTCATCAATGATAGTGCCCGCCATTACCATTCTGTATATTTGAACGATAATTCTGAATGGTATGTTTGCTGGCAAACGGGGTCTGCCTAGTTGGTTCCATTCGAACGAGACAACTAGGTTGCTTGGTGGTGGGACCGAATAGACGGCCGGATATGACTCTGACGAAGTTCCTTCCTGAGATAAAGGAATGGGCAAATTGCCCCCTTGTTCGTCGGAGTCTGTGTTGATGAAGAGAATTTGGACGGTGTCGTCTTTATTCTCCTCTGTGATGGTATCATTCGAGGATAGAGCCTCTGAAGGAAAAACCGGCTCAACTGCCGCCTCAACCTTTTGACTTTCGTCAGGTATGGATCCAGATGGTTCATCTTCAATGATAGGTGCTTCGGCTGACCACCTGGGCGGGCCAGCCGGGTTCTCAACTAGTGAAGGACTTGGCAGGAGTTTTTGATATCCAGGAGGAAGTTGCGCTCGTAAAATCAGGCGATCTTCCAAAACTATTTTAGCCTCGTCTAAGAAGGGACAACGGTGGATGGCATGGTCGCCTTCACACAGTTTGCAGGGAAATCTCGTTTTCCCTCTCTGTCCTGTGGCTTCACTTTCACTAGTTGACGGTGTGCTGTCAACATGGCTATCAGAGGTTGACGCCACCGAATTGTGCAAACGGGGAGACCAGTCCCTTAGTATCCGAGGGATGCAGGGACAATGTCTGTGGAAGTGGTCTCCCTTGCATATGACACATGGCGATTTAGGCCTAGTCAGTGCTGTGTGTGGATTTTTGTCAGACACCACTTGTTTGCCCCTAGTCGCCTTTGGCTCCTTCTTCTTCTTCTCTTTCTTCTTCTTTTCCTTCTCCTCCTTAGGGACTTGGTTTTTTGTTTTACCAGTTCCGTCAAGCGAAGAGGAAGGAGGAGAGGGAGAATTAGATGAAGTAAAAGGCTGGTGGGTAACTCTGGTCTGGTCTAACTGTTGATTCGACTGTTCAGGAGTAGTGGTGTTCTGAACGACATTGGTTGAAAAGAGCCAGACCAGCAGGCCAATTGTCAGTCCTGGAAGCGACAATGTGGCCATATGGGGCGCACCAACATCTCCCCAGGAGGAGAAGGGACTAGGATTTCCGCCAAGGGGAATTCCTTGGTTGGTGGGCTCCATTTTTTCAACCTAAAGATCAACGCAGAATAAAGGGTGATTGTTCCGTTTAAAATAAATTTTAACGACGCTTAGACACAACTTGCTTTTTCAATTTTAAAGAGTCGAGAAAAAGCTAAAGATGACTCTAGTCTCCTTCGATGTTTTAACGAGCCCGAAGTGACAAATGCTCGGATGGACTTTTTCTGTTATAGAGTCTGAAAAAGGCCAAAAGGAACTGCTCTGGAGTTCTAGGTAGAGGGTGTGCCAAACTTTTCGCAAAACCGCAGAATACTTTTTAGGGTACGGGCGGTCGATCTTCCTGAATGCTGTGTTCAGTGCATTGCGATCAGTAGGGCGGCCGACACGGCTTCCTAAGAATAAAGGTTTTATGCCTATAGGGGTCTCCCAATATATACGTGACGGTACGTGGGAGCACAATCCGTACTGGTGCTATCATCCCTCAGGAGGAATCACCCACCATCAACGAGATCGACAGTCACCAGGCTTTACGACGCCGGAACACGTCTCTAGCCTAGACCTCTATGGTGTGCGTTATGTTGCAAAGAGTTGTTAAGTTCATTCAATTTATTTTAGGTTGTTCTTTTTAGAAGTTTGCCTTTGGAGGTTCACCACGAGATGTATGATACAATTCCTAAATGTAGTCTAAAGATGATAAGCAAGCTTTATATCTTTTCAACTTATGAAAATCCTAGCTACTAAGGGAAAAGAAAGACACCATCCTTTCTCAAAGAGCAATCAGCACACTCTAATGCAATTTTCCTAAATCAATCATGCAAACTATCAAAATGCAAATGCACAATGCAGGTGTTTGTTTTCCGCTCTCTTAGTATTGATGCCTACAAAGAAAGCTTTTTGTACAACTTTGAATTTGCTTTTAAATGACCAATACAAACAAGTTTACTTCTTCAAAATCAGAAAGGGTAGAAGAGATTACAACACTTAACGATTTTCGAAATGAATACTTGTTTCGACACTTAAAAGAGACAAACTCAAACCAAAAGCAGAAGTAAATGTATAATCAACTGTAATCAGCCAATGAACTCTCTCCTAAGATCACAATCAACAGATCTGAATCAAGGGCTACAAGATGACTATTTCACTCTTGCAAAGGAAAACTGTAAATGAAGCCACAAACACATAAAAAAACTCACAGTATTTTTGTACAAAAGGAGGTGGAATTTAAGCAGAGAAAAGGAGTTATCAGACTGGTGCCTATGCTGGTTACAGGCTGCAAAAATCAGAGATCAAAACAAGGAGGAAAGACAGAGCAGGAGAACCCCAGCTTGCATCAAGGCCCAAATGGATCAACGTACCCTCAACACAATGGGTTACTTTGACATTACAATACCACGGGCATGGGGTGAAACCTTCACGGGCAGAAGACCATGGGTAAATTCCGAATACCATGGGTGATTTTAAATACCACGGGCAGATGCCATTTACAATACCATGGGTAAATTCCATGGGTCGTACCAGGGATCAGACATTCAGCGCAGGTAACCTTCACGGGACCTGCGTTGAAATGCATAACCCCTTCACAGGGTCTACGCTGAAGGAGAAACGAGAGTTTCTCACTGGGTTCTGGGTCACAGTTTTCTATTTAATCTACAGTTTCAAGCCAAATCAAAGAAACAAGAAAGGTATAATCAGAGGGATGCTTTGAGGGAGTACTAAGATCTATCACAAAGGATCATCAAATCATTTGTGAGTCCATTTTTTAGATCATAGACAAATCTAGTGATTGGATCAAAGCAACAGCTGTCTACTTTGCATCTGAGAATAGCAGATGCAGTTCGATTGTTGTTGTTGAGTCTATGAAACAAACAATGATAGAGACACAAATAAAATGACTAAATAGATCTCCCCAGTGGAGTCGCCAATTTTTTGTGGGGAAAAATGCCTATGCATGACGATCCTATCCACCTAAGGTGTGACAATGCCTTAGCAACAAACAGAAACAGCTATTCTAGTATTCTTCCTTTATGAATTGAGAATGAAGAGAGATGGATGGACTAATCGGTGTCTTCCATTTGTCCCTCGATCCGGTTTCTCTTCTCTTTGGGAATTCCCAGCTACTTGCCTTCTCGCTCGCCCAGCTTCAACAGGTCTCTGCAAGATCACAAGAAGAGAACACTACACAAAGACATAGATTCATATTCATAACTAGTTCAGAATTAGAAATAAACTAAACATACTAATGCAATCATACATCAAAGATACATCAGTATATAGGAGAAACCAAGATAGCTTTATTGATGAATAACAAGGTTCAGGAAGAGATACAACCCAGAGGGTTCCAATCCAGCATCTCCTTCCCAGCAAATGGAATTCCTATCTTCACCCCCTCCAAAGCATTAAGCACCCAATGATTCCAATCTCAAACCAACAACAATTCTTTGCAATAACAAAATTCCAGCCTCCAGATCTAATGGAGGAGAGATCCATATATAGATGTTTGGAGAGAGGATGAGTTAGCTTGAGATATGACTAGTGTCCTCTCCCTCTGTCAGTTCTTGATTCCACTTGGAGGTTCTTGCTTCCACTTGGAGATTGGGAACCTCTTACTCATCACTAGTTGAATTCACTGAGGCAAGTGTCATTGAGGAAGATTCTGGAAGCTTCCTAGGTCTTGACACCTCTTGGAATGAACTTGCCATTTGTCAATTCTCGTTCAGTGCATCCTGGTAGTGCTTCTACCTACGTTGCAGTGCAGGTAGGCAATGTTGACTTTGCATTTCAGCGCAGACAGCTAGTGGAGCCACTGAATTGATCCTGAATTGACTTGTTTTTGAGCAGTTTCTGGTGGAGAACTTCTGTGAATTGCTGTGGTTTGTTATCCTTGTTCCTCTAGGGGTAGGAACAACATGTTTAGGGACTTTGGATCCCTTAGATTATGGACATTTCATGCTTATAGCTGTAAGGCACAAAAATGTCTATAACACCATTGCATTGAGTTCATCCATGAGATGAGGAAACTTTTGTTGAGCTTGGTCCCTGGTGAGCCACTCGCCCTCATGAAGGAGTTGGCCTACTTTAACAACTCGATACAATTGGATATTATGTTGGTGAGTGTGCTTGATTTGTGTGTCCATGATCCGATCAGTTGCAGCTTGTTCCATCCAATCTGGATCTAAGTCTGTTGGTGTGAGTTGTTCTGCAATGTCAGATGTGTCTAGTAATGGTGGAAAGTATGGCCGAAGGCGGTCCACATTGAACACTACGTGCAGGCCAAGGAATGGGGGAATGTTGAGCTCAAATGCATTATCTCCCAATGCCTTGGTAATGGTGTAAGGATCGTATCAGAGTTGTATGAGTTTCCGATAGGCTCTGGTAAGGCATTCCTTTTGCAAATGTAGCCAGACTTTGTCGTCCACCTGAAACTTGTTTGGCACCCGATGTTGATCATGTTACTGCTTGTACTTGGCATTTGATTTCTCCGGAATGTTGTGGACCTCCTGACATATATGTTGGATTTGCTCAATGAAGTTGTTTGACTTATCTATTTTAGACTAGACATGAGCCGAATCTGCCTGAGTAGCTACAGATGGCATGGCCACATCAATGGGACATAATGGTTGGAATCCCAAGCCCACCTGAAAAGGGTTGTGGCGAGTCGAGCTGTGGAGAGCTCAGTTATAGCTATACTAAACATATGGGAGGTTGTCATGATGTGTGTGTGGATGCTTTGAGTTGTACATGTGTAGAATGTTCACGATCATCATGTTGACAACCTCTGTCTCGCCATCAGTTTGGGGATGGAAGGCTGTGGACTTAGTGAATTTGGTGTCCAGCATTGACTAGAGACTGGACTAAAACGTACTGAGGAACCTGCTATCTCGATATGAGATGATAGTCTGTGCGATCCCAAAGTGTACCTGCACTCATTCAAAGAAGAGTTTAGCAGTGGCTTCTGCTATGATATTCTTCTTTCAGGCCGCCATAATGGCCATCTTTGAGAACCTGTCAACGACTGCAAAAACACAGTCGTTTCCATGCCTAGTAGAAGGAAGGCCTGACATGTAATCCATGGAGATGGATTCCCAAGTTCGACTAGGGGTAGGCAGTGAAATATAGAGGCCTTGCTTCTTGATGGTATGTTTGGAAATGGCACAGGAAGTGCAAGATCTGATTTACTTCCCGACACCCTATCGAAGATTCGATCAACAGAAATACTTCTGTAGTACTGCCATCATTTTCTCAACCCCAAAATGCCTAGCAGGTCGACTATAGTGTGCTTCCCAAATCATCTTGGCATGTTCGTTTGAAGGAACACAAAGGTGACCTAGGTTGCATAAAAGGGCATCCTAGAAGTAAAAATGTGCAACATGCTAACCCTCTAAGAGTGTCTGGTATGTGTGGTTGAATTCTGGGTCACTTTTGTAGAGAAGTCATCAATCAGAAGTCTTGTACCCACAAGAGTTGAGCATGGTGGTTAACGCCATGATCAGTGGTCGATTGAGGAAATATACAACATTATTCGTGCTACCCTTATTATACTTTATATTCAAATGGAACTATCGCATGTATGTTTACCACTTCTGATGGTGATCATTCTGAAACTTCCCTTGTGTTTGTATGAACTACAGGGGCTGGTGGTCTCTATGGATGACCGTTTCCTTCCCCAAAATGTAATGCTTCCATTTTTGGCAGGCTTGTATAATGGAATACATCTCTTTGTCATAAGTGTGATACTTTCAGACTGTGTTTGAAAGTGTCTCACTATGATATGCCATTGGATGCCTATGTTGAGTAACGATTGCTGCAATAGCATAGTCAGAGGCATTTGTCTCGATCTCAAATGGTTGTTGCAAGTCTGGTAATGCAAGCAGTGGTGCTAAGCAAAGGTGATGTTTCAACTCTGTGAGTGCCTTCTGTTGAGATTCAGAATAAAACAATTTTTCTTTCGCTCTTCCCTTGGTGACTTGACTCAAGGGCCAAGTGATATGAGAAAATCCCAACACGAACGTGTGGTAGAAGTTGCTAAGACCCAAAAAGCTGCGAAGCTTTATCAGAGTGGTAGGAGATGGCCAATCCCGAATGACTTGGATCTTTGCTGGATCCACATGCACCCCATGTTCATCAATAATGTATCCTAGATGCTAAACTTCGGTCATGCCAAAAGTGCATTTCTCCAAATTGGCACATAACTTGTGTTGCCACAGTGTTTGGAGAACCTGTTAAATGTGGTGGAGGTACTCCTCCCGATGCTGGCTGAAGATTAGGATATCATTCAAGTATACCACTACAAATGAGTTGGTGACTGGACATAAGATGTGATGCATTAGCCTCATGAAGGTTGCAGGAGCATTCATCAACCCGGAAAGGCATAACGAACCATTCGAAAAGGCCCTCCTTGGCTTTGAAGGCAATCTTCCACACATCAGAGGGTTTGATTGGTACCTGGTGATATCCTGACTCCAAACCCATCTTGCTAAAATATTTTCCCCCTTCAGTTGGTCGAGAAGGTCATCAATCCATGGGATCAGGTACCTATTCCAGACAATGATCTTGTTCAGCGCTTGATAGTCAATACAAAGACTCCAAGTCTCATCCTTCTTCTATACCAACATGATTGGGCTCCCACAGGGTGATGAACTCAGTTGGATGTGACCTTTCTGCAACATCTCCTGAATATTTCTCTTGATTTCATCTTTTTCAAGAATGGAGCGCCAATAGATTGGTCCATTGGGAAACAACACACTTGGGGTCAGGTCAATGGAGTGGTTGACCTGATAGTGTAGAGGAACCCTTGCGGGGGAGGTGACGTGAATATGTCCTCGTACTCCACCATGACCTTGTCTATCTATAGTTGTCATGCGGAGGGTGTTAATCTAAAAATTATTTGAGGTTGTCATTGATGTCAACCCAAGCAGCACCAAGGGCTAGCCTGATCTTGCAATGGAATTTTGACTAGAAATATTACTCTATTTTGAGTCAAGGATCTTCTAGATATATTATAATCGTCGAGATGTTTCTGTTGATATATGGCATGCCAAGTAATTCTTCACGGTTTGAGAGATATTCATGTTTGAAGTTAGTAACCCTAGTTAGTGGGCTAAAACCCTATGGGTTTGTGGCATGGCACTCATAATTGATTTTGGTCATTGAATAATCATTAATTAATAATTTTTTAACCTCCTAATATCCCTCCAATATTCTCTAAACAAGCCCCTCTCAACTCTATAAAAAAAAATCTCATATTTTGTCCAAATGTAGTGATCATGGAATTTTTGCTATAACTTCATTTATGTGAAGTCTTAGATTCTGAAATGAAAACCCATTTGATTAGCAATCCTGATGAAAATCATTACCAAATTTCAGATCTTGGTTTGCTATATTTTTGGAGATATGATCTGTGGAATTAAGGGTTTTGTAGGCTCCTAAATAGTGCATGAACTATAGTTTTCTTTGTGCCATCAATTTCAGAGCTGAAGGAACAAACAATGACACGCGGCACATCATACAAGTTCGCTCTACTGAACTAGTCCATAATTAGGTCATTTTGAAATATTGGGCATAACTTTGTCTTGAAGAGTCCAAGTTGGATCAGAACTATGGGATTGGAAAGAAGACTCAGAGGGCTTCTACAAGACCGAAGCTCACGTGTTGGGGATTTGAAATCGCAAAAATACATCAAATTAAAGATCGCTCTCCTAGAAGGAAAGAAAAAATAGATAAAGTGTTGTTAACGGGTGCAAAGGACTGGACTTTCTAGGGAAGCAAAGAGAAAGGTGCAGCAAAATGATGCAATGGAGGTAAGCTACAGGTAAGTATATTATGTATATGCATGTTCACCTCTTAATTACATTAGGTTATTTGTATTTTTTGTTTTTGTTTAGCACTAACATATGCTCTACAGGATGAGGTAAGTTTTTTTATTATCATGTCATGGGTATTTCCTTGAAGAACTTTTGCAGGTATTATATATTCATCAAGAGAAGAACCAATGCATAATCTAATGTTCTAAAGAATGAGAAAGGGTATCATGACAAGAGAAAAAATCAAGATGCAGAACAACAACAAGAAGTTCACCACATGAAGTCTTCAAGTGGGTAGCAGTACATACAGACATTATAAAAGTGTCATTGTACAGATTCATTATAAAAGCTTCTTTGTAAAAGTTGTATAAGTGTAAATTTGCAAAGAGTTAAAGAGGGAATGTCGGGAGGTCTAGTATCATCATTAGGTGGTTGTGTCATGGTTAGGGTTATGGTCTAGTGTGTCATCCTCTTCCTCTTCATTCTATATCATTGTAAATTGGACCATTTTCCCTAGTACGAGAGTCCATCCTTCTTTTATTCTTCTATATCTTGTAGGGTGGTTCTAGGCTAGTGCATGAAGTCACCAACAGGTTCAAGTTTGTGAAACATTTAGGGTGGTAGGGTGGTGCTAGGGTGAGTTGTAGCTCATTAGGTGTTGGGGGATTCATTTAGTTGACTACTCAAGAATCTCGAGCATTGGAGTGTCCATCCAGTGGGAGCTAGAGAAGAATTTGTTTCTATAATTCTAGGAAGTTGTTGCTTTAATTTTAGATGGGGTTGAATATTAAAGAATTTATTAGAAAAGAGTTCGGTGGTTTTTGATCTGGAGGGGGTTTTCCACATAAAATATTTTTCAGTCCTGGGTTCTTTTATTTACATTTATTACTGCATAAACGTTAATAATAATTGATGATTAACTAATGCTCTGAAAATATTTAAAAGTGATAGTCTCTAAGGAATACTGATTCACCCCCCTAGTATTTTCCAATAGAGGGGCCCTGCCTGGAGGTCATGGCTAGTGTCTTCTTCTTTCCTTGAGGGCATATCATCAGGAAAACAAATTTTATGGTTGTTGAAATGAGTTTACTGCATTCTTTTACAGTAACCAAAGAGACGGCGGTAGGCGGTGCTACCTCCAGTATCATGTACGACTTATTTCCCAAAGTAACAATAACAGCACAAGGCCTTAACTCATATATAGCGTGTCACTTCGAGAAGTATGGTTGACATAATAATACATGACAAACATCAAGGGGAGCAACATCACACAATACCTCATCCATGAAGGGCTTGATGTTATATGGAAGGTGACACTTCTAACTCACGCGAAGATCCCATCCTTGGTGAACCCACTCGATGTTGTATATTTGTGGATGTGTTGTGGTTGGTAAGCCGAGTCGCTTCACAACCTCTACCAAAATGAGGTTCATTTGGCTCCCACTGTCGACAATGAAATGTAGCGGGGAGCCCTTTACCCACATATGCAAGTGGAAGAAGCGCTCCTCCTCCTTTAAATCTTTGGGTTCCTCCTTCTGGATCTTCGTGGTGGCAACAGTGGCATTGGGCTCCGCATCGATAATCTAGCTCCCTTTGTCATTCCCCTTATTGAGTTTTGACTCAGAGTCTCAACATGCATCTGATTTTGAAAACTTTAGCTCAGCCACCAGTTACTGCTTGGCCCGACACTCACTTGTCTTGTGAGTGGAGCTCTTATGGAACTCACACCATTTTCCCATGTCCTTCTTCAACTTCACAGTGTTGTCCTTTGCTTGCGGCTTTGGTGGGTTGTCCTGGACCACCCCACCTTGGTTTTGTCCTTTGTTTAATGGTTTGAGGGTGCCTTTCCCTTGCTTCAGATTTGAAGATCCAAATGCTCACCTCTTCTGTTTAATTTTCTGCTTGATCTTGACAGTGTATCGGTATGTCGTGCTGAGTGAGGAGATGTTCAGGAACTCCATCTCATATTGGATGTAACTGTGTAAACATCCGCAGTATTTGAGTACCAAATGCAGCTTAGAATTCTTAATAGAAAACTTTGTGTGAAGGGTATGAAAAATATTGGTAAACTCTGGCACATCTTGGTCCCTTCCCTGTTGTAGCATGGTCCACTTTATGTATTTAGGCTCATAGCTTTTGACAGGGTAGTACTACTCCTTGATGGAATTCTAGAATGAGTTCTAGGTGGGTGCGGCTAAAAAAATTGAAGCCATACTTTCATCCTTCTACTCGCAGTAGGTTTCCCACCAGTCCTTGATGTGGGGGGTGGCTTTGAGAAGAGAAAAAATAATCTTTTCATGGCCGGAAAAGTCATGAACAAAAAAATACCCTTCTAGTAGATTTCACCGTTTATCTACAGTGTCTACATCTATCTCACCCTCAATATGGTAATGTCAAAGTTAACCTGTACCTTAAAGGGTGTGACACTTCCAGAGTAGCAATTGGAAGTAGATGTGTCGCCCCTAGGCAGCCGCTGAAGAATTTGGACAAAGTTGTCCATCATCGCGTTCCTTTGTCGCTTGAGTGCTTCTTCGAGAAATATTTTGATAGAATCTCCTACCCCCTTGTCTTTATTTTCATCTGCCATGGGAGGTAATTGAGATTTGCAATGTTGTTCTTGCAAAGGTTCGACCATTTCAAGCCCTAACTCCTTATATCTCGATCTCGTTGCGGACATGCAAAAAGGAATAGAGAAAGAGAAGACCGCTCTGATACTATTGACCTAGATTTAAACAGGAATGAAAAAAATTACATAGATAACCATAAATACAGAGATGAAGCATAAATGATACTTCATTTCATTAATGTAAAATACTGAAATATGCTAACAAACAAAAATGGAAATAAACTAGCTTGGGCGATGGTAGCTTATCTTTGAGGAGAGATGTGGTGGCTAAACGACTCTAAACTATCTTACAATGAGGCTTAAGGGCCTATTTATTGTTTAGAAACAATAGAAATCCCTAAACATCCAAAAACCTAACCCTATGAGATAAAGCGCCAAACTATGGGCCTCATTTTGGGTAAATTGGTACATCAACTTCCCAGCGTCGTAATTTAGGCATACAATCTCCATTTGATGCGCACGATACCTCGTTAGAAAGATTTATTTAATGGATACAACTTTGGTAAGATAAACATCAGTCCATGGACCCATGTTTATCCTAGTTTTCCTAAAAAATGTCGTTTAGGGCCTCAAAATGACTCCAGAAGTTTAGGACCCGAAAAAATGATAAAAATAGTAAATTGTTCTACAATTAAGGAAACTGAAAAGCTATAAGAAACAATGGTGTGGGTCCAAGCGGAATTGGTGGGTGGCCACCAATATCCACCTAGATCATATAATGAGAAGCATAAGATTCTTGCTCCAATTCACTAGCCTTTTCATTTTCCCTGCATTAACAATCAGAAGATTTGTTTTTTTGCTGTGAGACCTCACAATATTATCTACTCCATTTTTTAATAATTGATATGTGTTTTAGTATCTATGGAAGATAACTTTTATATTATAAAGGTACAAACTACCCAAAATAATGCCACAAATATATAATGACACAACGCCAAGCTCCACTTCATCTATGAAATTTGCAGTGATGGAAAATTGCAGCTTACAATTTCTCGTAACATGTAATTGTGCATTGTCACAAACCCATCCAAGAGGATATGGTTTATGATGTGGAACGGTTTCCATATTTAAACTCTTGATAATGTTTTCTGAGATAAGATTGGCTTGAGAGCCACTATCAAAAAATGTATCAATCTTGTTATGTTTTGAGATCACCCTTATATGAAACAGTTATATTCTCCTATTTTCATTTGGAGTTTCATTTTGTGAGTTTGAAGAACTAGCACTGGCAATGGATTCCTTTCCTTGACACCCCATGGCTGTGATTTTAGTTTCATCGCTCAATTTGGATCCCAAATCCTCTTCTTGAGTGATTGTAGTTGTCTTTTCCTTTCCTTTGTTGTTGAATTTCTTTGGTTTCATTTCGGGATGATGCTTTCGATAGTGAGCTTGACCCTCCTGGGAACATTGTTTAATTTTTTTTTCTCTCCTTCCATTTTAATGGATGCATTTTTCTTCCAATTGAAACCCTTTCCTTTCTCTTTACCCTCAAATGGATTTTTACTACCTTCTTCTAGAGTCTTTTTCCCTCTTGCCTCAAGATGAGTGACCTTCACACAGACATGATCTAGACTGTTGGGATTAAAAATTAAGATAGTATGCCTAAGGTAACTGCGTAAACTCCCTATGTACTTCAACAAATTTTCATGTGATTGCAAATATACATCTACCAGTAGAGACCTTTTTCTAAGTTCTTGGGTGTAATATTTCACATTTTGATCTTTAAGGTGTCTAAAGTTTTGCGAATTCATGATGGCTTTCTCCATATAAGCTAGAGGGTAGAATTGTATTTTGATTGCGGCAATGAAATAATTCCAAGAAATTGAGACCTTACCGTGTTTTTTAATCTCCTCTTAGTTCTTTTATTCCCACCATATTAGTGTTGCACCCTCCATTATCAAGGAGCTAATTGAATCTTTATGTCATCCTCTTGAAGGTTTGAATCCTACAATAGACCTCCAAATACGAATCCAATTATCAATCTTATCTACATTCACTTCACCATTATACATGGGAAACTTGAATTTAACATCAAGTTTTAACAAAGGTGATTTACCAATTCCTTTTGAAGAATTATGATGAGTATGAGTAAGGGTTGTGTTAGTGGAAGAGTGTGAAGATGCTTGTGAAAAAGAAGACGAAGAAGATGGTGGAGTGGGTGGAGGTTTTTCTCCATTCCCATTACCTTCTTTTCCATTACATCCTCTTGAAGAACCTTCTCCTTTGGGAGGTTTGGAACTTTCTCCTTGCAACCTACTATTTCTCTCTTCGTAGAGGACCTTCACCATCTCTGTCATATCAAAGAAAGCCTTTATGAAGGTCTTCACATATTTTGTCATGTTTCTAGGTTCTACTTCATAAGACATGATCTCTGGAGTCTCAACTACAAGTTGAGGCTGAACAAGTGTTGGAGATTGTGGAAAGCTTTCTCTTCCTCTCCTTGACCCAACTTCAGGGCTTCCAACCAACTTTTGTTCACCTCTTTTGAGTTTTAACCTTGTCAACATGACATAAACTGGAAAACAATTAAATCCTTCTCTCATAAAGCAAAACCTAGTTCTATGATACTAAATTGATCTGATTTAGAATATTAGTTTGCAATGCTAAGATCTTCCTTAGATTATAAACAAAATTATTTCATTATGCTTAAGGATTCATCAATTGTTGCAAGGGAAATGGAGAATTTTTATGTTAATTTTATGAGCAGTTTAACATATATAATAAATTGGAAAACAACATAAACATGTACAGAACATCATCAAAAACACATTACAATAAGCACATGATAAAGGAGTTCACCCCTCCTAGGCCATGTCTCCTTGTTCCAACTTCCAATGGCTTGTCCCTCTTTATTATGGTCAAAAGTGTAAAAATATGTGTTTACAATGCTCAACTGCTTTTGAAACCTACTCCAATCAGCCCATAATGTCCAAAAATTGCTATCTAGACTCTTTATAGATCCAATTTGCTGAGAAGCTAAATATTTCTTCACTTCCCCTTGTTTTCCCATTATTCGCTCAATAAATTTCCCCATTTTCGGCATGATTCTACAAATTAGCCCCAAAAACGCGCTAACTAGGCGAACATTTCACCGCACAACGTGCCATAATCTATCGGCTGACTATTAATCACAAATCACAATCGGTGAAATTGGTGGGCTTAAGGTCTTGCGAACATGGTAGGGGATGTGTGATTGCAATGTGGTGGACCCAACGGGAATATGAACTGGAACGTAAAGTCCCATCACATCCAAGATCCTTTTGCATTTCACAATTAGCGGAGAAACTAATGTGGGTCTTTATTTTTCTACAAGTTGCAATTTTGGTCTATGATTGTGTTTATCACATCGTAACTTGGTTACACTGTGGGATGATTTATCACATCGCTTCTTCCAGGCTGATCCATCAGATCACAACTTCGGGGTTGATCCTTTAACACCTTTTGGCCTGTCTTGTGCGAAGTGTGATTGCGATTTATTGCATGACAACGATCCACTTGCAACTTGCAATTTGTGATATTTAGGGGCCAATGGTTGTCTTCCACTTGATGCCTCCTCATTCACTAAAGGGCCTTGCCACATCATCAATCCTGCCATGTGTCCAAGTCAAACCTGAACTTTAACTTTTTCTAACTTTTGCATATCAGATTGAATTCAAGTTTTGTTTGCATTGTTGAATTCAGAATGATGAGCTCCTTGATCTCAATATAATTTTATCGATATTATGACACTTTGATTTTTGAGCCTAATTTTGAGCACCTAATTAGATACTTTAGTTGAAGAAGTATAAGAAATATTGAAAGATTCCATTCAATATTACGAAGTAGGCATGGAAATTTCTAAAGAATAAATGACAGTAGAGGACGATCATACTAATGGATAATGAAACAAAGTTATGGAGGAAACATTATATAAAAGGTATATATTGTTGATGGAAAATCTGTCATTTTAGCAAGATTCGAAATATGAGTTTATTGGAGTAGACATGTACACTGAATTTTCAATTTATGGTGTAAATCACTGGATGTAATATTTTTGTGAGAATGACTAGAAGTATGAAGATTTAGAAACAATAGTGGCCATGCAATATTTTTGTGAAAATATACAAAAAAAACCTTATCTCAATAAAATCTACCAATAAAGCACCAAGCTAGGAGGAATTGATGAAATGTGGGGACTAATTGAAGAAGTAACCAGAGAGAATTTCCATAAAGTGGGAAGAGAAATCAGTGAAAAGCTATCGTGGATGGAGAGTGATTGCGTTAGTTGGATTTCAGTAGGTAGTAGAGAAAGAAATTGGATACTAGAAAGGGAAATGTACAGGAAACAATGAAACAAGATAGTAGAGTGTAGAAATTAACAAAAATTTTCCATTAATGATGAATTCAAACTAAAATCAAGAGATTATAAATTTACTCTACAATTCTACAGAATTGAAATCACAATTTAGAAACACATGAAATGACATGTAGCCATCAATATTATAGTTTTTTCTTCTCAATGATGTACGAAAAGAACCCACTTAAGGTCGTGGATGAAAAACAATCTCAACAATAGAAATGATTGTTAAACATTGTATATCTGCAACTATTGATAAAAACAAAACCTGCCAAAATTTTGATCTATGTCGCAATCGTAGTTAAATAGTGAAATGAAGAGTAATAACCCCAAAACATCCAATGGAAACGTGATATGTAAAGAATGATTTTATTATAACACCTTTGAAGGGAGAAAATATTTCTTACTAATCCCCCTCTATGGGATGGGTTCTTGGCAATCCTCAAACGCTTTCAGCTTTTGTAGAGTCTATCTCCTCCATAATGCATAAACCCAACAAAAACATGGTGTGTGACAATGAAAACAATCAGAGTTACAACAGTGAGTGCAAAAATTAAAATAATCAAAAGTGAATAATGAATGGAAAACCCTTCTATTTATAACAAAATATTGAGTTATCCTCGAATAATGAGCAATAATAAAATATCATTGATCCCATTCTTGGAATAACCACCTAGAATATTTTATTATATTTGTTTAGGAGGGAAAAAGTATTTAAACTTTTATCTAGAAATAATAAACAAATAAATGATTTATTTATTTATCATTTGAAGGAATTAGTTAAGGACTACAAGTCGGGTGATGTTGCGGGAGAGGGACGACTGCAGCTAGGGTTCGGAGCAGGAAGTAATAGGAGAAGCGAGTTGAGAACCATGGAGGTGCCAGGAGGAAAGAGGATTCTCAGGAAGAAACTCACGGGATGGTTAGAAGGGAGAAGATTCTAGAGGACAGCAGTCAGAAAAAAAAAAAAAAAAAAAAAAAAAAAAAAAAAAAAAAAAAAAAAAAAAAAAAAAAGTACAACTCGGTAGAGGGATCCTGTAAGCCCAAGACTGCCACCAAACCTAGGGTGGTTCTAAATGATCCTACACTATGTTAACACCCAGGTTGTTCCCTTTGACTCCTGAGGGAATACGGCCGGGGTAACCACTAACCAAGCTTTGGATTACAGGTTCTAGCCAACCGGTAATCAGAGAGGGCTCTCTCTTATAATTTTGTTAACTTTGTTCTTGAGGTTTTTAGGCTAGTTATGAGGTGAGGGTTTGGTTTTAAATTTTGGTTGAGTGATGTCTTTCAGTACCCAAGATGATATCTTTAGAT